>CM050169.1:18765085-19137585 GCA_027410445.1 Discoglossus pictus | reverse complement strand
TGCTAATAATTTTAATACCTAACATCACTTTCCCTTTAATTATTAGTACAGTAGTGTGTGTACATTTGCATTTACATTCCTATGGATAGGACTTTAACCCCTTGCGGGTCCTCTCTAGTACCTGTTGGCTTTTTGGCTACATTTGCGGGTTACGTGTTGGAATGCCAGTGGAATTGTTGCAATGTAATAGCGATTTTTGAATGTAACAGTTACGGGCTTGACAGAACAAAGTATTTGCGGCCGTGGAGTTCAATTTTTGACATCCCGTAGAGTTTTTAAGCCCTTACCCTGCAAGTCGTTAGCACGTTGCTTTACCGGGCCAATTTATTAGCCGCAAGTCTTACACACTACGGTTTTACACGTTGAGGGGATTTAATAGGGCTGAAGGACACCGATTTTTTATAAAATTTCTCACTGAGGAAAAAATCCACTGAAAATACTGGGTAGTGACCTGCTAATGAGGCTCAAAATGTGTCTCTAGCCCACTTCAAATGTGAACCATTTAGGACTATGGGACCTGCTCTCAAACAGCCTCCAGAACATAGCCTTGGATTCAGGTGCAGTGCCAGAACCCATTCACAGATGCAGTTTCGCCCTTTTATGGGCTCATCAGATGAGATTGGTCCTGACAAATGTGTAAAGAGGTTGGAGAGAGTACTCCGATCAGTTGCATAAAGCAAACACTCAATCTCCATGTCGGATAACGTGAGTCCAAGAGCTGGTGATGACTAATGGCTATGGTCATTGCATTGATGCACACATTAAATTGATGCATACATCGAAATAAAATATTTTACATCATAAGAAGCATTAGCAATAATTGTATTAATATTGGGCTATTGCAGTTCTTTTTATGAATAGGTAGTGTTATATATTTCACTTATAACTCTACAGGCCCCAAGAAAGTCAATAAACTTATTTTCCACATAATTACTTAGTGAACAGTGCTCCTACTCTGTTCAGTCGCATTTCACCGTTACCAGAACCAATCACACATTTATGAGCCCATATAACGGTGAAACAGCTGTTTATGAGTAGGTTTCTGGTACTATACCTCAAAGGAGAACCACAATGCATCGGTTGGTCATAGACTATTAAAAACAGTATGAAAAATAAATAAAAGTTAATTTTCCTTCCTTTATTTTAAAATTGGCAGTTTTCCCCTCAAGCAGAGCAGTTTCTACACCGGGACTAAAAAATGTCTGACCAGTCTAAGTTCAGTAATGAGGGGTGAGGCTATGACAACACATACATTCATTGGCCCCACCCCCATAATATCAGGAGCCTCTGTGTTTAGGCAGCATGGGTGACATCAGCACAACATGATTATAATATTGTGATGTCACTTCTGTATTTGTATCTAAATGCTAATTATAGATTACAAGAGTGTTGTAACCTTACCTTCCCCCACTCTCCAGTTTTCCATTTTGGACACCTGCCTCCTCGGCACTTCTTCTGTATATTTGGCTTAGCGAGATGCTTACAGTATTCATGTTCTACCTGAGTCCCATCTTTAGTCACACAGTACACGGCTCGTGTCTTAGATCCCCGTCCACAAGAGACAGAACACTGCAATACAAGTATTTTTGTATGAGATTAATATTTCAAAGAAGATCATTTATACTTTTGTGTAGCAATCAGTGTTTGAATTTATAGACTCCATACTCAACTAGAATTAAGTAATCAAAACCAAAATTAATCATGTAATAATATCGAACCATTATAAATAAATGGAATAGAAAAACTAAATACATAGGCCCCTATGCTAATCCCTGGAAATTCAATTACGAGTGCCATAGCAGCATAGTAAATCCTAAATAGATATGTTAATCCCCCATCCCTAAAACATTGAAAGAGAACTCCTATGGGTCACTTCTCCGAGTGAACTTCACGACAAAGCCAAAAAGCAAAGATTTCCATTAAGTTTTGAACTGAAAATAAATTACTAGTTACTCCGACACCCAAACCCTATGCTGATAATTCTTTACAGATCACTCATAAATCAGGGCACTGCTGTAACTGCAAAAAGCAGAAGAAAGATTTATGAGCACCAAACACAACTCGCAAGCAGTTTTCAAACCCTTGCCAAGTCCCATAGAAGCATTTAAAATCACAGTATAGCACAAAAAGGAGTACAAAATGATGATATTTTAACTTTATTTGACACTTAACAATCAGATATCAACATATGTGTAATTAAAAAATTAGATATGTTCATATTAAACCCATTTTATGATACAAAATCCAGGATAACATACAACCCAATACTCAAGTGGTTAATACAGGCCATGAAACTACGTTGCCTAGGAACTAATGATCTGATTTATTGTCTATAAATATATCATATCTAAACACAAAATAAACACATATTTATTTATTGAAGCCATAAATACAATTGTCACGTCTTTTTAACATCACAATATATTAATAAATAAAAACTATTACTATATATAATCCAACCTTGGCTTTGCATAAAAGCTGTGTAATGCAGTGGGCATAAGCTTAAAGCAATCCATTTTTAAAATGGTTATGGATTGAAGAACGAAGAATTTGTGGGCACATTTGCATGTCCCTGCTCAGCTTCCCAGAATGCCGTGTAATAACTGTATTACTCGGAATTCTCAGAAGGAAGCAAGTTTTTTTAACTTGTTTTAGACATTCAAAGGTGAACACAAATGTACTAAATATATATTTCCTTGCTGTAGCTAGTTACGGGCAGCTGTTCCTGCATTTCCCATTTATTATAAGATTTATGACGTTCCCATTTCCTATTGGCTCGTAGAGCCCTGTCTCATCCGTAAAGCTTGGTTTGGTTTACCGCTGTGCACCAAGTGCCCTAACCTAGGGGAGCGGAAGATTTCCATTAGTGTACAGGTTAGGGAAGAAAAGCTCCTGCAGCCAATTTACGGCAGTGCCCTAATTTGGAGCACCTAATTTACATAGGACTCATAGATTATAGTTTTTATTTCCCCAATTACTTGTGACGCTTACATTTTTTCAAGAAGCATAATGAATTTCTAACCTGAATCCTAAGTATTAATATGCGCACACACACATATAAATACATATATATATATATATATATATATATATATATATATATATATATATATATATACACACACACACAGTAGACTCTCAGTTAACCAGAAAGCAAGCAACCAGAAAAAATTAAATACTGTACTTTAAATAACAATTACATTTTATAGGGCTCAACAAATGCCCAGAGCCAGGTTGTCATGCCACAAAGTGCTTACAGGCATCTAGATTTCATCCACTGTACTTTTCTGTAATTCAATGTTACTTGTAAGCAGACCGGCATGAGTGGCTGAGCCAGTGCATTGTTGGCATTACATTCCCCAGGTTCAACACCGCACCCTCAAGCCCAATGTAGCTGTGTGTAAGTGAGGAGAGAAAGCTGCTGCTGCTAGAACAGCCCTAATTGACAAATATATTTAGCAGAGCATCCTATGCGCAGCTAATGTAGGCCTCTTTTAGTAGTAACTCTCAAGCAACCAGAAACTATACACACGTACATAAATTTAAAAAATCATAGCGCAATTATTACTTGCTTCAATATGTTTTAATATAAATGGTCTCTTAAGTATGGCTTGTGTGTCATGTTGGTGTATATTGATTTAACATGTTATACAGTTGGGGGGGGGGGGGGTTGGTATATATAATGCCAAATCTTAGTACATTTGTCCCATGGAATAACATAAGATAGACCTGGACAGTTTCTCTAACACTTTACCCTTTAGCACATCTGGCCCTGCATGCCTGAAGTTTTTCTTCTCTAAGATACAATGGTCTCCCACATTACATCTATATACAGTTGGTATTTATGTTAAACAACTATTCACAAACAAGATTATGGTAAATATAGCCTTGGTTTTACCACAGTGCAGCAAATCATTTGTATTAAAGACATTAGTTGAAGTTAGGGTAATTAAGGTTTAGGAATGTACAAAGTAACATGTAGACATTATGTTAGCTGACAAGAAAAATAGCCTTTCAGTGTTCCTTTAATATTAAATAAAGCATGCGGAAAAACCCAAAGATAAAATTTCTGTTACATGTAAGTGAAGCCGGCAACGAGATTCAACCTTTCCAAGCAGGTTCAATGAACATTTTCAATTCCAACGTCTTCTGGCATGCAGACATTGAACAAGTTTGCTTTGATTTCTGATTAGGCTCCTCCGAAAAATCTTGAAATCAAAAGACTTCTGCAATTGTGATAGATATTTAACATGACAGTTTCTTGTAGCATTGGCCTCTTGCACAGCATGTGGTATAGAGAGTTTGCACAAAAATTACAAAATCTTGTATGAATATGTTAAGGGAGAGTATTTAAGAAATATATGTTGGCTAACATAAAGATGTTTTAAAATATATAAACACAAGGGGAAAGTGCAAATATATCCATTGTACTTTATGCAATTAATAAGAAAATGAATAGATAAAACTAATTCAGCCACACTCGGAAGACAGTGGGTGCTTAAAACTGTTTATACTGATAGGACCAAAGACGCTTAAAAGCCAACGGACGTGATCCAACCATGATGCTCAAAAGCCATAGGAGGTGATCCAACCATGATGCTCAAAAGCTATAGGAGGTGATCCAACCATGGTGCTCAAAAGCCATAGGAGGTGATCCAACCATGATGCTCAAAAGCTATAGGAGGTGATCCAACCATGATGCTCAAAAGCTATAGGAGGTGATCCAACCATGATGCTCAAAAGCTATAGGAGGTGATCCAACCATGATGTTTAAAAGCTATAGGAGGTGATCCAACCATGATGCTCAAAAGCTATAGGAGGTGATACAACCATGATGCTCAAAAGCTATAGGAGGTGGTCCAACCATGATGCTCAAAAGCTATAGGAGGTGGTCCAACCATGATGCTCAAAAGCTATAGGAGGTGATCCAACCATGATGCTCAAAAGCCATAGGAGGTGATACAACCATGATGCTCAAAAGCTATAGGAGGTGACCCAACCATTATGCTCAAAAGCCATAGGAGGTGATCCAACCACAATGCTCAAAAGCCATAGGAGGTGACCCAACCATGATGCTCAAAAGCTATAGGAGGTGGTCCAACCATGATGCTCAAAATCTATAGGAGGTGATTTAACCATGCTGCTCAAAAGCCATAGGAGGTTATCCAACCATGATGCTCAAAAGCCATAGGAGGTGATCCAACCATGATGCTCAAAAGCTATAGGAGGTGATCCAACCATGAGGCTCTAAAGCCATAGGAGGTGATCTAATCATGATGCTCAAAAGCCATAGGCGGTGATCCAACCATGATGCTCAAAAGCCATAGGACGTGATCCAACCATGATGCTCAAAAGCTATGGGAGGTGATCCAACCATAATGCTCAAAAGCTATAGGAGGTGATCCAACCATGATGCTCAAAAGCCATAGGAGGTGATCCAACCATTATGCTTAAAGGCAATAAGAGGTGATCAAGCAGTGTCCAACCATAAACACCTAGTGCAAAAACTGTCCTGGATCTTCAAGGATCCAATGCTTGGCCACAACTCTGGATTGGACTGCTATAACTACAAGATACAGCATGCTGCATAAGCCAACGAAGTGTCTACTACTATCAATTAGAAGGTTATAGACTTTGTCAAAGAATACCCTGGGGTGGAGAGAGAGAGAGAGATATGGCACAGAGATAGAGAGGGCATAAAGACAGAGTGGTAACACAGGGAGAGAGTGCACAGATAGGGAGAGAGTGCACAGAGAGGGAGAGAGAGCACACACAGAGGGAGAGAGAGCACACAGAGAGAGAGAGAGAGAGAGAGAGACAGAGCAGATCATATATTATACCACCATTTTTGATGGGCAATTGACTAGTATAAAATAACACTCATAAGAGAATCAGTCAGAGATCATAAAAATTCAGCAAGGGCCAATCACATGACACAAGACTCAATGACTATTGGCAAGGAAACAACCAACAGAAACACACAAAAAAGGCAAATAAAAAAAAGGCCAAACAAAAGGGTGAAAACAAAAAAAGCATAATTAAAATAAAAAAACAAGGAAGAAAATAGCAAAAGAAGAAGAGGAGAAACTGTGGTGCTATGAATCTGGCAAGGTCGAGAAATTCTGCAATCTTGATAGATATTTAACATGACAGTTTCTTGCAGCATAGGCCTCTTGCACAGCATGTAGCATTTATACAATATTTTAAAAACTAGAATTCATATTTTATGGAATACTATTTTTATGGGATACTATTTTTCTAATTTTGTTGAATAAAATATATTACTGCTAATTTAAAAAACTAAGAAAAAGTTGACAAAGGTCCCGTGATCCCCAAACCTGTCTCCTCCACTTTGACATTGCCTCACATGGTGCTTTTATTGCTAGAAAAAATGTATTTGTTATGGTCAGTAAACCACATCATTTGATAGGCAACTACAATGTTCCCAGAGACCAAAACTAATTGGTTATGTCAGATCAGTCATATGAATATGGTGGCTGGACTGTCGAAGTAATCATTAAATATACTGCTAAGTGACGCGAGAGAGACAATTAAAATCAAATGTAATAACATCCTTTGTGCTACAACCACGGGGGAGATTTGCTTTTTATCCCTTGATAGAAACATATTTGCAGATTTCTGTCTAAATGGAAATATTTTAGATGTATGCACTTTAGCATTATTAGTTTCAGTAGCAATTTACAGAATTAATATAATGCAAAAGTATTTCAAAATAAGAATTAGAACAGAAAAAGTTATAAAGTACGGTAAGTATGGAACGCACACTTTTTAAATATTACAATTTTGTTGTTGTTGTTCAGTCCTTCCATCGTATCCGACTCTCTGTGACCATATGGACCACAGCAAGCCAGGCACATCTATCTCAGGTCGTGCTTATCCATATGGTTTTCTTGGCAAAGATACTGGTGTGGGTTTCCAGATCCTTCTCCAGTGGACCGTGATTTGTCTGACCTCTCTGCTATGATCTGCCCATCTTGGGTGAACCTACATGGTACAGCTAACATCTTTGAAGTACACAAGCCCCTTCACCATGACAAGATAGCAATCCAGACGGGGATTAAAATTACAATTTTACAAGTGCTGCAAAGGTAAAATACTTTTTAGCCGCTTTGATATATTTAACTTTTCGAAATATATCTCAATGTATTTTCATTGATCCAGCTTGTGATCAATGGAAAGTGATGTTCTCTGCATCTGCCTATTTATGGTTGACTTTCACAATGTATCTGGATCTATCCTGCTTATATATATATATATATATATATATATATATATATATATATACACACACACACACATATATATATATATATATATATATATATATATACATACACATATACACACTCATAAATGAGAAGTAAGGAAGAGGAAACTTTGGGTTTCTAATCCTTATAAGAGATAATATAGAGAAGATTGTACGTGTGGTCCAGTAAGCATGTTCCAAAGTTTAGTTCGTCTAGCCTTTTTTCAAAGTTGGATCCTTTATTTAAAGGGACAAATGAAATGTTTTTTCTTTACATTAATCTACATATAATATTTAATAATAGAAGGATTGTTTAATACACTGGAGTAAAATCTTAGCAAAAACTTGCTAATCTACTTTTCTGTTGTCTTACACGGTCACATGGTTCCCCTGTTTTCTCCCCCATAAGCAACCGCTCTCTGCGTCCCTAATCAAATGATGTATTCAGTTATCCACATGCGAGACAATGGCATCATAAGATAAAAACATCCTGGGATGTATTCCTTGATTGGCTGACTAGTAGGTCATGTGATTAAGAGTAAAATAGGAATTGTTGGGGGAGGAGAAAACTGGGAAGAACATACATGGAATAAAATAACTAAAAAACATTTTCAAGAGTTTTTTCCTAACCAGTGCAATGATCCTACTGGTTTTAATTATTATATTTAGATAACTTAAAATGAGTGTCCATTTAAATTTAAATGACCGTAACTTGTAATATACTCTTTCAATTTAACGAATCACTTTTCTCCTTTCATTAATGTTCAGGTGGGATCCTGATTGAAAACTCAGGAGAAAACTGGCCTCTTAAAGTCTCCTCTTACTCAATAAGAAAATAAAGTGCTCGATGGACAAGGAACCTTTTCTATTCCAAGAAGAATTCCATGTTAAGATGTACGTCTCCCCATTATTTATCCTTAGTCTCCGTCCAATGTGTTTCTACTTGTACAAAGCTTCAACTTCCTCTTTTGACTGAAATACTAATCAAAAATAAACAGAGATGGAAGTGGCTGCAAGTTGACAGGGCTGAAAATGCAATTCCACACATGGATTGTGTAGTAATATTAATGGTCCCAACAGATGGCTGGACAATACTGCATGGGTAACCCCGTATTGCTTGTCCTAGGACGGGGGGCAGTGATTAATCACATACTGAACAAGATCACTGTTCCTTGTAAAGGGTCTACTAAGGGTTAATTTTCTTAAAGGAATTAAACAGCATATTTACGTTTCTTGGATTATGAATACATCTGATAGTAGTGTATGCAAACATTTGCATAGAAAAAAACACAAAAATAAACATTAATAAACTTCAGGTTTCTGCCACTTGATTTTGAGGAATACCCCTCATAAAATTCATAATTTGTATAGCCAATCACAGACAGCTACAACATTGTTTCAAATTACTTTGAAGTCAGTTTGCAGCAAAGTATCATGGGATGTGTAGTCTTGTTTTTCCCCTGTACATGGAAGCACGGAAGAGCTCAGACATTGCTACGTTGATTTCTGTATTGTGCTGCTGTTGACTTGTAGGATAGAATAGGGTTAAAAAACGTACCCAAATGCAGTGTTTCTATTGGTTAGTACCAGGTGCCTATGTGAGTAGCTCGGGGGGTGTGGCAACTTTTTTTTTTTTTTTTTTTTTTTTACATAAAATAAATCTGTATGAGTATAGAATGACTCCATGTAATGTGTGTGTCTGATATAAGCAGCCGGTGTTAGATTTGAGAAAAGTAAAAACAGGGAAACTTAGATATACCTTTAAACACATATATAAATATTGTAATATTAATTTTACCATTTAACGTAAGGACTCCCCATCATCCTAACAAGAAGTTGGAAGCATTAAAAATTGTCTATGCATTTTACTTAATCGGCATAGCAAATCATAACTGAGATATTCAGCTTCTTTATGCTAATATACCGTTCAATATGCTAGTTTGTAGCTGAGAATGCTTGATGGGCATAACTGCATGATAACACTGGGGAAAAGTAACACAGTCTGCTTGATGTTTTCTAATTAGCACAACAAAGCAGCTAACTAGTATTCAGAAACTGCTCATTTGCATAATAATATTGAATAAATGATGAAGAATATTGCAGAAAAAATAACAATATAAGTCTGTTTTTCATGCTCATTAAAAATAAACTTGTTTTTTGGGGGGTAACAGAGTGCTTTTAATTAAATCTAAAAATATTTAATACTGACAGCTTTAAGCCCCACCCACTACTGTCCGGTTTCTGTACATGAGCCATGATTGGCTTGTCAGCCAATCAAAACAATGATAGAAAACATCCCAGGATGTTTTTTCCCATGATACCTCTGTCTTTCTCCATCAAGGAAAACAGTCTCACTGGAGTAGTTACAACTGCAAAGTAAGTTATCAATCTTTTGCAAGAATTTGGCACCAACATATGCAACAACCCTATTTTTAAGGAATATCTAAATAAACAACCTTTCTATTATTTGATTTTTTCATCTCATTAAATATTTCTTGTTATACATTTTTAGAATATTAAATCCTATAAATATATATTGTATGTTTATGGTTACAAGAGAAACAATTTAAAATCATATTATCAAAAATGCGTTTTCTTACGAATATTTTTTTTTTATCTTGCAGGTATCTACAGCCAAGATTAATGGAGGATGGATTATTACTCATGTGGGTACCAGATGTAAATCAGCAGCACATTATTAGCTGCATCAATGTATAGCACATGTGTCACATGAAATAATGCAAGTATGTGAAGCGGAGATTTTGAAACATGGTTCGGTTTTTGTTTTATGGTCCCATAATCTTACTATTATAAACTGGGTATTGCTTAAAGTGACACTGCAAGCTCCTTAGTTATTGCAGAAATTAAAAGCAGGCAAACACGTATAATTACAATTACAGTAGACCCCTTAGGGTTACGTTCCCGGGGTCCCTGCGAATGTGTAAAATCCTTGAATAACCCTAACCATGGTTAAATAGAAAGTTTATTGAGAAATAATATCATTAAAATCATAACGTAGACTCCTCTCTAAGGAAGATAAACAAAGTGACTTAAAGTTATGTCTAAGTTTCCTTGTGTTTTCCTTTTCCTAATCTAACACAAGCAGCTTGTATCAGACACACATATTACATTGAGTCATTCTATACACATACAGAGTTATTTTATTTAAAAATAAAACTTGTTTTCCACACCCCCATAGCTGCTTACATAGGCACTGTGTACCTGCCAATAGAAACACTGCATTTGGGTACAGATTTGAACCATTCACTAACCTTCAAGCCAACAGCAGCTCAAAGCAGAGATTTACAGATGTGTCTGGCTCCTCCTACTTCCTTCTACAGGGATACTACACATCTCATGATTCCTTCCTGTACAAACTGCCATCACTTATTGTTACATTGTATTAAAATGCATAGTTGCCTGTGATTGGCCAAAACTAATCATGAATGGTATGCAAATTTTAACAGGGATTTTCTGGGGTGTCAACTCACAAAATCAACTGCTTGGAAACTCGAGAGATATAGCAAACAGCAGGGTGAGTTTGTTAATGTTTATTTTGTCATGTAAAAAATGTTTGCATACACTACTAATTCTCCTTTACCAGATGCATTCATAATCCAGGAAATTTAGATATGCCTTTAAAACCAATAACATAGTCACACAGAGTATGGTAAATCAGAGTACCTTGTAATTTACCTTTATATTGGAGTATAGCAATAAGGCAGACGTAGAGATGTACAAAGTAAATTACACTCTGCCACCAAAGTAAAAGGAGCACAAGAATACATATACACTGTGTACATATTTGTCACTAGAGGTTTTAATAACTTACATTTGATCTTTAATGTTTTGTCCTCCCGTTATAAGGTGCCCAGGGAGCGGGAGAGAATCTGTTCTGATGTTGTGCAGTCGTTTAGTTGTGCCCGACTCTCTGTGGCCCTATGGATTGTGGCACATCTTGTGTGCCAATCCATAAGGTTTTCATGGCAAAGATACAGGAGTGGATCACCAGTTTCTTCTCCAGTCTGACCTCTCTACCATGACTTGCATATCTTGGGAGAACCTACATGATATAGCTCACACCTTCATTGAGGTACCCAAGCCCCTTCACCATGATAAGGTAGCAATCTAGAAGGGGATCTGTTGTGGCTGGGGTCTTTATTTGTTGTTCTCATAACATAATCTCTTTGGCTATTGCAAGCAAACCTACACCAAGCAGAAAACAATTAAGACAGTCATCCGAGCAGATCCTCTTCCACCCTCTAGACACCTAATACAGGGTGGAGAAAAGCATATCTGCTGGATGCAGCAGTGCTCATTTTAAAAGTAAGATATAAAAGCTATTTTAATTTATTTTCTGATTTTATTTGATTGCGACTGGTTCGTAAGCACTACAGTGACCCTTTAAGCAGTTTGCCTTCCCCTTCCCCTTTAAGCAGATGCCCTTCACAATATTTACAAAAATGATTCTCACAAAATATCAAGTTTGTTTTAATAACAAAAAATTGAACATTTTGGCCGTTAAACAGCATTTATCCCTAGATTCGGAGGAGGAAACCTGCACTGCTGAGAGGATCAATCCACGGCACTTATGGTTTGTTATACTGTACAAGGAGTCGCTAAGCATGTAAACGTGTTGAAATGTACAGCTATTAACCTATCACGGTAACTAGATGACTGAAACATTCATGTGACGTGTGCTCCGCAGTGAAATTAGACATTTGGCAGCCATGTGGAATTTACAGAGATCAGAAACATAACATGCTGGGAATATGGACGTGCTTGGGGTCTCTCTCCTCCTCTGCCTTAATTCTCCATTCCTCACTTCTTCTCTTGTTCAATTTTCTATTCTCATTCTCTCCTTCCAATTTTCTTTCTTCCATTTCAAACGTTCATCTCTCTCTCTTTTTTTGACTTTCCTCACCAATTCCCATTTTCCACTCCCAATCTATGTCCCTTTTTCTTCGTTTTACTACTCCTTTCCTGTATCTCCATTTTTCTACGCTCTCCCTTTATCTCCATTCTTTTACTCCCTCTTTCCATCTCCCTTTACTGTTCCCTCCCCTCTTCTACTCCCTTCCTCCACCCCTCTCCTATTCTCTCCATTTCTACTTCCTCCATCTTCCTTTTACAACTCTTCCATCGCCCCTTTTCTACTTCATGCCTTATCCACCTCCTCTACTTATATCCCTTCTTTCTCTCTACTTCCTTACTCTCTCTCTCTTCCATTGTCACCCACTACCTCTTTTAATCATTCCCTCTCACTCCCTTTTCTTTTTTTTTATCCATCCTATACTCTTTTTATCTTTATTATCTTTATTTTCTCTTCCCATATGCCTAGTTTTACATTATCCATGTCCATTTTCATCACTTCTTTTTTTGAATTTGTTTTCTTTTTTAATTGTTCCTGCTCAATGTTTTTCTACTTCATCTCTTTAACTCCTTTTCTACTGCCTTTACATATCTCTTTTACTTGCTTTTTATTATGTTTTTTTTTATTCTCTATATCTTATTCCCTGCCCCTTTTATGTTTAGTCTTTAGCAATTTCCCTCTTTCCCTCCCACTGTTTCCCTTTGTTTTTCTACATAATCTCTTTTTCTACTGCCTTTACCTATCTCTTTTACTTGCTTTCTATTTTGCTCCTTTTCTACTGCCTTTACCTATCTCTTTTACTTGCTTTCTATTTTGCTTTTTTTTTATATTCTATATCTTATTCCCCGCCCCTTTTATGTTTTTTTATCCATCCTATACTCTTTTTATCTCTATTATCTTTATTTTCTCTTCCCATATGCCTAGTTTTACATTATCCATGTCCATTTTCATCACTTCTTTTTTTGAATTTGTTTTCTTTTTTAATTGTTCCTGCTCAATGTTTTTCTACTTCATCTATTTAACTCTTTTTCTACTGCCTTTACCTATCTCTTTTACTTGCTTTCTATTATGTTTTTTTTATTCTCTATATCTTATTTCCTGCCCCTTTTATGTTTAGTCTTTAGCAATTTCCCTCTTTCCCTCCCACTGTTTCCCTATGTTTTTCTACATAATCTCTTTAACTCCTTTTCTACTGCCTTTACCTATCTCTTTTACTTGCTTTCTATTTTGCTTTTTTTTAATTCTCTATATCTTATTCCCTGACCCTTTTATGTTTAGTCTTTAGCAATTTCCCTCCCACTGTTTCCCTTTGTTTTTCTACATAATCTCTTTTTCTACTGCCTTTACCTATCTCTTTTACTTGCTTTCTTTTTTGCTCCTTTTCTACTGCCTTTACCTATCTCTTTTACTTGCTTTCTATTTTGCTTTTTTTATATATTCTATATCTTATTCCCCGCCCCTTTTATGTTTTTTTTATCCATCCTATACTCTTTTTATCTCTATTATCTTTATTTTCTCTTCCCATATGCCTAGTTTTACATTATCCATGTCCATTTTCACCACTTCTTTTTTTGTTTTTAATTTGTTTTCTTTTTTAATTGTTCCTGCTCTATGTTTTTCTACTTCATCTCTTTAACTCCTTTTCTACTGCCTTTACCTATCTCTTGCTTTCTATTTTGCTTTTTTATATTCTTTATATCTTATTCCCTGCCCCTTTTATGTTTAGTCTTTAGCAATTTCCCTCTTTCCCTCCCATCTCTTTAACTCCTATTCTACTGCCTTTACCCATCTCTTTTACTTGCTTTCTATTTTGCTCTTTTTTATTCTCTCTATCTTACTCCCTGCCATTTTCATGTTTAGCCTTTACCACTGTCTCTCTTTCCCTCCCACTCTTTTCCGATACCTCTTCTGTAAAAGTTTTCAATTCCATAGTTGCAGTCATTTCAACTGGTATAATAGAAATCTTATCGTGGTACCTCTCTATTTCTACTACTAATACTTCATCTAATCCAACTAGGCTTTTATTGCATTGTTTCCCTAGTTTCAGAATAATACCTCCGAAGTCCCTTTCCTGTTGCTGTAATTAAATTCCAAAAAAAAACCCGAACGTGCATAGGAGATTTTGAGATTTAGTTAGGCTCAGCGGAAGTCAATATTTTCCCTTGCTTCTTTAATCAAAATTCGGCATCTGTTACCAGTAATACTACGGAAAATATATTATTCACTCCTTGTATGTGAAACAATAAACTGTCAACAGCATTTTCTTTAAAAAAGTGCCAGGTTTAAGCAACAGTAAAATTAAATTAAGAACTCCAGGAGGGTACATCTAGGGGTCACATGTGGTATCAATTACTTTTTCTGATAAAATATTCCAGGTGTTTAACCACACCCAGGATCACGGACTGAAAAAAATGTATTTTTATATATTCTAAATTCTTAAAAGGCCATGTTTTAAACATTGCAAAAAAAAGTTATTTGTATTTACAAAAGAGTGATCTACAGTTTAGAAAAACTAACACTTATCTTTAAGAGGCGGTATTGTTTGCTTCTTCTATTTCCGTGACAAGTTACATGATTCAAGTGTGATAAGAAGTAGCTTTGGGAATATATTTGACATTCACATTGTCCTGAATGACTACCGTTCCGAATATACAAACACAACTAACTGATTTAGCTGGCACTTGACGAGGCTTCCTCCCAATGTTGCCTTAACATATCACCCATGCTACGTATCCAAAGGGTGGGAGATGATCTGCCCAGTAAGCTGTACTTAAGTCTTTATCTGCCTCCTTCTCTGCACTGGCTACTGCCGGCAAACCTAGACCAGTCTTAGAAAATCAAGCTCATCCTCCTAGACAGGTCTTCATCCACCCTTTGGGGGTGGAGATAAGCATCTCTTATAGATCACTCTTCCTGATATACTACAGTTTATATATACAAAAAACTAAGTCAGAGGTGCTCTATCAGAGAACGAACTAACCTTAATAGGTTAGTTCTTTGACCATGATAAGTCACTCTGAGAGCAACCTCTTTTAGCTCACTTGTGCCCTTCACAGGGAGAAATATCCTGTAGTATATCAGTCTGGTCCCACTGACTAAAGTGACCCAGCCCCGAAATACCAGGCAATTCTACCCTGAACAGGAGAAACAGCAAACTCCAGACGTACGTTTCGGCCTTCATTGGGCCTCATCAGTGAGGTGTAGCTGAACTCTCTAAGGCACAGTGAGCAAGGAGTCCACGTTCAGGACTGGATCACTCTTCTGAGTGGGACCAAACTAATATTTCTCCCTGTGAAGAGCACAAGTGAGCTAAGAGAGGCTGCTCTCGGAGTAGGTAACCAGACCTATAGAAAAAACCCACTAAGGTATTTTTCATTCTCAGATGAGCACCTCTACTCTATTTGTATAAGTTCATATATACATTTTAAAAGTTACATTAAGTTTAATTTCTCAAAAAAATATATTTCATTGATATTTTTTACCAAATATACAACCAAAAGTCTACTTTATTTCCATTAAAATGTAAAAAAACAACAGCTTAATATATTGTTCTGTTGGAAATTGCCTACTCAGCAGCATCTTATATAGGTTTCAGCTTTCTTGTACCATTGCACAATAGAAATTTCTTCGCACATATCAGTCTAACCCTACTCCAAAGCGTGTTCCCACTCTGAAATGACCCCTAACACATAACAAAACATGGGCTCCTTGCTTGTTATTCCTATGGAGGTTAGTGGTATCTCTCTGATGAAAGCTGATAGACTAACCTATTTATTCTGGCATGACATTATGGACAGATATAGTCTGATATGCTTCAAGAAAATACTCTTCTGTAATGGCATAAGGAAGCTGAAACTTTAAAGACTGCACCCCAAATGGGAAAATCTCGGAGAATCATGGAAAAAAGAATGAATGGAGATTGCTTCACTTTATTTCCATCATTATTACACCAACTAGCGAATTGCCCGTCAAAAAATGACGGCAATGAAATTGTAAGGTAGCTAATGCTGTTTGGTGTGTAATAATGAAATATATAATACATTAATAAATGAATATACTTTACCTATTTTGAAGCATTGTGTTGAAGAGCTGGCAATGTGTTTTGATGTTGCTGCAGCATTAGTGGTGTGGAGCTGCTGTGTAAGTGTGCTGAATGTGTGCAGTGTAATAGTGTGCGTGCCCGAGACCAAACCGTTAGCGTAGTCGTGTACTTCCGCATTGTCGTAAAATGGCGGGTAATGTGTGGTATGCGTCTGTAGCGGAATATCCGTAGGTCTTTTGTGGTGTTTTGCGAGTTTCTTGTGGTGTTTTGCGAGTTTCTTGTGGTGTTTTGCGTGTTCAGAGTGCTGTAGCCTCGTTTTCGTTTTGTTCGGCGACCATTTTTCTCTCGCTTTGCGAATTTTTTAGAGTCTAAACTCTTTTATTTTGAGTGAAATGAAGGTGTAAGTTGTTTTTTTGAGGTACTGGGTGCTCCCTCTTGCTGTAGGTAAGTTTTTTATGTATGTGCTGTGTGTATTTATTGTGTTTTGAATTTTGTAATGTTCGCGAGTTGTGTCCGAGGGTTGCGAGGCCGTGATGTGTGTTAACGTGTCTCGTATGTTGTTTGCGTTGCGAGGTAAAGTTTGCGAGGGTCGTAGTTGGTGTGTCGTGTTGTTTGCGTTGCGACGTAAAGTTTGCGAGGGTCGCAGTTGCTGGCATGGAGCGCCTTGGCGCTCCATGCCAGCAACCGAGTCCCTCACCCGCAGCCCTCACTATATGAGGGCCGCGGGCACACTATGCGATCCCGCAAGCGTGAGCAACGGCTCGTATGCTCACAACTATATATGTGATACCTGACCATTTTGAGAGCTTATCTACTCAATCTACAATCGGTAGTGGATCTCACCATGACTTTCCTTACTGTGAGGTTCACTTAAATCACATTGTAAAGCAAAGGCCAGGCCAGGATAAGCAATCAAATAATACAACAAGAGAGGTATGAGATTATTTCTTCAGATCGTACCAAACACAAGCACACGGATATTTACTATTAGAAGAGAATAAGTAATACAGCTACCCACTTTATTTATTCTCTGGATAAATTGGTTGGAGTTTATATGGACTAAATAGGTGTGGAAATGCACTTGAAAATATTGGAGAGGTTTCATACCCTAGAAACTTTTTTTTTCTGAAAATTTTTATTTTAGTTCTATTAACTACAATTATCTTTCTCCAGGATCAAGTCCGGACTCCCATAGTTTGGTAAAGTCAAATCAATGCAAGAAAAAGTTAAAGATAAAAAGGTTATACTACAGAAAGATTTGATGTGCATTAAAGGTACACTCAGCAAACCTAATAATCAGAGATAACAAAATACTAGATTTTAAGAGAAGTGGTGCTTTATATTTACACTAATTTTTCCTGAAGTGTTTGGGTAAATAATGCCTATAAAGTATGAACATACTTGTGATTGACTATAAATCCAGCATGGGATTCTTATTGTAATGGGGAGGGCTTCTGTATACTTTGGGACAATTTCAACGTATATTTAAAACAAATATTTGTATATTTAAAATATATGATATTTATATTTCTATATTGTTTTATATGCTCATCAAAAATGTGCTTTACTTTTCATTTAAATAGGATGACACCCGAAACAGTGTAATAAGATAGTAGACAATTTCATTATTATCTAACACTGAATTAGAACATATTGGCGTTAATATGCTTACAGACTTATAAAAGACTTATATTTTAATGCATTAGCCTGATGACATAGGACAAGATGTACTAAAGGGTGAAGAGTTGAAAAATGTCTCCACTATTTTATATTTCCAAGAATTATCCAACACCTATTCCAAGCAGCACTGATATCACACCAGAGTCCTTCTCCTTCTTATTGTTTCTGTGTATAATGAGAGCGAGCAGAGGAGGCAGCTATGTGATCAAGCTAAAACTCAAATGTCTTAGGAAGACAAGACTCATTTTCTTTAAAGAAGAAGAAAATAAATTAATTACCGTATATACTCGAGTATAAGCCGAGTTTTTCAACCCTTTTTTTAAGGCTAAAAAGGGCCCCCTCGTCTTATACTCGAGTCACTCCCCCCCCCCGTGTCTCTCTAACCCCCCCGCGTGTCTCTCTAACCCCCCCTGTGTCTCTCTACCCCCCCGTGTCTCTTTCCCTCGCCCTCCTCATCCTCAAACCCCCCTCCTCATCCTCAGCCCCCCCTCCTCATCCTCAGCCCCCCCTCCTCATCCTCAGCCCCCCCTCCTCACTTTACCCCTCTAAATACCTCCCCCTCTCCCTTTCCCCTAACTTACCTTCATCTGCAGTTTCTCCTCCGGCCTCCGCTCCTTCCTGCGCCGGCACCCGGTATATGCTAATGACGTGACGTCACATGCGCGCAACGTCATTAGCATTGGCTGGGTCAAGACGCAGGAAGGATGAGGAGGGAGGATGAGGAGGGGGGTTGAGGTTGAGGAGGGGGTTGAGGATGAGGAGGGGGGTTGAGGAGGGGGGTTGAGGTTGAGGAGGGGGTTGCGGGTGAGGAGGAGGGTTGAGAAGGGTGATAAGGGAGGAGGGGGAGAGACACAGGGAAGGCAGAGGGGGAAGAGACACAGGGGAGGGAGAGGGGAGAAAAGACACAGGGGAGAGAGAGGGGGGACACGAGAAAAGGGCACACAAGAGGGGGACACAGAGGGCACAAGAGGGACACAGGGGGCAGCACATTTCCCACCCTCGGCTTATACTCGAGTCACTCATTTTACCCAGTATTTTGTGGTAAAATAGGTGCCTCGGCTTATACTCGGGTCGGCTTATACTCGAGTATATACGGGTAATTAAAAAATATATATAAAAACATAATTATTTCAATATTCAGTTCAGAAAGTGAATACAAAGCCTAATAAAGATGTAATTTGTAGTGTAGAATCATAAATATGAGTTTTCCTTAAAGTAAGAGCAACACCTAAAATTACTTTATTTTCAAGTCAACAGTTTTTAGTCAAACTATAATTTCTAGTGCTTTGTCAGTAATAATGCAATAATTTACAGGCCCCACATTTTTCTTTTGGGAAGTAACAATGGTTCATAGGAGGTGGAATTAACACAACCCAGGTCAGCCATTTTTTGTTGGGGGGCGGGTGTTTATTGAAGAACAAACTTATTGCAAAGTGACCCTGGTGTTTTAATGCACCTCATATTCCTTGTAGCTCTAAAATTTAAGTCCCATCAGCATTGATTGACTGTCCATATATTGCCTTACAAAATGGAATTTGACCCATAAAACAATAAAGGCGACAGGACAAAGACAGCTAAATTGACAGAAAACAAATTCATTTATTTTATTGCTCCTGCATTGGCATTTATTAAAATCGTTACACTTTTTCTTTAACTTTCAGTAAGGCTTTTATCTGTTATTTCTCTGCTAAAACAACGTCTTAGAAAGTAAACGGTATTGGTTCTTGCAACTTTAAAAGCACAAACATTTACAGCCTTATTAAATTGCAATTCGGCAAATTCTAAAGGGCTCTATATAAACACAGAGCATATTTTATTTTACAGCAGTTTTTAGTCAGTGAACTTCTATCCAAAAGAAGGTCTTCACGAACCAAAAACTTCTGTAAAAAAATATGCTATGTGCTTATATATAGCACTTTAGAATTTGCAGAATCACAATTTAATAAGGCTGTTAGCATGGAGAGAATAAGTTACATAGTTACATACAGCCTTATTAAATTGCGATTCGGCCAATTGAATAGGGCTCCATATAAGCACAGAGCATATTTTTTTTACAGAAGGTTTTAGTTAGTGAACTTCTATCCAAAAGCAAGGTCTTCACTAACTAAAAACTTCTGTAAAAAAATATGCTATGTTCTTATATAGAGCCCTTTTCAATTGGCCGAATCGTAATTTAATAAGGCTAATAGTATTTAAGGTTGAAAAAAGACTTTCAGTCTTCATCAAGTTCAAACTTTTAAGATCTCCTCTGATCTGCAATATGCGGATTAACTATTAATTAATTAGTTGTATAGAAAAATAAAAAATAAAAAAATAATCAATTCACTCCTGATCCCAGACACCAGCGACCGGACTTCTCCCTGGATCAATACTGCCTCTCTAATTATCCATGAAGTAATACGCACATGTGCATAATGCAAAAAAACTAATCTATCCATCCATCTATCTTTCTATCCATCTATCTATCTATCCATCTATCCATCCATCCATCCATCCATCTATCTTTCTATCCATCTATCTATCTATCTTTCTATGCATTCATCTATCTATCCATCTATCTATCCATTTATCTATCCATCTATCTATCCATTTATCGATCCATCTATCTGTGCAAATAGTAGTTAAAAGGACCGTGCATTATTTGTGTTCCTATTTAATACGTATATTCTTTTAAAGAATAACATGATCTAGTATTCTCAGGACAGAAACATTGGCTCCTATATTTTTATATCCCTTATGGAGGGAAGCATTACATTGAATCACTAAGCATCACAGAGGCTATAGGCTGTGACGTGTTGCAATTTTAATATTTCCCACAGAAAACATACATGAATCCCTTTGCAACCTCCGCAAAGCAGAGCTAATATAGGAAAACGCCCCATTAAAGTGTTCTAAAGACACTTGCACCATGTTGCTGCCGTTATAGGCATCTGCACGGTATAACATGCATTTTATGACATCCTATTTCTTTATACTTGGTTATAAAAAGAACGTGGTGCGGGCAAATGCTGACCCATCAGAGTCGTATTGCGTATTAATGTGTTCAAACGCGCAGAACCATTTTTTTGTTGTCAATGTTTCTGTCTGCAGGGTCCTCTTCTGGAGTGGGGCCCCTTTGCCCTCCCATTAGGATGCTACTGCTGTAGAGTTTCTTTGTCACTACTTTTGATTTGTTAACAGAATGACAGGTCATTCCAGGAATGTATTTAGGTTATACTGAGACCATTGATCCTGCAAAGCTTCGGAACTCTGCACCACTCCAGGTTACCATGACAACACAGAACGTATAGCTTTACTCACAATGGCCTTACAAGACGTTTTAAAAACTAATTGAATGAATTGCTCTTCCGGACATACATTCTCTAGGAATTTACCAGCAGTCATTGTTCACTACATTTTATTGGGTTAGATAACCAGTAACATTTCTGTCATGCGACTAAAAGAGCATTAGTAAAAAAAATCTTCATGCATTAAAATCAGTTGCAATCATTAGAATATTGTCACATGCAAATTAAATGCTGCAAGGGTTAAAATGTTATACAACTGGTTTTTGTTGGGATCTCCTGATCTTTTTTTAGATCACCGGTAGATTTTTACATCATAACTGGTGCTATGTCCGGGAGAGACCTAATTAGTCAAAAAGAGGTCTTGACACTGCTCCAAAAGCAGTTCGTATTTGGATTAAAAGAACATTTTAACCCCTGTAGCAATCATTTTTCATGCAAAGAAACATTTTTGTATTATGTAGAGCCTGTTCTTTTCAAGCATAATAGCAAATGTGTGAAATTACCAAACCCATTTCTTACATAGGCCCTCATTCAATTGCGATTTGGCCAATCGAATAGGGCTCTAAATAAGCACATAACATATATTTTTTAAAGAAGTTTTTAGTTAGTAAGCATCTATCCAAAAACAAGGTTTTCACTAACTAAAAACTTATTTAAAAAAAAAAATGCCATGTGCTTATTTAAAGCCCTATTAAATTGGCTAAATCGAAATTAAATGAGGCCCATAGTAATTAAGGTTAAAAAAAGACTTTCAGTCCATCAAGTTCAACCTTTTAAGATCTCCTCTGATCTGCAATATGAGGATTAAATATGAATTAATTAGTTGTTAATTAATTATTTAATTGTTTTTTTATTTTATTTTTGCTGGACTTCAAATCGTTATTTTTCTTTTAATCCATTTTTTCAATCACAAAAAGACTCTTAGACTCTCCCTCTTTTTCCCTCCTAACACTTTACAGTGCATAAATCATATGCGCATTATAAGTACTATTTTTTTTTTTATTCTGTAATCTTAAAAAAATAATCACATAAATCATAACCATTCCTTTAATATGATAATATACCAACTTGTTTTATTTTAATTTTATATATATTTTTTAATCTCTTCTCCACTTTTGTTACAGCAGATTTTGTTCTTAGAAATATCTGCAGTCCCTTAGTACCAGTCTTGGAAAGTTACAATTGTGAGAAAAGTTTGAGACAGGAATAGAAATCCACAGGAAGCTTGGCGATTCCAAATAAAGCAGAGGTAAAAATATCAACTGAAAGTCAACTCAAAATATCAAAAGAGCCGCAGATTTAGATTTTACAACTTGCAGCTCACTGAAAGATTTTTGAAATTGTACGTTCTATATTTTAGAATTTGTAAGAAAAGAGAGAAGAAAAACCTTTGTTCTAGGTAATATTCTCCTAACAGAGACAAAGTAATTAAAGAAAGCCAGAATATTTATTCATTACATATTAAAAATTCTATAAAAAGGAAAATATGTCACATTTAAAAAATAAAAAAATACAGTCTCCACCTCCTATGATGAAATGCTTTCTATTAACAAAGTGATTCATAAACTATAGATATAGATAGAATAATTGTGAAATATATAATATTTTAGAATTTGGAAAGTATTGTTAGATAAAAAATAAAAAAAAGGTATAAAATAAAATACAAAATACCCACTATTTAGGTAAAAAAAAAATCTATTTTGTTTTATCTCTGATCCAAGGTGTTTCTCTACCTTATGGGTATAAAGCTTGTCTCGGAGTGTAAACCTAGTAGAAATGTTTAGGAGTGCGAAATAAGTATATTAGTATAATTATTGTAAAAAAGCGATATAACTAGCCACAGACTTTAAATAAAGGACACGCATATTGGTTAATAAAATGTCAATTCACCCTAAAATAATTATAGATTAGCTTACAACACTATGAAAATTATTATAGAAGCTGGTACAGTCTAAAATGTAAGGGATTAGTTAAAAAAAAAAGAAAAAAAAAAAGAAACATGCAGCTCTAAGTTTACACTAAGAAAATTTGCATTTTTAAAGCCAAATATGATACAAATGTGCTAATTTCCTGTAGACTACAGAGGATTGTGGAGTTTGATGTTAAATGTACCAGGGAAAGGAGCTATGACTTCAAATGCAATGTGAACATCTTTAAGAGCTCATTTAGATTGACTGAGATATGGCGGTTGAAGATAAAGATGATGAAACTAAGGGGCAGAAGGGAAAGAGATGAAAGGAGAGGGCAAGTTCAAAAGGATGAAAGGATACAGGAAGGGAAGAGTGATGGCTAAAAACAGAGGGAGTGAGAAGAGAAACCTGGGATTAGGGAGGGAAGAGTGGAAGAAGAGAAAAAAACAAGGTTATAAAAGGAGGAGTTCAAGAGATGGGAAGAAAGAAGAAACAAGGAACATTGGGAAAAGGCGGTAGGTGAGATGAAGTGGTAGTCACGTCAGATGGTGAATCTATGTGCCAGCTGTTCAATAATTGCTCAAACAAGATTTTTTTGGGAAAGTATTATTCAGTGTTAATAAAATTCAATGCAAATATAACAACTTGTTAAAAAGCAACTAAATTGTAAAAAAAAATAACAGCAAGTAAACTGTAGATTGAATACAGTCTGGATCAGGCCACATTGATAAGGAATGCATGGTAAGGATATATTCACTATATATTATTTATCAGTGCCTCACTTTTATAAATAGGTTATTTAGAAAAATATGTTTTTCTGTAATGTACAATAAAAAATCTTTAGTGATAATCAAACCTCACCTTTAAGAGGGACATCAAAAATGCATTAAGTAAGGACTCTCTGGAATGGAGTATTTAGAAACGGACAACAAACGCATGCATTTATAGTACTCTCTTTCAATAAGTGTTTTAAGAAATGTAAAAAAAATTAAAACTAATTGAAATAACTTATATGTAACTGCATGCATCTCTTGGCTCGCCTGTTATCTTATAAGAAGATCATTGTTTGTGAGCTTATCTGCGCAATTTTTTACAATTTTTTTTTATAGAAACATAACTGATTTTGGAAGGTGAAACTAACTCATATAGGATTGTATTTTTTAGCTAATTTTCAGTTTTTTATTTATAAGATTTAGCCAATTTGTATTTTTGTCTTATTAAAAGAATGTTAATGGGCCATTCTGTAGGTAACAAAAGTATACTTAGACTAATATTCCAAGAGGTGAATAATTAAGTACTCATCATCAGTTACCCGTTTCTGTGATCTGTTTGGAGCTACAGGCCCCCAAAATAACACTTCCAGCAAGTCATCGCCCCTCCCACTCAGGAGATATCGGGATACATGTCTCATGTGACCACCATAACATTGGGCAGATGAGATTTGGCTCATGTACAGGTGTATTCTTATTACGTGCATGCTCGGGCTGGGAAATAAGGATAGATCTGAGCCAAACCCGTAGGGTTTTGTCCGGTGTTTTGTTCCTTAGTGGGAAGGGGATGACTCACTGAAATAGGTAACTGTTAATTACTAATTCATTATTAACCGCCACCACCGCCAATCTAACTCTACCTTTGATGCCTATAGTTGTCCTTTATTATAATATTACAGTGGTTCTATAAAGTAGACATATGGCCAGCCCATGGATGCCCTTCTCATTGTGTTGATCAAAGCTCAACTGGAATTGGTAAAAGTTACCAAAATCATCAAAAGATAAGTTCACCTTTAATTGTTAAGGTTGATTTTCTTTTATGAATGAACAGTGAAGATTTAGGTTGTAATTCTAAATTATATGAACTGAAAGACCACCAATGATTACATACACAAGAAGAAAAATGTCAATGGACGTTCTTTAAATCAGGGGTAAGTGTGGTGGACTGGGACGCTAAGAATTTTTTTTTATAATGGGAAGCAAATGAAGAGTGACAGAGGAAGAAAGAAGAGAGATGAAAGGGCCCAGAGAGCCAGATGATGAAAAGACTTGAAGGAGCCAAATTGGTGAGAATGCGAAAGTGTCATGTTGAAAAGAACGATGTGTCTTTTGTGACTTTTCTTCCACTCAATCAGAGGTCTTTTAATACAATTACAATGGTAGGGATCCATGGAGAAGGGATTCATGTTTGATCATCCAGCGATACAAGGAATAAACGCTTAATGAATCTTACCGGTGCATGCAATAAAGCATCGGAAATAAGGCAAAAAACGATTTATAGTTAATATAGAGCAATAGACAGGTCAGGAATATGGCAGCTGTTGTTTAATATTGAATTGATATCTTTTCTTTGAATAATGCAACAAAGCTGCAGGAAAAGCCAGTAGAATGAATAATTATATATAAGAGGAACTGGCAAAAAAAAAAGAGGTAAAACTGCCATTCTATAGATCATAAGTTAGATCTTATCTACAATAACGTGCCCATTTCTGGACACCATATCGCCAAAAGGATAATAATAAATCAGAGGAGGGTGACTAGAATAGTGCACGGTCTAAATAACAAAACTTATAATGAAATACTTTATGTATAGCTTACAAAACAGAAGGAAGAGCTCCAATACGATATAAACTTTTAAATATAGCAAAGGATTTAATAAAGTTTCTCTAGAGAAAGATGCAAGAAGAAGAGGCCAGGATTTGAAGTTGGATGGTAGAAGGTTAGGACTGCAAAAGTACTACTTTCCAGAATGGGTTGTTATGGGTTGTTTTGGAGTGAAACTCCGTTAAGGAATTTAAACATGTCTGAGATTTACTTAAGCCCAACTTTCGTTAGATATGATGGGTAGGCTATATGGGCAGCCTTTAAAACTATATTTATTTAGAGAAGTGGAAAATAGAGCACAAGGGCTTGTGAAATATAAAGACAGAATAAAGAATGGTACTGAATGGAGGAGAGGAATGAGGTCATTAATACAGACTCCTTGGAAGTAAGCAAGCAATGAAACAAAGCAGTGAGAAAAGCAAGCAGGATATTAGATAAGATTAGATTGCTAATTGTGTAAATGCAACAAAAAATGAGAGTTTGGAACAGTGATTGGCAAGTCTTCCTGTACACTATGCTTAAGCCTTTTCTTGTGCACATAGCAAAACTTACATTTATTTTTCATGATTCATGAGAACTTCAGTATAGCTTGTTCTGCATTATTATGCAAATAAGTGGATTCTAAATACTAATTATGTTTTAATGTGATAATTACAATCACAATCTGCTTGCCTGTCTCTGTGATGGGCAAAACAATACCCCAAGGTTATCATGCAGTTAGATCCCCCTTCCCTACCTTTATCAAACACATTTTCAAACTGTGTCACAAATTAGCATAAAGGTGCATCATGAGCAATGGTGAATATCACAGGAATGACTTACTGTTGGGGAAAAAGGATAATACAATGTATAGACTGTTTTTAATTATTTTAGAAATTAAGGAAGGAGTGAACATTATTCCAAATAGGTGGTTTTCTTGAATGAAACTGAAAGGCTTGGAAAGAACTCGTATCTGCTTGAACAGCAGATGTTAATCAATTCCAATTAAAAGCTCACAGGTATGAGGGAGTCTTAAAGACAACAAGAAGATGAACACTGCATGTAATAATGCTATTTTTGAATTTCTACAAATATTTGGCCCATTATAAATATCAGTTCTTAAAATATGGGACTGTAAATATTGGCCTTAGTAACCCTTTGATGTATTAAGTGAATTCAAATCTATGTGGATAATGTTATCGTCAATATAAGACAAGTCCAAAGGGCACAATAAGTTCAAGGTTTCTAAACAGATAGGAAAATTAGCAGACTGGATGGGTAAATCAATTACTAAATTCAAATTAAATACTGTGCAGATTTTCAAATATTAAAATTTCACTAATGTTATTAGCAATAGAAATAGTGTAATATTTCAGAAGACATTTTACCAGCTATATTGAAGGGAGTTTAAGGTTAGATTCTGGGGATATTAAATTGAAGCTTGGGAGACTTTGGATTTCCTACTGTCTGAAGTCTGTGTTTGTTCAAGATGTTTGCACTGTGAGAATTCTCCCCCTTCCTCTTAAATATAAACCATCTCTAGGATGGATCTTTATAAGTGGAGGATCAAATGAAACATATGTGGCTATTTCTTAAATGTTACTGGTGTGCCTGAATGATGATGTTGTTAATAGTATTTGACCTTGCATGTTAATCCTGCGCCAAAATGTCCCTGAGGCAGAACTGCTCTACACTCCTCCCAGTGCTCTGTCACAGGCTCTCTATATATCAGGAATGATATAGAAGCAGAAAAAGTGTTATACAGACCTGCGGGGGGAGGAGATCAGAATGGGGGACCTGGGGGGGGGGGAGATAAGAATGGGGTACCTGGGGGGGAGGAGATCAGAATGGGGGACCTGGGGGGGGATCAGAATGGGGGACCTGGGGGGAGGGTTCAGAATGGGGGACCTGGGGGGAGGGGGGGGGGGGGAGATCCGAATGGGGGACCTGGGGGGGACGAGATCCGAATGGGGGACCTGGTGGGGAGATGAGAATGGGGGACCTGGTGGGGGGATCAGAATGGGGGACCTGGGGGGGGGAGGAGATCAGAATGGGGGACCTGATGGGGAGATGAGAATGGGGGACCTGGTGGGGAAATGAGAATGGGGGACCTGGGGGATCAGAATGGGGGACCTGGTGGGGAGGAGATCAGAATGGGGGACCTGGTGGGGAGGAGATGAGAATGGGGGACCTGGTGGGGAGATGAGAATGGGGGACCTGGTGGGGGGCATCAGAATGGGGGACCTGGTGGGGGGCATCAGAATGGGGGACCTGGGGGGGAGATCAGAATGGGGGACCTGGGGGGGATCAGAATGGGGGACCTGTGGGGGGGATCAGAATGGGGAACCTAGGGTGGGAGGAGGTCAGAATGGGGGACCTGGGGGGGGGTCAGAATGGGGGACCTGTGGAGGGGGGGGGTCAGAATGGGGAACCTGGGGAAGGGATATAAGAATGGGGGGCCTGTATAGCATTGTGTAACACTCTTCTATATCATTCTTGATATACAAGGTGGTAACTGTACTAATCCACCTTATAAGGACAAAGGGATAGAGAGCCTGTCACAGAGCACTAGGAGGAGTGTAGAGTAGTTCTGCCTCCGGGACATTTTGGTGCTGGACTAGCATGCAAGGTCCATAGTATTCCCTGAAAATCTATAGCACAAGTTAGGCACCAGTCATACACTGTGAGATCCATTTAAGATCAAAACAGTCTGTGTGTCGCTCTCCTAACTCATGAACAGGCAGACAAAATGGACCTATTGGTTCTAATCTGACCTCAATACCTATGAACAGTGATTTTAAGTGTCAGCTCATATTTAAAGGGACAGTGTAAGAGCTAAGTAAAAGTATTTTAGTATCTAGTTTACCACTCGATAGTTCAATAAATATGTGTTTATAAAGTCAACAATAAAGCCGTTTGTAAATTAATTGGTTTTAAAATGAATGCTAAAGTGCCTTAGGCGCTGGGTCAGTCTCCAACTCGGAAAATCAGGCAACAACAAAAAAAACATTGATATCACAATGACATAATGATCTCATGTGCAAACAATACAAGGACAACTAGTCACAACCACCGAATAATTAAACAGCTGGTAGGGGACTTCAATGGCTTCCAGGCAAACATTATAAGTCATGACGAGAAAGATGTTAAGAAAGACCCAATCCTCAGTGCATTACAATGTTGAGCTATGTGCGTGGTTTATACTAAGCGCAGTCACATGTAAGTTTGCTTTGTATTTGCATTATTTCCCCAGGGACTTTATAAACATCATGTAAAATGGTACAAGTGCAACAAAACAGCCAGAGCAAGGGGCACATTCACATCTATTATTGCAATATCTCCAGTTTATTACAGTGAACTGACTAGTATAATATTAAGAAGCTACTTCACCAGAAATGTGTTTTAATTATTATTTATCAGTACCAGGATAAACCAACTTGTAAAGTGAGAGACCAGTAACATCTAGCATCTGTACAAGGCACAAGGAAGTGATACCGCTGGCTGGTCATCCTGCCAAATGTTACTTATACATTAATGGAAGAATAAATAATGAAAAGTGCACAACTACACCAGCTCAGGGAAAAGGGAATTTATATTTCAGACATAGTACGGTATATATTTTAATTCAACACAAATATCCACTTTATTATTAAAATAGATTAATAAAAAAATATACATACAAGATATGTTCATTTGTAACAACAAAACTTCCAAAACCGCAGCAAAAGAAGAGGGAGACATCACTTTCTAGGATTGAGACATCACATGACGGGTGAGGGAGAACTGAAGGAAAATCTTGCGATAGTTTAAACAGACCCAATGGGAAATAAAATAAGCCCGGGTCGAGGCGGTCATGTGATTAACAAAATTAAACTATCCACAATCAGACATCAGTAAGTTTTAAATTAGATAGTTTACAGGTTTCATTGGGTATCTAAGATTAAATAAGGGGTATCAAGTTTAATATATAAGTAAAAATAAATAGTGAATTTTAAATTGATTAAGTATATATCCAAAAAATGGGAGAATATATTTAAAGATAGAGTAAGATCCATACTCTGATGAGATTCTCATACAAAACGCATAAGGAGATTTGCAGTTATCACATATATAGTTGTGAGCGTACGAGTCGTTGCTCACGCTTGCGGGCTCGCGTAGCGAGCCCGCGGCCCTCGCGAAGCGAGGGCCGTGGCTCGCGAAGCGAGCCGCGGCCCTCGCGTAGCGAGCCGCGGCCCTCGCGTAGCGAGCCGCGGCCCTCGCGTAGCGAGCCGCGGGCCTCGCGAAGCGAGGGCCGCGGCTCGCGTAGCGAGGTCACTGGGCAAGGGCCTCAGTTGCTGGCATGGAGCGCCGAAGGCGCTCCATGCCAGCAACTGAGGCCCCTCGCGAAGCGAGGGCCTCAGTTGCTGGCGAGGTCACTGGGCACGGGTCTCAGTTGCTGGCATGGAGCGCCGAAGGCGCTCCATGTCAGCAACTGAGGCCCCTCGCGAAGCGAGGGCCTTAGTTGCTGGCGAGGTCACTGGGCAAGGGCCTCAGTTGCTGGCATGGAGCGCCGAAGGCGCTCCATGCCAGCAACTGAGGCCCCTCGCGAAGCGAGGGACTCAGTTGCTGGCGAGGTCACTGGGCAAGGGCCTCAAACCCTCGCAAAATTCACGTCGCTACTCAAAAAACACGACACACAAATTACGACACTTGCTAAATTTTACGAGGCACGCAAACAACGTACGAAACACGTTACCACACATTACGACCTCGCAAACATCGGACGCAACACGCCGACATACAAACATTTAAAACACAATACATACACACAGCACATACATAAAAAACTTACCTACACCAAGAGGGAGCACCCAGGACCTCAAAAATGCAACTTACACCTCGATTTTACTCGAAATAAAACAGTTTAGAGACTAAAAAAAAAAACGAAGCGAGAGAAAAAATGGCCGCCGAACAAAACGAAAACGAGGCTACAGCACTCTAAACTCGCAAAACACCACAAGAAACTCGCAAAACACCACAAAACACCTACGGATATTCCGATACAGACCTATACCACACATTACTCGCCATTTTACACCAATGCGGAAGTACACGACTACGCTCACGCTTGCGGGCTCGCGTAGCGAGCCCGCGGCCCTCGCGAAGCGAGGGCCGTGGCTCGCGAAGCGAGCCGCGGCCCTCGCGTAGCGAGCCGCGGCCCTCGCGTAGCGAGCCGCGGCCCTCGCGTAGCGAGCCGCGGCCCTCGCGTAGCGAGCCGCGGCCCTCGCGTAGCGAGCCGCGGGCCTCGCGAAGCGAGGGCCGCGGGCCTCGCGAAGCGAGGGCCGCGGCTCGCGTAGCGAGGTCACTGGGCAAGGGCCTCAGTTGCTGGCATGGAGCGCCGAAGGCGCTCCATGCCAGCAACTGAGGCCCCTCGCGAAGCGAGGGCCTCAGTTGCTGGCGAGGTCACTGGGCACGGGTCTCAGTTGCTGGCATGGAGCGCCGAAGGCGCTCCATGTCAGCAACTGAGGCCCCTCGCGAAGCGAGGGCCTTAGTTGCTGGCGAGGTCACTGGGCAAGGGCCTCAGTTGCTGGCATGGAGCGCCGAAGGCGCTCCATGCCAGCAACTGAGGCCCCTCGCGAAGCGAGGGACTCAGTTGCTGGCGAGGTCACTGGGCAAGGGCCTCAAACCCTCGCAAAATTCACGTCGCTACTCAAAAAACACGACACACAAATTACGACACTTGCTAAATTTTACGAGGCACGCAAACAACGTACGAAACACGTTACCACACATTACGACCTCGCAAACATCGGACGCAACACGCCGACATACAAACATTTAAAACACAATACATACACACAGCACATACATAAAAAACTTACCTACACCAAGAGGGAGCACCCAGGACCTCAAAAATGCAACTTACACCTCGATTTTACTCGAAATAAAACAGTTTAGAGACTAAAAAAAAAAACGAAGCGAGAGAAAAAATGGCCGCCGAACAAAACGAAAACGAGGCTACAGCACTCTAAACTCGCAAAACACCACAAGAAACTCGCAAAACACCACAAAACACCTACGGATATTCCGATACAGACCTATACCACACATTACTCGCCATTTTACACCAATGCGGAAGTACACGACTACGCTAACGGTTTGGTCTCGCGCACGCACAGTGTTACACTGCACACATTCAGCATGCTTATACAGCAGCTCCACACCACTAATGCTGCAGCAGCATCAACACAGATTGCCAGCTCTTCACAATGCTTCAAAATAGGTACAATATATTCATTTACTAATTTAGCTACCTTACAATTTCATTGCCGTCATTTTTTGACGGGCAATTCGCTAGTTATATATATTTTTTTACAATTTCACATGTTTTTTTAATATTGTATTGCCCTAAGAATATGGTTCATACCCACATTTTTACACATAAATTGGTCCCTTCTGTGGTGGAATAATTATCTCATCGCATTTTTTTTTATATTTTTATATTTTTATACGATTGTATTTTTGAAAATTACATTTTCTTTTGCTGCCTATTGTTATTTTGGAAGTTTTGTTGATTAGATTTTGTAAGTAGAATTTGTATTAATGTCTTATTAACCTTACTGTGATATACTTCACCATGTTTGGCTCTATGAGCTCTCCTGTTTTCGGTTTTAGATTTGTCATCTACTTTGATCTCTCAGTTGTAGTGGACCTTTATTGGACAGTAGCGTTAGATTTTAATCTCAAAGACAGGGCCCTGCATTCACCTTGTACTTAACCCAGGTATAGCTGTGTGGAATATGTTGGCACGTTACAAATAAAGGATAATAATAATAGCTTTAGAATAGTCTTTAACTTGGCTACAGCACCTTCTACAATCAACATTTATTTCAAGAATTGTCTCCAGCATTCTTTCGAAGAAGACGTTGCCTGCCTCCTTCAATAAGTGGATAACAACTTTCCCAGCCAACTACTTTAATTTTGTTAAATTTGGTGTGATGGATATTCTAAAGAAGAGGATAGAAGCTGCATGAAAAAGACTCTGAGGGACTTAAGCAGGCCAAAGTCACCTAGTAAATATATATAGGAAGAACAACTTTCTCTTTCCACACCACAGGGAGTAACATAGTAACCAAAAGGTGGATCCAGAAGTCCTAATCTACAAAGCTAAATAAGTCAAACTCATTAGCAGTGAACTCCCTAGATAATGGCTATCCACTCCCCCCCCCCCCCCCCCCATTGCTCTCCTTGACCTCACCTGGTAATTTTAACACAGAATACAATATGCATTAAAAAGAGGATAACTCTTCATATATTATCCTATATACTAAGGTTCAACATCTTCGAGAGTTCTCTGACACTTCTCTGTCATTTAGTTTTCATGGCCAAATTAATTAAACCAATATCTTATAATTTTCCCATTTACTCTCACGGTTCATCTATATTTAAATAAATGTTGAGTTATTGTGTGTTATTGTACACTATATGCTTGTTTTATTGGAAGTATTATTTTCAAGGCACAAGATGATTGCATATGAAACCTAAAATTATATTACAAAAAGAAAACTGGAAACTAAATGATCTTTATGGTTTCATTGAAATCCTTTAAGGCAAGAATACATCACTTGCAGACTTCATAGAGTATAACAAGTATTTTATTAAATATAGACGCATTACCTTTTTAAAGGTCACCGCAATTTCTTATTCTGTGATAGTAACATCACTCTCTATATCAAGGATTTAATTATGAATATACTTTTTTTTTAATCTAACTTATGCAAAAGTATCTATGTGAATTGCCCATTTCCATATTATCTGCGCCCATACAGCAGATTAACCTTAACACTAGCTCTAATACTAAACATAACATTAAAGGTACATGGAAGTTTCCCTGTTTTTAATATAAAAATAATCTCCATACGTGTTTGTTTCCATATTTAAACATCATGTTATTAAAAAGTTCTTAAAAGCTGTTTTCATTTATTCAAATCTTGCAAACAGTTGCTGCAAAGATCTGCTCCCACAGCTCATGCACACAATGTTTCTATTAGTAATAGATGAACTAGCTGCTAGCTGAGAGACAATCTGTGATTGGCTAGTATATCCCTTACCAATAGAAACACTGTATGCATGAGATGCTTGTAGAGAAATTCGAGTGACTGAATACAGAACTTTTAATCACTTGTTAAAGGTATATATACATTTCCTGAGTTTCAAATGTTTGGTAAGAAGCAGGCAGTGATTATCAAAAAAAATGTATTATATAGATATGTTCAGTGTACTTACAAAGTTATAGGCAGGAAAGTAAAATCCAGCTTTGCACACTCGCAGAGAGCTTACATAACCAAGTACACACAGGAAAGACAGCCGTACAGAGTCTGACCATTCAAAGGAAGTATTTGCTGCAGGATGGAATCACATGGTTGGATGGAGTCTGAGCTCACAGCTGAATCAGAGCACAGGGATAGAGATAGAGAGAGACTACATATCCCAGGCTGCTTTGCAACACTGAAACCCCAGAGTATGATACAAATGTATCAGCTAACCTCTGCTTTCTCCTGATTGGTCAAAATGAATTATTCATTTTATGCTAATCTCAGCAGGGATTTTCAGGGGTATCAACTAAGCTGTATCTCTAACACCTACTCTTAACCATAATCTCAACTGTGGCCCCTAAATCCTACCACCAAAACTGTACTCGAACACTAAACTCTAGCATTAAAACACTATCGCCACAGCTCTAAAACGCAGTTTTAAAAAATGAATAACAAATAACCCTTACCAGAATCTAAACCTAACTCTCACCCTAAACACATCAACGCTAACAAAATAATTTTAAATAATAAAAAATGTTTATAGAGTTTTTTTGTATAAATAAACACTATAATCAGACATGAAATTTGTACGCTGAATTCTAGTAAATGTTGAGGATAGGTGGCTAAAACCTTAAGTTTGGCAGACAAGACATGCAATCATTCATTCCACTTTATTTATGGAAACTGAGAATTCCTCTCTGAAAATAAGATTACTGTTATAGTTACTGTAGTTCGTACTATATCATGTATAATCTGAGGCACAAGTAACATAGGAACACATGCTCCCTACATAAAGTATTACAGTATAGTATAAAATATCACCATTTGTTAGTGAAGATCAGGGTTCATACAAGCAGTTTCTGCAGTTGATAAGAGATTTATAAGAACCTCTAATAGCAGGGTTACTTGGCACTAGACTCTGCAGCTGCTTGTCTTTCCTAGGAGTTGAGTCATCCCAGTCCCATTACTTTAATTGTCGTGCCACTTGAAGCAGGTCAGTGGTTGTATTTTGGGAACACCTAAACTGGCTCCCAAAACAGGTCATCAACCATACTACCTACTTATCACCCAATCAAACTATTACATGTGCTGCTTTAAGGGAGAACCGGGATCTTTCCTGTAAGTCCATCGGCCATTAGGTGGTATGGCCAAGATTTTAGCGAATTCCTTGTCAGTGTAAAGCTTATTATCTGCCAGTACCCTAACCACTAAACATAATACCAACTCTAAACCCTAACCCTAGGAAATTCACTAAAATCTTGGCAGCGCAACCAAGTGAAAAGGTCCAAGAACTGTCCCTCCAATGAATTCTACAGGGGCCTAAGAGATCTGAGCCACACTCCACAAGCACCGTCGCCACATTCTGCCTTTCTCAAGAAAACTGAATTAGAAACTACCCCTTGAGCCAAAAATACCTGCATTGTATTATTCTCTCCATAATTTCAATTGTAAAAATACAATATGTAGAAAATAAATTAGCTTTGTGTATATATGTCTTTTTTACTTTATTTAATAAAAGAAACATATTTTTTTTCATTTCTATTCATGCATTCTACAAATAGCTGAGGTCTGTCAAATTACACCTGATATATTTTTTATTCATGGTTATTACACAATACATAGGCGGAAAACACTTCTTGTAACATTCTACTTATTCTACATTATTATTTTTTCATGAAACAATGTAACAGTATGCAATATTTATATAAAATTAAATAACAATACTGCAAAAAAATAAATACACTTTATTACATAAATATATACATTAAACCCATGCATCTGGAATGATTCAGCAAATATTATTACATGTGTGTGTCCCAGAGGTGGGCAATGACTTTTCAGGCCGAGGATGTACAAGAGATGTTTAGGTTTGCAAGAGTCTTAAAGAACCAAAATGCAAATCCTGTAAGAACGAGCAGAGAAGGCAAAAGCTGATTTTCCTGCCTCTCAAAGAAAAATAACTACTCAGAGTTTAAAGGACCACTGGGCTGTAGTGAATCTTGTGCCGTCTGTTGCATTGAGGCTTGGGCTGCAGTACATCTAAAGATGCAACCACAAGCAGCACAGCTGCCTGACCCTTCATTCAGAGCTACACACATATGGAAATGGGAGAGGTACTATATATATATATATATATATATATATATATATATATATATATATATATATATATATATATATATATATATATATATATATATATATATATATATATAACACCAATCATTTAGATTATGGTGAGAAAAAGAGTAATCGGAAGCTCTCCACTGTACAGAGTACAGAAAATGAATAGTTATTTACTTCTCAGGTTTCCCAGAAATACAGTCATTATACGGCATTCTGGTTTGACTGGGCGGGGACATGCAAAAGAGATACAATGTACCTTAGTCTTTGAATCCAAATTACCATTTTATACATGGCTCCTTTGAAGCATATGCTTCCTGTACCACGTAATATAACACTCCAATCCTGGACCGACCTCACACTGGTGAGAGGCATTAACCTCAAAACAGTTCTGTCTGTGAGTGGGTTCCTGGCTTGTGCGTAAGCCAATCCTAAACTTTCCGTAAAGCTGTGTAATACAGCAAGCATATGCTTCAAATGAGCCATGTATAAAATGGTAATTCAAAGAGCAAGGTACATTGTATCTCATCTCTGCATGTCCCTGTCCAGTCCCCCAAAGCGCAGAATAATGACTGTATTTCTGGGAAACCTGAGCAAGAAATGAGTTTTCTATTTATTTTTAAACTTTCATATGAGAGTACAAATGTACTATTCATTTTATATATATATGACACTCTCCTTTTAAAATACAGTAGTTGATATAAAAAAAAATGTAACTATCACAGTTCAAAGCTGCAGCTTCAGCATGATTGGCTCTCAAAATCTTTTGAGCCAATCAGATTACACATCTCACAATTAAATGAAATTTAACACAATGTTATCCAATGGAAGCACTCACTCTCCTCAAACATGTAGCAGTACAATAGGCAAGTTCCATAACTTGTAGATGATAGTTTATCTTCTTTAGGAGCATTCTTTAATTCACATTCATTTTACATTTAAAGATAAATGTAAAATTAGGTGGAATTTGCCATGTAACAATCCAGCCAACATTGATTTATTTAAACAAGGTAGACACATTTAACTTAGAAGGGACAGTGATCTCCGATTTTTCCTTAATGTATTTAAAAGAGCATGTTTTGACAATTAAAAACAAATAGGGTACAATTATATTGTTTCTGCTCACCGCGTCACCCTTCGTCAGTTTGATACATTTGGTACAACATGTGCTGTAGTATTTACTGAGTGTTTAGTTGACAAAGGGCAATATGTGGCCACATACATCGTCCTTGAGCTCCCATAAAATAACCAAGTCAAATATACCTTTATATCATCACCACCACGGGTATATAATTTTTACCAGCGGCAATTTTGTATTTATAGACACACTTTTTAAATATATCATATAAAGTTCCCATTTTTTTAAAATTATTATTATTTTATGATCAATTGATGTTAGACACTGGAATTTTCTTAAGAGCCTGCTATTTTAGTGGGTTTAAAAATTAAAGTTTACAAAGCTGCAGATCACTCTTTCAAATACAAAATAGAAAATGTTGAGTTTCATGTTGTTTAAAAATATGATTTGAGATCATACAATTCTGTATTTTAACAGATACAAACACTGTTTGTATGAAATACATGTAATAACTATGGGTCGGGCGTTTTCAGATCCTACGATAGTGGCTGGTTTCTATTCAATCTATTAGGGGTTATAAAAAATATTTTTTTAAAGTACAAAATGTTGATGATGAAATTTATTAGTTTTAATTAGCATAATGTGACACTAATTTGTATGCTGCAAAACTCATAAAAAAAATTGAATAAGATCTGAGATACATATGCCATGTATAAACAGTTTCTTTAAAAAAAAAAAAAAAATAATCTCAATCATCAGGAATTAGAGGTAAAATTAGTTATTTGGAAATCTATTCAAAAACAATTATATTTCAGTTACATTATTGCTTTAGCACACCGCAATTTAATTATTTTTTTTCCTGAATGTTTCTGTTCTCTCACATTTATATATAGCAAAAAAATAATATTTAAGTCATTTGAAAAAAAAATGTTTTTATCAGACTGTTTTGTTTAGTCTTTCATATCATAAAAGCAGTAATTATAAAATTCCAGATTCCAAATTATATATTTTTTATTTCTCTGCTAAAGATCACTGAAAAGGAGCTCTATTTATCCATCTTCTCTACCTCCTTGCAACAAGTATACATTACAAAATCTTCAATTTCATGCCATTCTATAACTAAAAGGAAGTATTTTTTGGATAATATAACCTGTCAGAATATTCCTCCCTATATCCCTCCCTCTGATTTGTAAGGCTATGCTAGAAATAGTGTCTGAACAAAAGGAGATCACATACCCTGACCATTTAATGTTAATTGTAGTCACAATGCTCTGCATTTTCTGACCTCCATATTAATTACTTATATATGAAAAGTACTAGTTTAGATCATTTAAAGAGTACTAAGGTTGACTTCTGCATCACTGTGTTATTTATTTTTTTCCTTCCTCCCTCACATTTGTAACATGGCAGCATTGCATTGTGGGAATTATCTACCTAATACACCATTATTCTGATAAAAATGTCCAAGCAGTTTCTGTAGCTGATTAGATATTAATAATAAGCTAATGGCAGTGTTAGTTGGCAGCTACTTGTCTCTCCTAGGAGCTGAGTCATGCAACATCCATTAATATGATTGTCTTACAACTTGAAGTAGGTAACTGATTTTTTTTGCCTGTCCTCATTAGTTCTGCAAACATTTGGGAATGTTTCAAGAGCTATACAAGAAGAAACTAGAAATCTCATGAGTTTTGGTAAATTTCATATCCCTTAATACAGTAAATCAAAGGACCATAAAAGCCCCCATATGTTCTCTGATCCATTAGATAATAGGTGAAAAAGAATTTGGAAAACAGTGTTTTCTTTTTTTAAATTGATGCAGAATTCATGGAGGTATGATCAACTGAAGACAGACTATTTCACTGTATTACCTCCACCTGAATGAGTAATAAGCTCTGCAACATGCAGAACATTAATTAGAATTGGGTGTAGAAGCTTTGAAAGAGGCAGTGACTACGTAATTTGTAACTACTTCTAACTAAATGCTATACAGCAGAGAGGATGGCACAGAGCTAAGATTGCTGCCTGTGCTGGAGAAGGTCCTAGGTTCAACTCCCCACACAGACTGATTTTTTTTTTTAATAAAAAGCCTTATATATATATATATATATATATATATATATATATATATATATATATATATATATAATTGTAGTTAACACTGTTCACATCACTTTCAATATATACATAGATCAAATAATGGAATCTGCTTTAAAAAACACGTGTAAAAGTTAAACTGAGTGCGTTGGTCTATTGAAAAGGGTGTTTCAGAAACTGTACTCATTAGTAAGTCATTGGTTCTAAACCAATGCCTTCCACTTGTTTTATTTTAATATATATATATTTAATGTATTTATTAACACACAAATGATTGATATACATCTAAAAAAAAATAAGTACATCATTTTAACCCCACCAAAAAAGCAAGTTGAAGGCAGGGAAAATTAACCTTTTACTTACCAGTGAAAAACAGATTGCTTACCACTGCACCACCCCACTCTGCATTTAAAGAGAGTGTAAATCCATAATACAATGTATAACAGTTACAGACTCCAGCCTTATTATTTATGAAGTTTCTTGTGGGATTGCTTAAAGTGCTAAACTAAAGTAACAATAACTAAGTCAATTCTTGATCAATTTTAAAAATGTAAACACATTTTCCACATGATTTTCCACCTTCTAACTGATGGAGCAGAGCACATATGGTAAAATTTTGCCACCAGAGTGTTGCAGTAGAAATAGAACATCGAAGATTACAATTGTCATGTTCACTCGTTAGTGTTCTTTTGCTCTTGCTTATGATACAATGTAGCAGCATTTTGTCCTCAAGACATATTGGAAGAAAATTACTGCATTAACAAAACAGATGTGCTTAGAAGTTCACCTTTAGCACCAATGTACTCTGTAGAAAGTGATAAGAAGCACCTCTGATTAAATATTCTAGAAAAGCCTGTCCCTTGCAGTGATGAAGCACCATAATAATACTGTTTTATAGCTATATACATTGACTGCTGAGGTATGATATGGGTATTTGATGGTCCGTATGTAGCATCTGCAATATGACTTTTTTTACACCATGCCTAAACAAGAGCCCAATATATTACAAACATCTTTTATAAAGTGCTTTAAAAATCAAACAAATATATAGAAAAACAACCAGTGAAAATGAATTTACAGTTACGTTTGATATTGAACTCTGTGATCATGTAATTTACAAGTATGATTATGATAGTATTACATTTCTGTACAATCCCAGAGTCTGTTATTTTGATAGATTTTTCATATAAAAACACTTATTTGACTTAGCACCAAAATGTTGTAACCATATTAGTTTAGCAAATAATATAAAAAAAAACATGCACTGAATGCAATGGGAGCATACCCAAAAGAACACTGTCGGCTCATATTTACAGTATGCTATTCTGAAGAACTACACTTTTATAATACAACCTTGAATGTATTCACTAACTTACAGTATGTGATTATGCTGCAATGGTAGCCACGTGTTTTATTGGGTGCAATCAAGTGCAGTTATTTAAAGGTTAATATTGTAATTAAAGTATTATAGTGGTTCTTTAATTTTAATAATTTAATTAAACGGACACTGTCACCTCAACAACAAGCTGGTTTCGTCTTAAAGAGCATGCAAAGCTGCCTATACATTGCATATGCCATTTTGTACATTAAATAACTTCCTGAAATATATATCATTATTTGTGCATCATCTTTATGGGGCTCAGAGGGCTGGATAACAATGGGATCTAACTCCATGATAACATTGGAGGCATTATATTGTCCACCACAGAGACAGACAAGCAGACTATAATTCTAATTAGCACATCAAAGCAGATAATTAATATTCAGGAGGGGCTCATCTGTATATAAATGCAGCTCAGACAATGATACATATATTCAGAATGGTTTCCTTTAGGAAAAAATGTCTAATACAACATATAGGCAGCTTTTCGTGCTTTTTATGAATAACATTAACAAAACAACAACTTGAGTTTGAGCTGACCGTCCCTTTAAAGCGAAGTATTGTTGCGGATTTTGTGGCTTGCATTTAAAAGTACACGTTTTAGACATAAGTAAAAGCTTTTGCATGACAGTAAGGTATTTTTTAATGCAGTGATTTTACTTTTTAATCTTTTAACATCAATAATCTATAGTTCTGGGATCTTTCCTGTTTTCTAACCTCCACACCTTGTCGATCCAAGGTTGCGAGTAGCACACCACCAGGCTGCCACTCCAGCACACGCCAGCGGCACATTAAAAACACAATAAACCTAACCCTAACACCTGATTCAACCCTAAAAGCCAACCCTAACCCCAAACTTTAACCCAATGCTAAAATCGAATCCTAAAACCTAACCATAACTCTAAAACCTAACCCTAAAACCCCTAACCCAAAACCCCTAACCCCAAACACCCACTACTTGTTGTCCCCATTCATTAACATGGTTCCTCGATCCGTGTTCATCATAAACTGTAGCGTGCTTCAGCGCAGCGTGCACCAATCAGCATGTGGCGCTGCAGCGGCAGCCTGCTAAAGCATGCTCACAATGGCGGTCAGAAAAAAAGGAAAATTCCTAATTCTGAAATCTGCCAAATTTATAAATTGTTTACCATAGACTTTATTTGGTTCAGACAATCAGATCCTGCTCAGTTAATTGGGCAGCCAATCAGAATGTCCATTGACTTTATTTGGTTCAGACAATCAGATCCTGCTCAGTTAATTGGGCAGCCAATCAGAGTGTCCATAGACTTTATTTGGTTCAGACAATCAGATCCTGCTCAGTTAATTGGGCAGCCAATCAGAATGTGTGTAATAGTACTCCATTGGCATTTGGTATATTGTTTATGCGAGGATAAGGCAGGGAGGGGTATTTCCTGAATAAAAGTAAAATCACTGAGCATCAGATAATTTATTTATCATGGAAACACTTTTATAATAAATCATGCTCTCTTACATGTACACATGAAAACGTGTATCTTTAAACGCCACATCTTTAAAGCAATGGATTGTTTTGTTTAGAAATTAAAGAAAAAAAGTATTCTGATAAAGAACCACTTAAGTCGTATATCTTACATTAGGCTCAATTTTTCATTTTTAGCTGGCACCTTATGGCTTGTATGTGCTAAGTTACTACACTGAGTAATGTTTTAAATTTGGGGGGGGATTCTGAATTAAAGGGAGCTCTACTAGTAGAGTGAAATAATGCAATTTCTTGTGAAGTTTTAAATGTAGAAACTAACAGGTACTGTATAGAATAACACAGATAGTGATGTTACTTAACTCCACAGTTTAGCTTCCATTGATTATTGAATCCCTTTGTTCTCTATTTCACAATGTGTTAAAAAAGGTAAAATATGCAGAGCAGCGCCGATCACATTTTATACTGAAGGTAGTTTGTATTTGGTCAGATTGGTGCCTATATTAAATGAAGACCATGGTTATGGGACATCCAATTATAAGTAATAAATGTAGAAATAGTTATGGCCGTACCGAACTCCAAGGTCCAGTGTTCCACCCTGCATCCGGAGGACAGCTATGTGTGTTGCACTGCTCGCGGTCTGGTGGCTTGTCAAGCACTTCACAACTCAGATCGTTAAATCTTTCACCGTTTGGCCTCTGACACACGACTAGTCTTGTCCTTGTTCCAGCGCCACATTTTTTGGAACACTGAAAAAATAAAAATAGAATACTATGATACCGCATATGTATAGGTGTATGTACCATAGGTACCTTTTATAGACAGGGCAAAATAGATAGATAAATATATACAGATATGATGCATATGGTGATAATGCATTTGTATAAGTATAATATAGATAGATAGATAGATAGATAGATAGATAGATAGATAGATAGATATAGATGGACAGATAGATATAGATAGTCAGATAGAGATACACATACAGTCAAACAGACAGATAGATAGATATAGACCGACTATAGATATAGACAGACAGTAATAGAACAGGCCATAACCACAATTATTTGTAGATTGTAAATACTGAATTTCAGATCCCTTTAAACTGCATTGGAAATACCACTAGTGACCAGGACTCGTGATGTACACAATATGGATGGAACTGATGAATTCATGAAACCCACCTCTCCCCAGTTGCCATATGCCCACTGTGGACATGGGCCAGATTCACAGGATCGTTGTTCCACAGGTTTGTTTCTCTCGTCACAGTGACTTGCTTGATATCCATTTTCATCCTGGCACACGACAACACGTCGCTGGAACCCACCAGCACATGTGCTAGAACACTGAAAAATAAATCCATCTATTACCACTGTCCAACAGAGCTCTTGCTCAAACATAAGATAAATATAAATTATAATAATATAAATTAGTATCAATTCAAAACATCTTGAGCACCTTCCTTGAACAGTTTCTTATTTTCCATTCCCTCCCCATCATTTTACATACACACACACACACACACACATATATCTTATAACCTACATATATGGTTTATCTGTACAAATATGACCTTGAAGAGATAGGCATGACTTAATTTATCTTCTGCCACTTGGTTATTAATAATTCTTCAGTTTCCACACCTTTGTTTATTCCCTATCACTGTTTTGGGTATGTTAATATAAATGACAACACGAGCATTCTTCCTAATTAAGGATGATTATTTCGGTTCCTATATGCTTCTTCATTTGATCTGTGATAACAATTTTTTTACATGTTCTAGGTTTTTTCGTAAATGTCCTTCTCCAACTTTTTCTTCTCTACGTTTTATACACATCCATATTTCTCTTTTGCCTTCCATCCAAATAATTGTGCCCCCTGTTATAAATTAATTATAGAAAGGTAGTAAAGCGCCGTCATACTCAGCTGTAGGAGATATTGTATGTCATGTACTTATTTTGATTGTATTATATGCCTGTGTAACACCCTACAATGAAACATACGTGCTATTATTGTACTGTATTATGGACTATATTCCTGCTATCTTTTCAATAAAAAACATGTAAAAAAGGATACCTGGAATAAACTAAACTAGAGTTTCTCAACAGCTGATCCCGAGACATTTATGTCAGTCGCCAAGAACAAAGAGGTGCAATGAAACAATAATATACAACTACCATTAGTAATGCTTATATACAGACTAGTAAATTGCCCGTCAAAAATGGCGGTATAATATATAATCTGCTCTGTCTCTCTCTCTCTCCCTGAGCGCCCTCTCCCTCTCTCTCTCTCTGTGCGCCCTGTCCCTCTCTCTCTGTGCGCCCTGTCCCTCTCTCTCTGTGCGCCCTCTCCTTCTCTCTCTGTGCACCTCCCCTCTTCCTGTCGCTCTGTGCGCTCTGTCCCTCTCTCTCGGTGCGCCCTCTCCTTCTCTCTCTGTGCGCCCTCTTCCTGTCTCTCTGTGCGCCCTCTCCCTCTCTGTCTGTGCGCCCTCTCCCTCTCTGTCTGTGCGCCCTCTACCTCTCTGTCTGTGCGCCCTCTACCTCTCTGTCTGTGCGCCCTCTACCTCTCTGTCTGTGCGCCCTCTACCTCTCTGTCTGTGCGCCCTCTACCTCTCTGTCTGTGCGCCCTCTACCTCTCTGTCTGTGCGCCCTCTACCTCTCTGTCTGTGCGCCCTCTACCTCTCTCTCTGTGCGCCCTCTCCCTCTCTCTCTGTGCGCCCTCTCCCTCTCTCTCTGTGCGCCCTCTCCCTCTCTCTCTGTGCGCCCTCTCCCTCTCTCTCTGTGCGCCCTCTCCCTCTCTCTCCGTGCGCCCTCTTCCTCTCTCTCCGTGCGCCCTCTTCCTCTCTCTCCGTGCGCCCTCTTCCTCTCTCTCCGTGCGCCCTCTTCCTCTCCCTCCGTGCGCCCTCTTCCTCTCCCTCCGTGCGCCCTCTCCCTCTGTGCGCCCTCTCCCTCTGTGCGCCCTCTCCCTCTGTGCGCCCTCTCCCTCTCTCTCTGTGCGCCCTCTCCCTCTCTCTCTGAGCGCCCTCTCCCTCTCTCTCTGTGCGCTCTCTCCCTCTCTCTCTGTGCGCCCTCTCCATCTCTCTCTGTGCGCCCTCTCCTTTTCTCTCTGTGCACCCTCTCCTTCTCTCTCTGTGCACCCTCTCCTTCTCTCTCTGTGCGCCTCCCCTTCTCTCTCTTTGCGCCTCCCCTCTTCCTGCCTCTCTGTGTGCCCTATCCCTCTCTCTCTCAGTGCGCCCTCTCTATGCACTCTCTCCCTCTTTCTGTGCGCCGTCTCTCTGTCTTTATGCCCTCTCTCTCCCCCTCCATCCTTCTGTCTCTCCATCCCTCCATCCACAACAGAAACTATATTAGGGATAATTGATTAATTTCAGCAAATTCCTCAGGACCACTATACAATATTGCAAGTGGTAACCTACCAATAAAGCACCTTCGGCCTATTTCCCCATGCCACCGGAATCATTTTGAGTACAATCACTGATACATTTACTGTAGGTTAGGAAATGATGATATTATAAAATGTTCTACACCTGTTAATGTTAGTATGGATTAATAAGCTAGGACCCTAGTCTCACCATCTTTAAAATGCTTAGTTAAAACATACCCTCCATGTTTTTTAATGTTTTTTTTTTCTTTGATTAACTAAACAATCAATTTCCTTTCCAATCGGGTCAATGGAGTTGCTTTTTATAGTGTGATATTCAAAATTTAGACAGTAAGTACCACATTACCATTGGCATAATAATCTATTGAGCCTTCTCACATTTAGAAAAACATAATTTACTTACTGCTCCCCAGGGTCCAGTTCTCCATTGGTTGCCATTTAATGATTGTGAACGGCCATTGTTTCTGTTCAATATGGTTGATCTTCCTCTGGGGTCTTGGTTTGGAAAGGGATGATTGGGTTGGAAATGGTCAGGGTTTAGATGATGACAGGGGGACATAGAGCACTCTTGTTCAGTCTCTGGAACATCATCCGGGTCACATTCATTCCGGTCTACTGCCTGGTCATTGTAATCCAAGCAGACAACTTGCCGTGTTGCCTTCCCTTGCCCACAAGTCACTGAACACTGTAAGGAACATTGAAAAACACAATGTATAAAGTAAAAAAAAAAAAAACTTTCATATACAAAAATTATTTACTGGATAGTTCAATTTTTTCTTGAGCTAAATCTTTCTGCTATTTTTTTGGGAGGGTGTGTCTTTGAAACTAATCTGGTTTCCATTGGTATTGGCGGTTATAAATGCCATATTTCCTTTGTGCAGATAGAAGCTTCCTCTACATTCAAACTCTCCTTCCACCTAGGGACGTTGATCAGCAGAAACCCAAATGGTAGATTCCACTGCAGTGTAGCCACTCATTCAATTTAGAGGCTGCAACTCGATTGGAGTAGGTTGTATGACTGCGGGACTGCTGCGAGCCCGCAGCGGCTGCAACTTATGGTGCTATTCAATTGTCCGGGCCCGCAAGATAGCATGGTTTGTGATGTGCGCTATCGAAAGTAGCATTTGTGAGCTTGAACATGATACCTGATGCAAGGCCGTAACTCCTGGTTAGAAACAGCCAATGGAATCTGGGTCCGATCGTGACTAGCGGTTCAAGCCTGTAGGACTTTGAAATCCAACCTCCATTTTTTATTGAAGTCCTACCAGCTTGAATTATGAGTTATGATCGGATCCACATTCCAGATATAATGCAATATTGATAAAGCCGTAAATATGATATTCTATTACATGCGGGTTCCATTATATGTATTAACACATTGATTGCCAGGATCAATATAACACGGAAATTAAACATGAAATAAAGTATTTATTTGGCTGATCTGCATGCTTGTGCTATTAAAAGACCGAACATCACTTTCCCTTTTAATAAAAGTACAGTAGAGTGTTTATATATGCTTTTACAGTGCTCTGTACATGTCTAAGCCCTTTGCGAGACCGCCTTGGTACCAGTAACTTGTGGTTCGATTTTTGCCATTTGCAGGCATGACGGAGTGGTTAGCGAGGGGAGAATCGGAGAGATTTTAGTGTTTGGAAGTCTTGCTTGGAGGGGCATTAACTTGCGATTTTACTAATCACAATGGATCGCAATGAATCTCAGCACGGAGCCCGTAACTCGATCAGAGCCCGTTTCCGAGCCTGGATCTCCCGAAAAACCTCAATTGAATGAGGCTCAATATTTTTAAATATGCTATATTGGTTATTTAATTCTACTTAAAGGGAACATAGTTCAAATAGTATTAATAGATCGTTAGACATGGCCATTTTTAAATTCGATTTTTTTTCTTCTTTTTTTAATTTAAAACATCTATTGCTCATTGCATCCATAAAAGAAAAAAAATCCCTATCATCTCCAAAAAGGCTTTGGCAGCCAATGAAAGGGTTCAACTACCAATCCTGAATTCTTTACTCCACAGAGTACAGTTAACTACAGATCAACTTATGGCTCTTGGGTCCCCACCAAATGAAGTGGAGGGACTAGTCACCAGAGTCAGCCAGCACCAAACAGTGAGCCTATCTGTTGATCTGTTGTGTCAGCTGTGAACTCAAATTACTGCCGGTTTGCTTCATTTCATCTGTGTTTGCTGAAGCTTGGTTATACAGTGGCTCTTTGACACAATTAGTAGACTTCTACCCTAGAAGATGAACCGTAAACGGCATGTCCTCTGAACAGACCTCTAGAACTATACTTGGCGATAGTGATGATGATTCGTAGGTTTTTCAACTTCAGAGTACTTTTGTTCTACAATTTATACAAATGTAAATATTTTCTTGTAGTGGTCAGACATACAGAGCCTAATTCAATTGCAAGGCCGCAACTTACGGTATACACACTGCAACAATTATGGAGCGATTCAATTGAACAAGCCCGCAATTTAAGGGCTAAAAGCCAAAAATGTAATCCATTAAATCATATGTAGCATTTTTAGAGCATGATCAATTAAGCATGGCCATAACTATCCATTTAGAAACAGCCAAGACCATCATCATTACCGCAGTATAAGATAGAGGTTACATGTCAATCAATTAGCGTTTAGAGGTCTTACATGCGATCGGACTCCCAAACCCGCAAAATACAAAATAATAAAAAAGAATGCCAATACTGTTCTAGTCCAAATGGGTGGCCTGATATGTATTAACTCATTGATTCCCGAGATCGATATAACCCCGAAATTATACATAAAAATAATTAAAAAATTGTATTGCCGATTTGCGAGCTTGAGACTGTTGTGCAATTAATTCTAATGTCTTTAATCGCTTTCCCCGTAATTTACAGTGCAGTATTGACTTTTTATTTGCATTTACAGTGCTACGGACATGTCTTTAACCCCTTTGCGGGTCCAATCTGGTGCCCGTAGTATTTTCTTCTACATTTGCGTTTATGGGTGTGAAAACATTTGTGGGCTTGCAAAATTGTAGCAATTAAATAGCGGACGTGAAAGATTAAAGGCTTGGATGGGGTGTGAGTTACGGTTGTAACAACCGCAGGGATTTTTAGCCTGTAACCCGTAGATCATTTGCGGTTCACAAAAAGACAAACGCCAATTAAATAGCAAATTTGTTTACGGGCTATATTACGGGCTCCCGTAAGCTACAATTTCTAAATTGAATGAGGCTCATAGTCTATGTCCCTTTAGGTTTGCAACTATGCACATCCTATATATCAGTATGTTGAATATTACACCCTGTTTTGCTACACTCACAGAGCTCCACTCTCGTGCTTTCCACTGTCCGCATGGCGTCACGGTGCACATTTCCTTTGCTGATGGCTTTGGGAGCTGAGCGCAGGCCGCCTCATCCGCCACTGAGCCTTGATCATCGCGGCAGCTGACATATCTCATCCTGGTCCCTTTGCCACAGGTTGCTGAGCACTGGAAAAAAAATGACATATATAAAAATGTGAAAATCTGTGGGATTTCCTTGGTGTCCAGCTGCTTGCCGTAATCAAAAAATTGTAAATAACCCAATTTTCATAAACTTCATACTGACAGTACTGCACAAGAGAGATCACACTGTGAGCAGAAAATAATCAGTAAATGTGAGTTTATTCACCAACCATGTTAATGACTACAAACAGACTATAACAGTTTAAAACACCATTAAAATAAAGGACTATATTAGTGAAATACATAAGTGCTCAAAGTTATGCATAAATTACATTTCTTTCCTTTTGTCAAATATCCACTACTGAAGATAGAATATAAATCAAAGATGAACCCTTATAAAATTGTTTAAAAAATAATCAATATACATATATAAATATTGGTTTCTTTGCTATCTTTATAAGTGGATATTTTATCAAATTAAAGAAATGAAATTTATGCAAACACAGCTTAGTGAATTTGGAGATGGCGACAATGCTGCAAACAATCCCCCCAAAAATCTGGGGAGGGAAAAAGTCCAGGGGGGGTGGGGGGTCAGTGCTTCAGTGCCCCTCAAAAACTGTTTTCTTTTAATTTCTTGGTTTAAATTCTCAATGACTCGGGACCTAACCCATCAACCACCCACCCCCACAAAATAATTAAAAATGATGAGCATAGATAATATATATACTGTATATATATATATATATATATATATATATATACAGTCAGGTCCATAAATATTGGGACATCGACACAATTCTAATCTTTTTGGCTCTATACACCACCACAATGGATTTAAAATTAAACGAACAAGATGTGCTTTAACTGCAGACTTTCAGCTTTAATTTGAGGGTATTTACATCCAAATCAGGTGAACGGTGTAGGAATTACAACAGTTTGTATATGTGCCTCCCACTTTTTAAGGGACCAAAAGTAATGGGACAGATTAACAGTTATAAAACAAACTTTCACTTTTTAATACTTGGTTGCAAATCCTTTGCAGTCAATTACAGCCTGAAGTCTGGAACGCATAGACATCACCAGAAGCTGGGTTTCATCCCTGGTGATGCTCTGCCAGACCTCTATTGAAACTGTCTTCAGTTCCTGCTTGTTCTTGGGGCATTTTCCCTTCAGTTTTGTCTTCAGCAAGTGAAATGCATGCTCAATCGGATTCAGGTCAGGTGATTGACTTGGCCATTACACAATATTCCACTTCTATCCCTTAAAAAACTATTTGGTTGCTTTTGCAGTATGCTTCGGGTCATTGTCCATCTGCACTGTGAAGCGCCGTCCAATGAGTTCTGAAGCATTTGGCAGAATATGAGCAGATAATATTGCCCGAAACACTTCAGAATTCATCCTGCTGCTTTTGTCAGCAGTCACATCATCAATAAATAATAGAGAACCAGTTCCATTGGCAGCCATACATGCCCACGCCATGACACTACCACCACCATGCTTCACTGATGAGGTGGCATGCTTTGGATAATGAGCAGTTCCTTTCCTTCTCCATACTCTTCTCTTCCCATCACTCTGGTATAAGTTGATCTTAGTCTCATCTGTCCATAGGATGTTGTTCCAGAACTGTGAAGGCTTTTTTAGATGTTGTTTGGCAAACTCTAATCTGGCCTTCCTGTTTTTGAGGCTCACCAATGGTTTACATCTTGTGGTGAACCCTCTGTATTTACTCTGGTGAAGTCTTCTCTTGATTGTTGACTTTGTCACACATACACCTACCTCCTGGAGAGTGTTCTTGATCTGGCCAACTGTTGTGAAGGGTGTTTTCTTCACCAGGGAAATAATTATTCGGTCATCCACCACAGTTGTTTTCCGTGGTCTTCCGGGTCTATTGGTGTTGCTGAGCTCACCGGTGCGTTCTTTCTTTTTAAGGATGTTCCAAACAGTTGATTTGGCCACACCTAATGTTTTTGCTATCTCTCTGATGGGTTTGTTTTGTTTTTTCAGCCTAATGATGGCTTGCTTCACTGATAGTGACAGCTCTTTGGATCTCATATTGAGGGTTGACAGCAACAGATTGTAAATGCAAATAGCATACTTGAAATTAACTCTGGACCTTTTATCTGCTCCTTGTAAATGGGATAATGAGGGAATAACACACACCTGGCCATGGAACAGCTGAGCAGCCAATTGTCCCATTACTTTTGGTCCTTTAAAAAGTGGGAGGCACATATACAAACTTTTGTAATTCCTACACCGTTCACCTGATTTGGATGTAAATACCCTCAAATTAAAGCTGAAAGCACATCTTGTTCGTTTCATTTCAAATCCATTGTGGTGGTGTATAGAGCCAAAAAGGTTAGAATTGTGTCCATGTCCCAATATTTATGGACCTGACTGTATATATATATATATATATATACATATAAATAAATAAATATATATATATTTATTTATTTTACATCTATATGCCAACTTATTATGGATATATATGGGTCAAAGCTTTCATGGGAAAGACATACTGCTCCATAGCTCTAGTGGCCACATTTGGTAATGCATGATTACGTTTAATTTTGCTATTTTTAGGTGTCCCCTGTTCAGATAATCTGAGTGGGATTTGTCCCCCCTCATCCTCCCCAGTTCCTGTACACCTGGCTGGAAATATAGGCTTTTCTCAGCCCCTGTAAATTTTAGTGAATCTAACCCAGTACAATAAAACATTTGGGTTCTTCATATAACAAGGTTGTGCTGAATGACAATGCATTATTGGTGTCACCAGACACTTGCTAATGGTCAATGGTTTGGTATAAAAAAATTATTCAAAAATAATTAAAAAAACATCATAAATTGTGAACTTAAAATTGGCTTAAAAATTTTGAGACAAACAACCTGCTGCAATTATTCTCCAACAGTGGCTTGTAATAACTGTGTAATCAGTGTGGGCAAAACATGGTACAGACGCCAAACATCTGTTTTTCTATCTAATGACCTCATTTCTATAAGAAATGCGATTACAGAACTTTAGAAAAAGACAGAGTGTTTTTTCTTATATTAATTGAATGTTTACCTAGTCTGGCTTCAACACCCCCTGATAAGTTAGATGACTGAAAACTCAACCAATCAGTGATAACGGTGAAGAAGAATAGAAAGGGGATCTCTTAGAATTTGATACCTATCCCCTTTCCATTGCACATGCTTAGAAGCAGACGCTTATAGGCCATTCCCTTGCAGAAATTAAATTGCCCCCCACCCAAACAACTATCCCCAAAGTATCATGGATGTGTCCCCGAGCACAAAAAGGGCTTCAACATTATTTCCAATACAAACGTAGCTTTCCTTGCCTATGCTCTTTCCAGTGAGATACGGTTTTTCATCATACAGAGATCCTTTAATTAAAAAGAAAATATTTCTAGGAAATATCAAATTATTGGAATGTACTTACAGGAGTCCATGATCCGAATCTCCACTGAGTCCTACTGTGAGCAACTTGTTTGGTTTCAGGAATGCCCGGGCACGCAGCTGTTTCACAGTCCTGTCAAAAGCAGTTTAGTTTGTTAAGTAGTTTCCTTTTTATAATTAATGACTTTTTGAACTTGCTGCTAAGAAGCACCACTTAAAATTTATCTACTTTTATCAATCAAAAAAAACAAACAACAAAGGCCAGTATTTGAAAATATTTGAGTATAAGCCGAGGCACCTATTTTACCACAAAATACTGGGTAAAATGAGTGACTCAAGTATAAGCCAAGGGTGGGAAATGTGCTGCCCCCTGTGTCCCTCTTGTGCCCTGTGTGTCCCCCTCTTGTGTGCCCTTTTCTTGTGTCCCCCCTCTCTCTCCCGTGCCTCTTCTCCCCTCTCCCTTCCCTGTGTCTCTCCCCCCCTCTCCCTTCCCTGTGTCTCTTCCCCCCTCCCTTATCACCCTCCTCCTCATTCTCAACCTCCCTCCTCAACCCCCCCTCAACCCCCCTCCTCAACCCCCCATCCTCATCCTCAACCCCCTCCTCAACCTCAATCCCCCTCCTCACACCCCCATCCTCAACCCCCCCATCCTCACCCCCCCATCCTCATCCACAACCCCCCCATCCTCAACCCCCTCCACAATCCCCCCATCCTCAACCCCCTCCTCAATCCCTGTAGCTTAGGGCTATCTACCCTCTCCTCGTTTTCCCCTAATTCCATCTCTCTTTTACTTATATCTTCACCAACTACTCATATCTTCCAATTTCCTCTTTCTACTACAATTTTCTCTCACTTATTTTTCTTACCTCTTCCCTTTTTTCCTCCACTGTATCCCCATTTCCCCCCTAACCTCCATCAGACATACGCTGATCATTGGTGAAGAGAGGCAGGAGCCCCCAGTGTGGTCATCTAACCTGTGAGGATCAGTTTTAGTCTATAACTACTGGCTGGTCATGAGCCAATGGGATGATCTTGCCCATCATATAAAAGATGGCGCCTTTTACCCTTATTTTTTCATTTCCTCCTCTTAAACCATCCATATATGCCCCATCATTCCTTTCTCAGTATCACCTTTCCCTTTATCAAACTCACTTGGTGAATTTAAAAAACGTCTAAGCAGTATAGTAATTATACCTACACTAGGTATGGAAATACTTCCTTTTGTTTCGGCCATTAAATAAACTTTGTAATAGAAGCTCTTTTCAATCTGAATGTTAAGTACAATAATGATAGTATAAAGTTAAAGCAATATTTGTTTAACAAAAAAATGTTTCAAGTATTTTTACTAGCTTTTTAATAATTTTTTAGCCACCTCTAGGAAAAATCCATGTTCAGTGTCTCTGCCTGTTTAATTATTTGTCTTACAGCTTTATTAAATTCCCTCAACGTGTAAAACCGTAGCCCGTAACGTAGCCTGCAAGACTTATGGCTATTAAATTGGCCCTGTAAAGCAACCTGTTAACGACTCAAGGGCGAAAAAACACTACGGGACGTCGAAATCTGAACTCCGCGGCTGCAAATCCTTTGATCTGTCAAGCCCGTAACTGTTACGTTCGAAAATCACTATTAAATTGCATCAACTAGCGTTCAACCCGTAATCCGCAAATGGTGCCAAAAAGCCAACAGGTACTAGAGAGGACTGGCAAGGGGGTTAAAGTCATATCCGTAACACTGTAAATGCAAATATACACACACTACTGTACTTATAATTAAAGGGAAAGTGATGTTAGATTTTAAAATGAATAGCACAACATTCCCAATCTGCAATATAAACTACATTATTTCATGTTTAATGTCTGTGTTATATCGATCCTGGAAATCAATGTGTTAATACATATAATGGAACTCACATAAACTAGAATATCATAATTACTGATTTATTAATATTGCATTATTTTTGGAATGCGGGTTTGAAACGCGTAATTGAAACCCATAAGGTGACGTAATGATGGTCTAATTTGCCATTGGCTCCGTCTAAACCCCTAACTACGGGTTTGACTAACTGATCATTTTCACGGTTGCACATGCAACGTGCGCAAGAATGGTTTACGGGTTTGCCTCTCCGGACCGTAAGTCGCGGCATGGTTCAATTTAATAGCTCTGCAACCCAGCCAATTTTCAAGCCCGCAGGCTTTAAGAGTGTGCTGATGCTGCTACGGGCTTCGAATTTAATAGGGCTGATAATCTGCTACATTGTTTACATATGGGGAGGCAGCACTCATTGGCTCTAGAACAGTGCAAATAGAGTTTTGTGCTAAAGCCAATAAATGCTGCCTATCCCAATAAAAAGTGACTAAAAATATTTTTTATATATTGGGGGCAACTACACTCTATTATAATTTACATTTAGACTGAAAAAAAATTATATTACAGTGTCCTTTAAGTAAGGACATCCATAATAACAGGAAAGGTTTTGGAGAAACCCATGCAAATTACATCTGATTGAGGAGAATTGGTGTAAATCCCCTATGAGGAAAATTGGTGAAAATCCTCTATGCTAACACAAGCCAAGTCATGAGAGAAGGGGAATGTGCATAAATGAGCTAAAAATATGGCAGGTAACAGATAGCGCAAAGCCATTTTTAATGGGGCCCATCTAGAGTAAGTATTTTACCATAGGTAGAGAAGGGGTAGGATATTCGAGAGTGCTCCAAAATGTGCTGTTTATGTTTAAAGAGACTAAAAAATTGCACCAGGCTATAGCATATATTTGTAAATATATGTATTAAAGAGACACTAATTCTTTAAAATGGCATTCTAAATATCAGAGTACCCAGTCCCTTTAAGATCTTGACATATTATGATCTTGTAAATTACTGAAGAGGGTTAAGTAAATACTCACCTGAGTGTCTGTAGGTCGGGTGGCTGCATTACATTCATTGTCATCAACCATTGCCAAGTAAGCACCTACTACGCATTTTACAGCTCGCATTTGGTAACCAGGTCCACATGGTGTCGTACACTACAACAGAAAACGTCTCCAATAAAACATTAACCAGAAACACACCACTGGTGCACTCAGAGACTCTCAGTATTAAAAATATATCAGTTTCTTTTACAAGATTCAATTTGTTTGAAACTAGGTCAACATCTGACCTACTGCTAGGGATTGAACATGCTTCATTTGCTGCTTCTAAATGTAGAAGTAAAATTCTTAATATGATTTCACACACTGTGGTATGTGAAATTCAGAGACTCTTTTTTTTTTCATAGTTTGATCTGCACTGTGTAGATTTAAATTAAAACCTATGATTAGGATGGTACTGCAGCTAATTAAAAGGCAATGTTCTGCTGCACGCTGGTAATTAGTAACAGCTGACTATGTGAAAGGATTGACAACACTGCGTTTTTTTTGCACTCCGAGATGACAATGTTTATATTTTACTCTTTAAATATATATACACAATCAGTTTAAAGGGATAACAAAGTTTGCTGGATTATGAATGCACATGATAGAGGAGAAAAAAAAAACAAGTCAGGAAAATCTCTTGTAATTTCTGACAGTTGAACATTAGCGTTAAAACCCTAAAACCCAGGCTAAAATAACATGAAATGTAAAATGATTAGTTCTGGCCAATCAGGTTAGCTGAAATTTTTGAATTAACTCTGGAGTCCTGTTTGTGCTGCAACGCAGCCTGGGATATGTAGTGCATCACTGATATGTGATATGTATTGTTGCTGATAGGAAGCTGCAAGGAGATTGGCTGAGCAAGCAACAGCAGTTAAATAGTGGGTTAATATTGCTCCCTTGATGCAGCATGCTGATTGGGGGGGGGGGGGGAGATGCCTGTGTAGACACCCCATGGAGGTGTCAACACAATCATTAGAGGGATTTTTAGATATGAATAAAAATAAAATGTTTTATGAGATGTGCTGCATACACATAAGCTGTGTTTTGCCTAAGGAGTGCAGAAATGTATTAATCCATGAAACGTTATATCCCTTTAATGTTAGAAATAAAATACTTATCCAAACTGTCCATTGTGTTACCTGTTGTAAAACCTCAAATAATAATTAATAATTCATAAATTACTATATCCAATGGAGCTATAAACTTATTTTAAGCATGACTAAATTCCCTCAAAATGGTATGCAACACATATATATTTTAAATAGACACTTAAAATTGCATATATTGCAAATGGAAGCTGTTGGCTGTGCTGTGTACTCGAAGGTGAAATATGTAAATTAACAGCCTGCTGATTGCCCACCTAACACAGTGACATCTTAGTGATGTGAGAAGGAAGTCTGATCAACATGGAACCCACTAAAAGTGAGTAAAGGGAATTTAATAAACAGTAATAATTCATATGTTTATATACAGTATACAGTATTTACGCTAACATGGCATTCATTTAACTAGATTTACATGTCAATTATCCATTTTACCACTACATTGTCCATTTAATACAGACATAAGGGGGGTCATTTACATTGTAATAGCTTCCTACCCAACCAAAGCATTCTACCAAAAGGCATTTTGACCAACTGTTAGAGACATCACAAGTTTATTTTAATCAAAACTCTGTTCCTCTGCTTTTTTTATACTTAAAGGTTACTGAAATACACTAAGCACTTCCCAATAGCTGGTAATAAAAAGCTTGCTTTTTTTTAATATATAGCAGGAAAGCAGGAGAAACATCTCACTTCACCCACTGAGCTGAATATTTGCACAGATTGCTATATCCGCTGGAATCACGGATCAGGTTTGTAAGGTTAATAAGCTCTTCAAGGATGTGAAAGGTTTGTAATAGTACAAACAGTCTGAATGCTCATAATCATTTCCAAAGAGAGAGTTCAAAATACTTGTTTCACCTGTGAATTCAATAGACATCGAACTTTGCAAATGTTGAACCCAATACACATGCTAACCAGACTGTTACATATTCACAAGCTTTAAAAGAATTATATTTGGTTTAATTAAACATGTAAGAAAATATACTTTCAGTTGCTGTGTAACAATTTATTAATAAAATGTCCCCTTTTCCATGTCCAAACACACGTGTACCATGGCAGGGGTTCACACACAATATACTGGTTAAGGCTTCCAGCAATCAAACTTTTTTAGGCAATTTATAGTAATCACTGCCTCTGCTCATTTCACAACACCATAAAAATGTTTGCTTTTAATCTTTTCAGTAAAGTTATTCAATCGTTAATGTTACCATAAGTGTTTTTACCCTCCAAACTCAGTCAGGTGACGGATCAATGAACAGTCCCAGCTCACTGATGAAACAAGCATTTTTTTTGGACAGAATTTTGTTTAATTGACATCATTTGGACCCCTGTCAGCCTTCCCCACGGTCCTTGACAACCATTCCTCAAGATCTGCCTCTGTCCAGAAGAGGTGATAGGTCCTTAACAACTTGACTTCAAGTTTTGGTGTACAGTGACAAGTGGGTAATGGGCACCAAAGCCATTTTTTATTGTTTTATTTTTTGTATTACATTTTTTTTATTTTATCTGGCCGCCATACACAGATTCAGAAGGGGACTCTACAAGTTGTGTCAGCTACAGTCAGGCCACTAGGATTATTGGTTTTAAAATTAAATTAGTGGTTTGAAACCTTTAAGCACTACAATTATTGGAATATAGGTATGAGGAATGTGTTAAAGTGCTTTTGGAAATATCATCCTATTACATTTCAATTGTGTCAGTGCTTTGGAAACAAGCACTATGTACATTTGATTTTAAGCTAAAAAATGGCCCACTATTCTTTGTAAGGTGTTTATTTTTTGTTTTTGCCATGTACTTAACACCCCTGTAAAGCACTACAGAATATGTTGGTAAAGATAATAATGATAGTAGACTCTTCAATAAACATGACAACTATGCACTCGCATTGAGCCAGGGAAACGCGTATCGGGGTTGCGGCCTCCCTTTCTAAAGCTTGCATGTAATTTTCAGTACATTTGCTAACAGATCTAAAGCATTTCAAACCTATACTTACAGAATTTGCAAAGTTTCTCAGATTAGGCATCAGATTTATGGGTGTCCGTCAAAAGTCTAGCCCAGAGGGACAGCAGTAATAAAATATTAACATACTACTCTATTCATTTTAATATTGAAATATCAGGTTATTCTCTTGACTATATAACTGTTTTGCAATAAAATACTGCAAACTCGTATAGCATGGAAGTTTAGTTTGATACTGGCACATTGAGAAAGCTTCAGTGTGTGCACGTCTATCACAAAATAGCCACCGAAAACAATTTATCTGGTGCATTTACTGCGTCGGCACCCGGTATATGCTAATGACGTGGCGGGCATGTGACGTCACGTCATTAGCATATACCGGGTGCCGACGCAGGAAGGAGCAGAGGCCGGAGGAGAAGCTGCAGATGAATGTAAGTGAGGGAAAAGGGAGAGGGGGAGGTATTTAGAGGGGTAAAGTGAGGAGGGGGGTTTAGGATGAGAAGGGAGGTTGAGGATGAGGAGGGAGGTTGAGGATGAGGAGGGAGTTTGAGGATGAGGAGGGAGGTTGAGGATGAGGAGGGAGGTTGAGGATGAGGAGGGAGGTTGAGGATGAGGAGGGAGTTTGAGGATGAGGAGGGAGTTTGTGGATAAGGAGGGTGGTTGAGCATGAGGAGGGAGGTTGAGGATAAGGAAGGGGGTTGAGGTTGAGGAGGGATTTTGAGTGGCAATGTTGGGGGGTCGTCTTATACGCCCAGTCGCCTTATACGCCGGCAAATTACTGCTTTAAATTACCCCACTTTTAAAGCTTAGCAATAAAATATTTATTTTTAATTGTATTTAAGTTTCTACATTTATCTGTAAATATGAAATATAGAGTCTTTCCTCGCCCGTTTTACTCATTCATGAGCAATAGTTAATGAGCACCATAATTATGTTATAACGTACCTGTCCCCAGGGTCCAACTTGCCATGATGCACACTCTTGCTGCTGACACGTCTGCACTGATACAGGCTTTGTCTCTTGGTCGCAAAATCTGTCATTTAACCGATCCTCTCCAAATTGACACCAAGTCTGGCGATGTTTGTGTCCCTTCCCACAAGTCACCAAACACTGCAAAAGACAGACTTCGTGTGAAAGCAATGCCACTTACAGGTAGCTGCTTCAAAAGGAAGACACACAATCCCAGACACAAAACAGTATAGATTTGTTTGTGTGTTAACTAATAAGCTTGTTAACTAATCAAACTGTGCAGCTAGAAAAATCATCTTCATTTAAAATCACATTCAACCTCGGAAGATTGATCAGCAGAAAGAAAAATGGTAGATTCCACTTTAGGCTGTATTATATATTTTTTACATATTAAAAACATCTTGCTTATTTCAAAAGGGAATACATAGAGGATTACAAAGGCGCTAAATTTTTAAAAGCTGCGGTTCCTTTCTGATCCACCCATAGTTATCCAATGGAGGTCTGAACCTATTCAGTGTAAGTGGTGTAAAACAAAACACTGTACATGCTTGGATCCCATGGGTGATTTATCTAACAGCTTAGTAACTCTCTGAAGTTAATAAGTGCCGAGAAGAGTAATTTGTAAATATTGGCAATGATGGCCCCATTAACCACAGTCCAAGATGGATGGGTCAGAATGGCAGACTGACAATAAAAAAACTGCAGACTTCAATGTTAGAAACACACATTTTTTCAATAGCATTAAATTGATAAAATAATTGTTATAACATACAGTTTAACATTTTAGAAGATTGTATCCAAACCAGCTTCACATTTGCAACATTGTAGCCGAGTAGTACAAGGATTTTATCTGGAATTACAGGGCTCCAGGAACACACACACTTGTAGTTCAGAGTGTAAAATGATGTCACTTCCGACCATTTCTATTGGTACTTACATCTGACCAATCACCTGTCTTCCACTGAGGACACAAGAAGTCACTACACTTCTGCTCGGTGAGCTTCTCTTGTTGGCTACATTTGCTGTCATCCAACACGTCATGAAGTGAGTTTACACAGATGGCCCGACGTCTTCTCGTCCCGGTACCACAACTTTTTGAACACTAAGAAACAAAAGTGTCACTTTTACAAGTATATATTTACATTGTGCTGGTAAATAACATACTCAGTTGAATACTTGAATAACAGCTGTTTCCTGGGTCCCTTTAAGGATGTTCTTCTGGTGGGGTTCAACATTCTTTTTAAAGAACCCTAAAATGGCTATGTATTCTAATAAGTCTTATTCTCTAACCAAATCCATTTTTGGTAAATCATTTTTGAGTGGCACGACATGCTGATTAGTGGCACATTGTGCTTAAGGGCACTCAGCAACCCCATCAAGAAATTAGTTTGTTCTTAGAGCATTAAACCTTATACTACACTGGGCATTTTCTCTACCATAAATCACTTTATTGATATTTAGCATTGTTTGCGCAGTGGCATTATGCAAATGTGCTGCCCTGTATGCTTATTTATGGTTTATTGCCAGGGTAGGTGATCTGCTGCTGTACAATACAATTTGGACTCGGTTGTACCTGCTTTTTTATGTTGTTGCAAGACTATGTATAAATAATTTGCACATCAAAGTAGCTCATTAGCATTTGGGAGACCCTCATTAGCATAATAATGCAGGACAAACAATGACTATCTCAAGAAATATTTACAATAGTTGTTATGCTCTTTAATTGAAAGATAAACACAATTGGTTTGTGGATGTCAGTGTGAGTGCTCAATGTTTCCATTTTCCAATATACAATGTATAGATCACAAAAGTGATGTGTAACATTAGATAAATGGTTAAAAAAAAATGCGGAAAATGGTTTTCATTTTTTATAATTGATGCTGAATTCATAGACTTATGATCAATGGACAGAATATTTCACTGTATTGGCTCTGCCTGAACAAGTAATGAGCTCTGTATCATGCGGAACATAATAAATACTAAATAGAATCAGGTATAGAAGCTTTGAATGAGGTTAAGACTAAGCGATTTGTATCTACTTGTAACTATTCCAGCAGCTTAAGTAGCAGCAGAGCCGATAGCACAGCGGTAAGGTTGCTCTCTGTGGTTGTGAAGGTCCTAGGTTCAATTCCCTCAAGAGAGTTTTTGTTTCTTTACTATATATATATATATATATATATATATATATATATAAATATATATATATATATATATATATAAATATATATATATATATATATATAAATATATATATATAGTTCAAATAATGAAATTAGTTTAACTTTTGAACACACTAGTGGAAAGTGTGTTTCATAAAATGTTTTCATTAGTAAGTCACCAATGCCTTCCACTTGTTTTTTTAAGTTAGCTAATGTATTAGATTGTAAGTCTGCAAGTTTCTATCCGAAGTACTTTGGGAATGCACCATGGACATTGGATTCCTAGCTCAAAGGCAGGGCCCTCCTAGCTTTGCTATTTGCCAATTTGTATGTATCTTGGTCTGAACTTAACTTATGTACAGCGCTACGGAATATGTTGGCGCATTATAAACAAACTATAATATATATAGTACATCTGTGTTCACATTTGAATGTCAAACCTGCTTCCAGCTCAGAATTCTGAGTAAAACAGTTATTACACTGCATTCTGGGAAGCTGAGCTGGGACATGCAAATGTGCCCACAAATGCCTCGCTATTCAATCCATAGCCATTATCAAACATGACTTCCTTTAAGCTTATGCCTGCTGTATTACACAGCTTTATTGCAAAGCCAATGTTGTTTTTTTTCACAAGCGGAGAATCCTATCCATGTACAGCTGTTTCAAGCTTACTGGCTATCATCAGCATGGAGCGAGATCTGAGCTGGTGTTGTGGACTTTATGAGAAGGTAGTTCACCACAACAATCATTTAGAATATGGTGGGCAAAAGAGCGATAGAAGCCTCCACCGTACAGTATTACAGTTAATAAATAGTACATCTGTGTTCACATTTGAATGTGTAAAAAGTTAAAATACCTCAGAATTCAGAGAAAAACATTTATTACACTGCATTCTGGGAAGCTGAGCTGGGACATGCAAATGTGTCCACATATATATATATATATATATATATATATATATATATATAAATATATATATATATATATATATATTTATATATATATATATTTATTTATATATATATATATATATATATATATATATATATATATATATATATTTATAAATATATATATATATATATATATATATTTATATATATATATATTTATAAATATATATATATATATATATATATATATATATATTTATATATATATATATATATTTATATATATATATATTTTTATATATATATATATATATACCGGTATATATTTATATATATATATATATATATATATATATATATATATATATATATATATATATATATTTATATTTATATATATATATATATATATATATATATATTTATATATATATATATATATATATATATATATATATTTATATATATAATATATATATATATTTATATATGGGAAATCAAACCTATGACTTACCGATGTAAAAATCTTTACCACTGCCTTACCACACTCTGCTCTTAAGGAGAGTGTAAATCCATAATTCAATGTATAACATCTACAGGCTCCAGCCTTGTTGTTTATGCAGGTTCTTGTGGGACGGCTTCAAGGGCTAAACTAAACTGATAATATCTAAGTCAACTCTTGATCAATTTTCCAAATATAAGCAATTCCCATTTTATGGATTACAAACTGATGACTTTCTTTATTTTGTGATTACTCTCTTCAAGGTTCAACACTCACTTCAGACCATGCAGAGTATCTCCAGCCTCCGGTATTACAGTCTCCAGAGCATTTTTCTTTGTTGCTCGGTTTTGGTAGCCCACTACAAAACCGGTCATCCACCTTTTCCGTCTTGCCTTCCGCTCTGATGTACTTTGCGCAGTAGATATCAAGGACGCGGTAGCCTAGACCACACTGTGCTGTACATTCACTCTTTCTGGCCACATGCCACCTATATGAGATTAAAAAACATATGATGAGAAGGGAAAATTTTACATTTTGAAAGTCATATGCCAATCCATACTGTATAATTAAACATGTAATATTAATCTGTACTGTATAATATATAACAATAAGAATGTAGCATATTGTTGATGTGTGGGAGTTGTGAAAATGTGTTGTATTACATCCCCTCACAAAATTAAGGTGACACAATAAAGGTCTAAATTAATCCAAAAAAGGAAAACTACTTATGTAAGTAAATAAAACTGCAAATGGCTGTTTTAAACACTGACCTTGAAAAATAGCATAAATGATCAGTTTCATCTTCTCCCCATATTTACAAAAGACCTCACTCTCTATAAATGTCTATATCTAGGACCATTAAGTCACACAGTGGATATGAGAAAGAAGGGCTTTCTCTTTTGTATATATACTAATAATCACAGAAACATTTAACTGTTATAGTCTTCAATAATCTTCACCAAAATATTAAAGGGCCAGTTACCTCAGCATGAGTGCTCTTCATGGTGTGAAAGAGCACAATATTTTATCTTAAAATGGTCTATTTTTATTCTTTAATTACACTTATAACAGTTAAAAAACTAAAAAGTGTTCGGTCTGTTAACATTTCCGTGATTAATTACTCTGCTGACATTGTAGAGAATGATGTATATGTTTTTCTTGGCATTCAGGAATCCTACTGCCCAGCAGTTTACCCACAAATAACTTATTTCAAAGATTCTAACACTCCTTTCTATGCACAGCTGAATTTATAAAGAGTTAACTGTAGTTTTCCTCTGCTCTTTGCTCTGGAACTTGCTGTCGGTCTGTCTGGCAGTTTGCCAGCGACACATGTAAACTTACATTTAATCAATAAATATCTCAGTGAAAAAAGAACGGACTTCAAAAATTAAGAGATCTTTACATTGGTGTGCTCCACATTAAGTGGCCCTTTAAGGATATATCCAAGGAAATCCAGTGACATCAATGTATACTTCTAACTAAAAACTACCTGTCTTATAATTTCCTGTTTAATAATTCTGTTTGCCAGACTCAAACTTACTATATATATATATATCTATATATCTATATATCTATATATATATACCGTATTTTTCGCCGTATAAGACGCACTTTTTCTTCCCCAAAACTGGGGGAGGAAAGTTGGTGCGTCTTATACGGCGAATATACCTTTTCAAACTGCCTCTGTCCTCTTGATCTCACCCCAGCGCTTCCTACCAGCATCGCGTCTGCCGGTGCCTCCTAGTGACGTCACACACGCAACGCTGCAGTACACGAGGAGTGCTGGTAGGAAGCGCTGGGGTGAGATCAAGATGGCAGAGATCAGAAGAAAGGTGAGGATCAGGGGGGTCAGGGAGGATCAGGACGGTCAGGGAGGATCAGGAGGGTCAGGGAGGATCAGGAGGGTCAGGGAGGGTCAGGGAGGGTCAAGGGCTCCCAAATGCTGCAGTATATGGATATGTGTGTGTATGTGTGTGTGTGTATGTGTGCATGTATGTGTGTGTATATATGTATGTATGTGTATGTATATTTATGTGTGCATGTATATGTATGTATGTGTATCTCTCTCTATATATATATATATATATATATATATATACATATATATACGGTATATATATATATATATATATATATATATATATATATATATATATATATATATATTTCGTGTGTAATGTAGGTGTGTATCTGTGTGTAAAGTGTATTTGTGTTTGATTCAGATTTTTTTTTTCTTGTTTTCCTCCTCTAAAAACTAGGTGCGTCTTATCTGCCGGTGCGTCTTATAGGGCGAAAAATACGGTATATATATATATATAGTAATTTAGTAATTATTAATCCATATATATATATATAGAATAATAATGAGTATTGCAATATAATTTGATACCTTTTGTATTGGACAAACGTCTTATTTATAATGACGAGCTTTCGAGAGGCTAAGCCTCCCTTTATCAAGTCTCAAGCAATACTAACATGAAATGAAACCCTCAGTTTGAATAATAACAGCAGATGCAGATAGAGAGTGGAAACAGCATCTGACATCATCAGGTAAATTCAAATATGGGGAATAAATACAACATAGCAAAGGAAACATATATACACATATTATATACACATATACATCAATATATACATGAAAAAGCAGAACACTGTAGTCTACAGTGATATCTTTCCTGTTGGACAAACATCTCACTAAGAGTGCTAAGTCTGTTATTGTATAAGAAAAAAAAAATCACATGAAATTCTGATAATGTGTTAGAAAGCCCAAATCTATATTAAGTCCTGTGTTTTTAGTGTTGAAGAATGTGATCATCTTTATTTCAAATGCTTTTCTCTCTTGGATGCTTTTAAATTTTCCTCTGAGTATTTTGACTTTTAAGTTTTGGATGAAGTGATCATTCTGGCTAAAATGGTGTCCTACTGGGCTACAATAACTGTCTTCATTATGTTTTCTTATTGAATGCCTGTGTAAATTCATCCTTAAATGCATTTTTGGCCAGTTTCTCCAATGTAACAGCCTGTGTCACATAAAGTGCATTGTATCTGTAAATTGTAAATAGGAATTGTAAATCTCTCAAACCATCAACTTTCACAAGCAGAGACCTCTGTTCTCTCCAAAGGATTGTCTTTCTGTCCAGACATAAAACTAGATAAAATACAACTATACTCGGACATAGAAGAATTCTTCAGGAGATTAAGACTGGCAGAATTTTTCTACAACAAGGGACATACCACAACATCATTAGACTGTAGTAACAAGAAAAAAAATACACATTCCAACCCACAACCTGGTCGTAACATCAGACTGGACAGTTATATAGAAAGCTTTCGCCTGAGAACTGCATCCATTATAACAACACAATATAAAAGAGACTTGCACAATCTTATTCCATCAGAAAGAACTGCCATAAAGTTTTTAAAAAACAACCCCAACATCACCATCAAACCGGCAGACAAAGGAGGTGCAGTTGTTATCATGAATACTCAGGACTACATAAATGAAGCCAACAGACAACTGTCAGGACAACACCTACTACAAGAAACTGAACCAGGACCCTACAGAAATATATACTCTTCAACTTAAAAAACTCCTCAAAACATTTCCTAAAAATATACATCAGGAATTAGAACAACTAATCCCCGCCAATCCTACAACTGGGACTTTCTACCTACTGCCAAAAATCCATAAACCAGGCAACCCAGGGTTACCAATTGTTACAGGTATGGACACACTGACTGAACAGATATCTGGATTTGTTGAAAACATCCTTAAACCACTAGTCAGTAACACCAGTAGCTATATACAAGACACCACTGACTTTCTCAACAAACTCAGTCAGATTAAAAACCTACCTGCTAACACACTACTTGTTACCATGGATGTAGAGTCTCTTTACAGTAATATCCCACACAAAGATGGCACTGAGGCATGCTTTAGGTTTCTTTCAACAAACAAGCAAAACAATAAATATGGCCCTGATGTTATTGTTAAACTAATAGCGTATATCCTTACCCACAACTATTTTACTTTTAACCAAGATACCTACCTACAGATGACGGGGACTGCCATGTGTACCAAAATGGCTCCACAATATGCAAATCTATTTATGGCCAACCTAGAAGAAACATTCTTATCTGTATCCATTTACAAACCATACAAATACTACCGTTACATAGATGATCTGTTCATCATATGGACAGAAGGAGAAAGCAAACTCAGAGACTTTCATAATTCATTCAACACCTTCCATTCATCTATAAAACTTAAAATGGATTTCTCCACAGAACAGGTAAACTTTCTAGACACTACTATATCCATCACCAATGGCACTCTCCACTCATCTATATATATAGGAAACCTACAGACAGATGTAATTACCTACACAGCTCCAGTTTCCATCCCTCCCACACCAAACAAGCCATCATCCATAGTCAAGCTATTAGATACCATCGGATTTGCTCAAACACTGGAGACCGTGATAAAAATTTAAAAACACTGTCTGAATCTTTCAAACAAAAGGGTTACAAACCCCGTATTATTACCCAAAAAATATCAACTGCCATCAAAATACCCCGAGAACAACTATTAAACTACAAAACAAAAGAAACTACTTCACGTATACCTCTAGTGACCACATACCATCCAATTTTAGAGAAAATTCGGAAAATAATTAAAGATTTACAACCATTACTAATTGAAGATACTGAATTAAAAAATATATTCCCAAAACCTCCCATCCTTGCATTTAAACAACCACCAAACCTGAAACAAAAACTTGTCAGCAGAAAATTGGCCAATGAACAACTGAATACAAAAAATGGAACTAAACCTTGTAACAAACGTGCCTGTAAATTATGCCAACACATTTGTAATGATGATACAGCCACACATAACAACAAAACCTATAACATCAAAGGATCATATTCATGTACATCGTCAAATGTGGTTTATATGATACAATGCACTTTATGTGACACAGGCTGTTACATTGGAGAAACCGGCCAAAAAATGCATTTAAGGATGAATTTACACAGGCATTCAATAAGAAAACATAATGAAGACAGTTAGAAGACAGTTATTGTAGCCCAGTAGGACTCCATTTTAGCCAGAATGATCACTCCATCCAAAACTTAAAAGTCAAAATACTCAGAGGAAAATTTAAAAGCATCCAAGAGAGAACAGCATTTGAAATAAAGATGATCACATTCTTCAACACTAAAAACACAGGACTTAATATAGATTTGGGCTTTCTAACACATTATCAGAATTTCATGTGATTTTTTTTTTACTTATACAATAACAGACTTAGCACTCTTAGTGAGATGTTTGTCCAACAGGAAAGATATCACTGTGGACTACAGTGTTCTGCTTTTTCATGTATATATTGATGTATATATGTATATAATATGTGTATATATGTTTTCTTTGCTATGTTATATTTATTCCCCATATTTGAATTTACCTGATGATGTCAGATGCTGTTTCCACTCTATCTGCATCTGCTGTTATTATTCAAACTGAGGGTTCCAGCTCATGTAGTATTGCTTGAGACTTGATAAAGGGAGGCTAAGCCTCTCGAAAGCTCGTCATTATAAATAAGACGTTTGTCCAATACAAAAGGTATCAAATTATATTGCAATACTCATTATTATTCTATATATATATATGGATTAATAATTACTAAATTACTACTGGACATTCACGGCTGCTTCACTCTTCAATTATATATATATATATATATATATATATATATATATATAATTTTTTTTATCACACTCCCTCATTGATGCTGAAGACATGTATTAGCTGTGCAAATTGAGACTTGTCCCATGCATACCTTAGTTCACATTCAGTGTTACATGGCTCAGGTATTGGCTCAGGTTGAGGAATTCGATCACATCTTTGATCCGAGACGACCAGCTGGTCAGAGTCCCGGATGCATATGGGTTTCTTCTTTCGTTCACCTAACAAAAAACATGTAAGCAGTAATTACATATATATATGCAGTCATTTCACATTGTGTCTGCGTTATCGCTCCTATTTGTTTCGCACATCCATCCTATGTCCTCTTAAAGAAGCCCTTTTCAATCTGAAACTAGCTCTCCAGTCCTGGGGAACATCTGAACTCCCCTCCCCATTTATCCTTCTGTATCGAGTTATATGAATCACTTGCACCTGATCACACAGCAACACACACTTAGATATATCCTTATCGGATACTGTCACCATCACACCCATTCATGCCCATCCTGATTAATCTTCCATCCTTCCCCACTATCTCTGCCTGGGTGTAACACTTCAAACCTATGACCATTATTTAGTCTTTGGCCCATTACATTAACTCACCAAACAAAGCTCTCCTGACTATGCTACCATAAAATACCTGTACCATGAGTATTTTTCCTGTTTGTGTCATTTTGTACAATGACCAATTATACAATTTGTGTAACTTTATACAGCTGTTTGCATAAAATCAGTATATACCGTATATACTCGAGTATAAGCCGAGTTTTTCAGCCCTTTTTTTAAGGCTGAAAAAGCCCCCCTCGGCTTATACTCGAGTCACCCTGCTCCTGCTGCTCTCCCCCCTCCCCTGTGTCTCTTCCCCCCCTCCCGTGTCTCTTCCCCCCTCCCCTGTGTCTCTTCCCCCCCTCTCCCTCCCATGTGTCTCTTTCCCTCTCCCTCCCTCCCCTGTGTCTCTTTCCCTCTCCCTCCCTCCCCTGTGTCTCTTTCCCTCTCCCTCCCTCCCCTGTGTCTCCTTCCCTCCCTCTCCCTCCCTGGTGTCTCCTTCCCTCCCTCTGCCTCGTGTCTCTTTCCCTCCCCTCTCCATCGTGTCTCTTTCCCCCCTCCCTTATCATCCTCCTCACTTTCCCCCTCTCTCCAATTACTCCCCCCTCCCTTTCCCCTCTCTTACCTTCCATCAGCTGCTCCTCTGCGCGTCTTCCGGCTGTGTCGGGACCTCGGCATATGCTAATGACACGACGCGCATGTGACGTCACGTCATTAGCATATGCTGGATCCTGACACAGCCAGAAGACACGCAGAGGAGCGGCTGATAGAAGGTAAGAGAGGGGAAAGGGAGGGGGGGGGGTTTGGAGAGGGGGGAAGTGATGAAGAGGGAGGATGAGGAGGATCATAAGGGAGGGGGAGGGAAAGAGACACAAGAGGGAGGGAATGAGACACAGGGGAGGGAGGGAGGGGAAGAGACACAGGGGAGGGAGGGAGGGAGGGGAAGAGACACAGGGGAGGGAGAGGGGGACACAAGAAAGGGGCACAGAGGGGAGGGAGAGGGGGGACACAAGAAAGGGGCACAGAGGGGAGGGAGAGGGGGGACACAAGAAAGGGGCACATAGGCCACAAGAGGGGGCAGCGCATTTCCGACCCTCGTCTTATACTCAAGTCACTCAGGTCGGCTTATACTCGAGTATATACGGTCATTCTGAATAAATAGAAATAAATAAATAAAAATTGTTAGTAAATTCCATGGGATTGATGGGACTACACAACAGTCTGTTTTGAAAACAGGTATAAATGGTAATTCCGTTACAGTATAATTTCTTAATCTACCCTAGAGCACTCAAAAACCTGACCCACGTAAGAGCCTGTTGGCTCATCACATGATGCATTTTTGGAAATCCACCAACCCCTGTTTGATACAATGAAGTCTGTGAGAGTGGATTTACTAACACAACATATAGGAGTTATATTCCTTTGCATGCATTGCTGGCCTATCTGACATTGCAAGGGTCAAAGGACCAGTGTTGTGCTGATACAATAGGGTTTATTTTGCAAAAAATGAAGAATTGAGGAAAAATGAAATCACATTTAATCACATTTAAAATGTTGTGTTTTAGACTTTATCTCATATTCCTAACTCCAGCCAGGTACCCAAGGAGTGAGAAAGGAACTCCCCCACACTTGGACACCTAATAAGGCACGGAGAGTAACGGCTATGATGGTTCCCACAACTATACAGTTCAAATAAAGGTTTTAAAAGATTAACTGAATATATTTGCTTTTAAATACTGATTTTATTGTTAAACTAGTTAATACCTATTATATGAGCACTACAGTGGTCATTTAAAGAGAAACACTTACAATAAATGGTAATACTAGTTCAGGTCTATCATCTGGTATCTCAAAAGCAATGTAGTCCAATATCAAGCTCGATGAGAATGAGAAACATAACTTTCTATATTAATTAATATAGCAATTGCGCTATAATGGAAGCTGCCATTTTGTTTACAACGATCTGCTTCTTCTAGAATTGGGACAAGATATTGAATGCACAAAAGCTTTCAGTCACTACAATTGAAATATGATAAGTGCCATGTGACAATATATTTGGATACAAATTAATAGTAAATAAATATCTATTGATTAATATATGACTAATATATCCTCTGGCCAAGGCAATGGTCACTCACAGTAAAGAATATTTATATATTAACGTAAAATATGCCTTTTCAACCAAATTATTTTTTTTTAGCCATTTTATTTTATCAAGAAATTAGTTATTGTAAACTAATGAGCTTTCCATTACTGCTACTGATAGATCTGGCACATGAAGACAGAAATTCAAAGTCTTTCCCCACTTCAAGACGTTCCTTATTAGAAATCAACATGGTAGATCTCACAGCAGCATAATTGCATATTGAGAAAAATATGTTACAAGCTGTAATATTATAGTTTCCCATCTAAAAGCAGTTTATATGTTTTCAAGTGCAGTTCTTCAAAATAGTATAGTATATATATATATATATATATATATATATATATATATATATATATACTAGCGAATTGCCAGTCAAAAAATGACGCCAATGAAATTGTAAGTGAGCTAATGGTGTTTGGTGTATATAATGTGGCTGATTTAGCGTCCTTCGTTTTCTATGTCATGCGAGTTTTTCGGAACATCCGTAGCTGTTTTGTGGTGTTTTGCGTGTTTATGGTGGTGTTTTGCGTGTTTAGGGACCTTTAGCCTCATTTTCGTTTTTTCGGGGGCCATTTTTTCTCTCGCTTAGGTGATTTTCGGGTCTCTAAACTCAGAAATTTGTGCTTAAATGGACGTGTAACTTCACTTGCAGAGGTCCTCGGTGCCCCCCCCCTTGCTGTGAGTAACCTTTTTATGTGTTTGTTGTTTGTATTTGTTGTGTTTGTAATGTTTTTGGGGTTGCACGGATTGCGTCCTTGTTTTCTAATCTCGTAGGTGTTTTTCGGTGTTTGGTGGTGTTTTGCGTCTTTAGACTGCTGTAGCCTCGTTTTTTTTTTTTTCGGTGGCCATTTTTTCTCTCGCTTAGAGAATTTTTTAGTGTCTAAACTCTTTTAATTTTAGTTAAATTGAGGTGTAACTTTAGTTTTCGAGGTCCTGGATGCCCCCTCTTGCTGTAGGTAAGCTTTTTGTGTATTTGTTGTGTGTATTTGTTGTATTTTTCATGTTTGAGGTGCGCGTGTTGCGGCCGATTTTTGCGACGGTGTAATGGGTCGTAACGTGTCTCGTATTTTCCTTGCGTAACAATGTAAATTTTGGGAGGGTCGCAGTTGCTGGCAAGGAGCGCCTTTGCTCCCAACTATATATGTGACTAGCAAATTGCCCGTCAAAAAATGACGGCAATGAAATTGTAAGTGAGCTAATGCTGTTTAGTGTGTAATAATGAAATATAGAATACATTAATAAATGAATATACTTTACCTATTTTGAAGCATTGTGTTGAAGAGCTGTGAATGTGTTTTGAGGTTGCTGCAGCATTAGTGGTGTGGATCTGCTGTGTAAGCGTGCTGAATGTGTGCAGTGTAATACTGTGCGTGCGAGAGACCAAACCGTTAGCGTAGTGGTGTACTTCCGCATTGGCGTAAAATGGCGGGAAATCTGTGGTATGCGTCTTCGCGGATTATCCGTAGGTGCTTAGTGGTGTTTTGCGAGTTTCTTGTGGTGTTTTCCGTGTTTAGAGTGCTGTAGCCTCGTTTTCGTTTTGTTCGTCGCCATTTTTTCTCTCGCTTAGCGATTTTATTAGTGTCTAAACTCTTTTATTTCTTATTCTTTTATGTGTGTGTTGTGTGTATTAATTGTGTTTTAAATGTTTGTATGTCGGCGTGTTGCGTCTGATGTTTGCGAGGTCGTAATGTGTGCTAACGTGTCTCGTATGGTGTTTGCGTGTGTAGCCTCGTTTTCGTTTTGTTCGGCGGCCATTTTTTCTGTCGCTTATCACATTTTTTAGTGTGTAAACTCTTTTATTTTGAGTGAAATGAAGGTGTAAGTTGCATTTTTGAGGTCCTGGATGCTCCCTGTTGCTGTAGGTAAGCTTTTTATGTATGTGCTGTGTGTATGTATTGTGTTTTGATTTTTGTAATGTTCGCGAGTTGCGTCCGAGTGTTGTGAGGTCGTAATGTGTGTTAACGTGTGTCGTATGTTGTTTGCGTTGCGAGGAAAAGTTTGCGAGGGTCGTAATTGGTGTGCCGTGTTGTTTGCGTTGCGACGTAAAGTTTGCGAGGGTCGCAGTTGCTGGCATGGAGCGCCTTCGCGAGCCCGCAAGCATTAGCAACAACTCGCATGCTCACAACTATATATGTGATGGCTAGAGTGGCCCTTTAAATTTTCTGAAAATTAAAATGTCTCAAGTGGAATACTGGCATTCCATAGACGGGAAATAGTTCTATGTATAAATCAATGAATAATTCAAGTGAAGTCTATTGCAGATACAAATTGACTTTAACATCTTTGGGTCAGCATGGGTTAATGGTATATGTGGATAGATTTGACGCCCCATTAAATTCTTACCTTGGCACAGTTTACTGCAGGGCTGCCAAGGGCCGTAGGGATTCCAGAAGAACTGCTGAGGTTTATCTTCAATTGGAATATTAAAAGTATATCGGACATCAGGGTTATATAAATTACCGACTGATAATATCTGAAAAAGAAAAACTCAGAGTGAGACCTTTTGAATTATAGTTTATTTCAAGTGAGACTCTGGAAATCCATCCAAGAGGTATTTTCATTACCTGGAGAACGATTTCTTGCTCGATTCGATCCGTGCAGTTAATTCTTTCGACCGCGTGGTCTGACCCGCTGTATTCAATCACTGCATTTCCAAGTCTGATTTCCCTTTTGAACATGCTGACCACAAAGTCACCATTTAGGAGGAATTCTCCGTGGCTGTTTGACAAAGCTGTGAATGGAAACAGGACACGGTCAGGAAAGTACTTAAATGGACACGGAAAGGCTTCTGGATTTTAAGTATTTTATGTACTTTATTATATTAAACCATTAAAAGCTGCCTAAAATCATTGAAATTGTACATGTTTGGGTCCGTCCTCTGTAGCTCGTGAATACACAGGCAGTCAAGGGTATCAAAATAGCCAATCAGTTTCCTCACTAGAGCAACATGTAGCAAAATGTTGCCACTAATTGGATATTATGAGACAGTGCAACACTTGCAGAAGTACACTATCTTCATGAGCCGCACAGGGAAGGAACCAATTAGGAACTCTGTATGAGTTTAGGCAGAAAAAAACAAAACATTTCTTAATAAAATAAAGTACACAAACATACACAGGTATTTTATATTCCTAGTGAATCCAGAAAATGTTCATGTCCCTTTAACAATGAAAAAGTCATGGAGCAGAAATAATCAGTTTAGAGGAATACGTGAAGGCTGGGTGTTCTTATTAGGAATTGTTCTCTAATAAACTCTGATTCAATTATTTAGAAAGGCGATGTTCAACGTAAAGCTTACTTTAAATCATTGACTTGAAACATTTCCAATTTAGCTGCTTGTCTCCACCCCTTGTGAGGTCATCAAGGAGTGCTTGCAACTGTGATTGGGATACTTTCTAAATAGACACAAGTTTCGGTCCTTGCCAAAGCAATCCAATTTAATACACCTAGGCCCCTATCCAATTGAGCAATTGTTAGTTACTGGAGCCCTTAATGTAGCCCGTAAACTAATTTGCTATTCAATTGGCGACTTTTAGCTACCACCAAACAACTTGCGGGTTACAGGCTGAAAATCCCTGCAGTTGTCAAATTGTAACTCCAACCCAGCTAAGCCTTTGATCTTTCAAGCCCGTAAATGTTACAATCGCAAATCGCTATTCAATTGCTCAAGCCCGCAAATGTTTTCACACTGTAAATGGCAAGTGTAAAATAAAAACCTACGGGAACTAGAGAGGACTCGCAAGGAGGTTAAACACCTGTTTGTAGCACTGTAAATGCAAATAAAAACTCAATACTACACTTTAAAAAAGACAGAGAAAGCGATGTAAGACATTAGAATTAATTGCACAACAGTCTCAAGCTCGCAAATCTGCAATCAAAAATATTTTTTTGAACATTTAATTACTGTGTTATATCAATCTTGGGAATCACAGAGTTAATACATATCAGGCCACCCACATGGACTGTATCGTCATTAATTTTTATTATTTTGTATATTGTCGGATTGCGAGTCTGATCGCATATCGGTCTTCTAAACGCTAATTGATTGACGTTTAACCTCCATGTTTTACTGATGCCAAGTTGACGGTCTTATTTACTATTGACTATTTCTAAATCAGTCGTTACGACCTTGCTTAATTGATCATGATCATGCCCTGAAATGCTACTTATGGGTGCATGGTTTACGATTTAGGCTTTCAGCCAGGTAGCTGCGCGCTTGATCAATTGAATCGCTCTGTAACTGTTGCAATTGAATAGGGGCCCAAGTCCCCAGGCAATGACAAGTTGCTCCTTTCTAGATATAAGCTTATGTCTGACTATTGAGGACTGCATCTAGGTCACAGTTTTTCCCATCCCTTGACGACCTGGTAAGGAGTGGAGACAAGCAGCTGAACCTGAAGAAGTAGATGTAAAGTCTAATATTGCTTTTCTAAATCATTAAATAGGAATTTTATGGAAGATCAGAAACTAATTAAGACATTTTGTTAGGTCCTTTATGATTTAATACATGGCCTAAACATCATAATTATTTCCTAAGCATTAACATACCATTACCATTGTACTATAAATAATATATGTTTGAAAAAAAAACTATTTCTGACAAACTTAAGAAAGAAAAAAAATATACAGCTGACATATTTAGAAAATAAATATGCCTCACTTGGACCATGGAAGTATCCATGATACTTTAGTGAGGGTTGAACGTGTGAGAGAGGCATTTATATTTGGCTAGTAGAGATGTTGCGAACAGTTCACGTCGATTTTGGCATGTTCGCGTTCGCCGCGGACGGCGAACACATACGCTTTTCGGTTTGCCCCCTATACTTTATCATTGAGGAAACTTTGACCCTGCACCTCACAGTCAGCAGACACATTCCAGCCAATCAGCAGCATACACTTCCTTCCAGAGCCATCCATCTGAAGGACAGGCTAATATTCTGCTCTGTTTCACCAGTCATAGTTGGTGTACCATACATTGAAAAAAAACAACCCTTTTTTCCTTTAATCTAATTTCAGTTGCCTGCCTGTGTCAGGCTCACAGCTTATATTGTGCTCAGTGAAATAAAACAACACTTTTTTGACTGTAATAGATTGAATAGCAATTGCCTGCCTACAGGCGTGTGTGTGAAGCCTATTGCATCTACTCTGCCAACTTTTGCCAGTGCACAGTGACACTCATATCTGGTGCAACCGTAGTGTACAGTGACATAAAACCACACTTTTTTGACTGTAATCGATTGAATATCAGTTGCCTGCCTACAGGCATGTGTGTGAGGCCTACAGCGCCTACTCTGCCAACTTTTGCCAGTGCACAGTGACACTCATATCTGGTGGTACCTTAGATTGCACGCGCAGTGCCCCAAATTTGAAGTAGGAGGTCCGACCAAGCATCTTTTTCCATCTCCCTGTTCCAAAAATCAATGCCATATACACGTCCCCTAATAGTGGACGTAACAGGGATTAAACCGATAGGAATAGTACTACTTAACAGTACACACCTTATAATAACGCAGACAGAGGCAACGCAGAGAGAGGAGTCTGAAGAAGAGGAGTCAGAGGAGGAAGGTGGCTTTGAGGAGGTGCAAGACCAAACACAGCAGGCGTCCCAGGGGGCTTGTTGTCATCTTTCGGGGACCCTTGGTGGCTGGGTGGAGGAAGAGACCTTCAATGACATCAGTGAGGACAAGGAACGGGACATGGCTAGCTTGGTATCCAACCTTGTGCAAATGGGGAGTTTTCGGTTGTGCAAAGGGACTGTTTGCGGTTGTTTGCGGTGCATTAAACGGGGAGATTGGTCTGTTACTGTGAAGCGGGTGAAACCCTTACACTACCTGATCGATACAACATGATACCTGATGTTTTAAAGCACGTTATTCCAAACAATTTAGGAATGTTAGGTGATATATGCCCTTTATGGCTTAAAACCAGACTCTGCATCAACTATGCAATTTTCCGTGGGAGTTTAGCCATGGATCCCCCTCCGGCATGCCACAGTCCAGGTGTTAGTCCCCTTGAAACAACTTTCCCATCACTATTGTGGCCAGAAAGAGTCCCTGTGGGTTTTGAAATTCGCCTGCCCATTGAAGTCTATGGCGGTTCGCCGGGTTCGCCCGTTCGCGAACATTTGATGGAAGTTCGCGTCTGCTGTTCGCGAACCTAAAATTTTATGTTCGCGACATCACTATTGGCTAGAGATCCTCCCCAACCACTGTGGGGAGAGGCGGAGGCAATAAGTAACACTGATTTTATTTCCTTGCAAATACTGGTTTTATTGCAAGAAACAGATGAAACCCCATTGTATGACCACTACAGTGATCCTATAAATACATTCTGTATATTTGCTTTATCATGTCTTGAGTTTTCTATTTATACCGGCCAAAAGAAAACTGTTGCATTGGAAAGACATACAATACAAGTCATTGTCCTCAACTGAATGGGTAGGACAACTCCATCACACACTGTTGGAACGTGGCTTACAGAGAATAAATTGTATTTTCAGATCCATACACTTTTACTAAATGGCCGCTGAACAATGATGCGTTGTGTATTGTACTGAGTCACAACTTAAAAAACAATAAAATAACAGTTTGGAAGATATACATCCATTAAAGCAGCCATCGCAAGGGAAATATGTTTCTTGTTGTGTTAAAGTAAAGTTTGTCAGAGACAGATGGAGAGATAGATAGATAGATAGATAGATAGATAGATAGATAGATAGAATGACAGATAGATGGATGGATGGATAGATAGATAGATGGATAGATAGATAGATAGATAGATGGATAGATAGATAGATAGATAGATAGATAGATAGATAGATAGATAGATAGATAGATAGATAGATAGGTAGATAGATGTTACAAATCTAGTCGTCGTTTGCTGGTAGCTTTAGGAGGCCAATTTAATAACCGTAAGTCTTGCGGGCTATGTTACGGGCTTCAGTTTTCAATGTAGAGGGAATTTAATAGGGCTATAGGAGTTGTCTTTTGATATATTTACTATTGGTAACCCTAATAATGTCTCTTCTAGTTTTCTAGGGATAGAGAATCCTGTGAGTGTCTCTAATATTGAATATGTGTCCTCCTAAAGATTTTAGGACAATCCCATAGCGCATGTTTTAAATTCTCAGCTACATCATAGCCTTTGAAGCTTTTATTATTAAATTATGGGTTTAATATTTGTAATATTAATTTCTAAAATGTATTTTGTAAAATCTAGAACTATTATCAGGTTATAAATAACTATATATAAGAGCATCTTGTGTGATAAAGCATTGCTGTGGCCAGTTAATGATAATCAGCCTTATTAAATTGCAATTTGGTCAATTGAATAGGGCTCTATATAAGCACAAAGCATATTTTTTTACAGATGTTTTTAGTAAGTGAACTTCTATCCAAAAGCAAGGTCTTCACTAACTAAAAACTTCTGTAAAAAAAAAAAATGCTATGTGCTTAAATAGAGCCCTATTCAATAGGCCGAATTGCAATTTAATAAGGCGGAATATATGCAGTTCAATACCTGTTGTTCTCTCGTTTCCGAAAAGTAAGAACTTCCTTTTTCAATGGATACAAACAAGACGATAACACAGATTGACAGGGCGTTTTTTTCCCTTCTCTTTTAACCCAAATCTTGTGGTATGCACAGCGCACTGTATCGGAGGGCTTTTGTAAGGAAAGAGTTTCCTGAACGCAGCAGTCTGCTGCACAACTTCACACTAATGCGATTAGTTAGCTAATTTCCTGAGTTACTTTCCCCCCCATTTCACCCATCAAACAGCTACATTACGGTAACATTTCTCAAACGCACAAATTTAAGGCGAACTCCAAAAACACAAAAGATGTGTCGTACAAAGGGGCCAAGGAGGAGAGCGAAAAAGAATACCATTCAAGAACAAATAGAAAAAAAGTATTTAAAACTCAAAAAATGTTTAGAAACCCAGCTCCGTATCTCTCAGCATAAACAACAAATACAGAAAATATTTTAATTGAAGTCTACATAAATAAGTAATACTATAGGAAAAGTTACATATCTAGGAGTAAAAAGTTCAGGAAAGTATTATTTACAATTTAAAGTGTTAGAAAACGCCTTTGATCTGTCAAGCCCGTAATTGTTACGTTCCAATCACGCTATTAAATTGCTACGGATTCCTAAAGTTGCCCTGGCGTTCAAGCCCGTAACCCGCAAATGGAGGCAAAAATATTACGGCCTTGAAATAGATAAGTTCTCAACATTGTATAGGACAATATAAACACACCAGTGGACTTTAAAATATGAAAAGGCATTACAATTACTTGCACAATAATCCGCAGATAAAAAGTATGTATTCAAAAAATTATTTATTTCATCATATGTTGGAATTTTCATGCATATGCCAATATGAAAAGCCATGCTGCAAGATGCATACAGCAATTAAAGACACACTGCCTGATTAAATAGCAACACAAAAACATTACACTGATGCCATATTAACCCTTTCTCACTCACAGAGGCTCTAATGTGGACCCTGGAATATATATATGATTGCATATGCATCTCGTTCATCACATCTACATTGGGAAAACAAATAGTGGCCAAATGACCACACCACATCACATATATCAAGCACCAGGAGAACATTTTATTATTTGTTGTTCAGTCCTTCAGTCATGTTCGACTCTCTGTGATACAATGGACTGCAGCACATATAGCTAGGTCTCTGCCTGTGCTATTCCGCAAGGTTTGCATGCAAAAGATACTGGATTGGGTTGCCAGTTCCTTCTCTAGTGGACTGTGATTTGTCTGACCTCACTGCTATCACCTGGCCAGCTACAGTGGCCCTAGATGGTATAGCTCAAAGTTTCATTCAGGTACACAAGCCCCTTCACCACCACCACTTAGCGATCCACAAGGGGACCAGGGGAACATACACCACACTAATGTAAATTGATGAATAGCAAAACATAATGGGAGGTCACCAAATGGGAATGGCTATACATCTTGGCACATGGTCACCAGCAATGGCGTGGGACTCTACAGGATGGTCGTAGCGGAGATGGAGGTGAGTTGGCTGTTGATCCACATGCCACTGCACAGCCTCCATGTGTGTTCAAATATGTTCTCTGAATTTTCTGTTAGTTTTAATGACATTTAAACAGGTTTTACTAAAATATATTTTTAATGCAAATAATAGCTTTTGTAATCTTTTATTAAAAACATTTGGGTTCCATGTCCCTTGAACAGACTTTGATAATTTTAGTCATATATAAGTTAAACAAAGTAAGAACTGATTAACTTTAATTGAGGTGTTCCAGGGAGCTGCACCTGCAGAGTCATGGAACTGTATAGAGAACTCTCTTCCAGACTTAAGTCACTGCACAAGACAAAGTCTAAGGAGACATTACAAAAGGTCCTGCTGCAAAAGTTGTTTATACAAGGTTAACCCTTTGAGTGCTAGAGGTTGAAGGACATAATAAATCCTTAAAAGGTCAGATACATTTTCAGCATTTTGCTAAACATCTGTTTAGGCAGGATTACTGCGAGAATATCTGTAGGTAAATATGGAAGACTATATATATACTAGCGACTTGCCCATCAAAAACGACGGCAATAAAATGTTAAGTCTGACGCTGCTGTTTGCCACACAATGCGAGGCTCACCCCTCACTAACTTGCAGGCCTTGCGATGAGTGTCTTTGGCGCTCATCACAGGCTTTTCAATGAGCACCTTCGGCACTCATTGCAGCCCTGTCAAGCCAGTCACGTACGGGCCTTGCGATGAGCGTCTTCAGCACTCATCCCGAGCCCTGTAATGAACACCTTTGGCGCTCATTGCAGCCCTGTCAAACCCATAACTTTCGGGCCTCATTGCGCAGGCGCAAGGCCGTAACTTTTAACATAGCGTGACCAACAAATAGTAATTACGACAACTATATATGTGATATATATATATATAAATATTTCAGTATAAGTTCAGCTTTCTAATGGTATGTATGTTATTTATATTGAAGATCATGTTTTGTCCCTGCCAGTATTGACATACAGCGGCCAGTAGGTGGAGTTATGATGGCTTACTTGGTTCAATTTCTTAGGTTAGGGTTAGATTTAGGGATTAGGATTAGGTTTTGGCTTTGGGTTTAGGGCTAGGGTAGTGGCAGATACATTTTACATAGTAAAATAACCTTAACCCCTAATCATTAAATCTAACATTCACCCTAAGAACAAGTTGAACAAAGTCTTGGTGAGCAGATTTTATCCTACCTACACCCATGACGGACATGAAACAGGAAAGAGTCAATACATGTAGTAAAAATAAAAAAAAATATTATTCTTCATTATGTGCTCTGTGTTTTTACTGTAAATAATTTGAATTTATGAAAATTAAAAACTCATAAATAAAGCATCTGGATTCCCTGAGGAAAACTGAACTACAACGGCGTCAAATGACATCACATTTGCTAATGAAACCAAAGATCCCCTCCGTATATATCTAATTAGAACTGGAACGGGTGCCATGATTTTATTTTTATTAGCAAGGATTTTGTATATATTAGCTCGGATCAGTGTGTAAACCATTTATTTTCAGCATGTTTAGGACAGCCGGTGTGTTTTGGTTTCAACTTTGCTTAAAATGCCTTAGTTCAGGGTTGTCTGGTTATCAAATGTGAAACTTAAAAAGGTACACGGGACACCGGTAACTATAGGGACATGGAACACAACTGTTTTTTCCAAGCATTTAAAACGTGTATGTTTTTACAAAAGTTGTTTTTTTGCAAGAAAAAGTGTTTAAACACCATTGGAATAAACAGGAAGTGCAGAGAGCTTCCTTTAGTCTGTAGATCTTTTGGCTCGTGGAGCAAGGGTGTAGGAGCCAGAATAATTCTGGGGGCGATACAGCTCATTGTATACACAGGCCATAAAATAGCTTATTTTTATATACACGCAAACACAGAAAAAAAGGACTTCCATGTCCATGTAAGGGGGGCTAATTAATGTGAAGGTGGATCAACTTTTCATTCACTAAGTTTTGAAGCTTTACAAGGATTTCACCAAACCTAAATTGATCACCCCTTATGGATCGCTACCTTGTTGTGGTGAAGGGGCTTGTGTACCACAATGAAGCCGTGAGCTATACCATGTAGGGTCACAAAAGATGGGCATGTCATGGCAAAGAGGTCAGGCAAGCTGAGAAGGAACAGTCATCCCGCTCCAGCATCTTTGCCATGAAAAGTTTATGGATTAGCACAACCAGATATGGCAGGCATAATGCGGTCCATAGGATCACGGAGAGTCAGATATGACTGAACGACTAAACAACGACAAAATGATCTAGCACTTAGTATCTGTCTGAGTACTCTCTCAAGTCCCAGAATCCATATCTTCTCCTGCTTGAGACATGTACTCTGAAGATTTGTTACTTTCCATGTGCATAAATATAACATATTACAGTGTATTGTAGGTTGAAATAAAAAAAAATAACTATGAGTAACCCTAGAGCTTCCCAAGCATCATACATGGTGGACTGAACACGCATACACACACGCACACGTTAAAGAAACATATTGCAGATTGGACCAAGCATTCAAATGGGGCCCATTTTGTCCGAGCAGAGGATATATAGCAACCAATACCTAAATACATCAGCAATAATTAAAGTGTTCCCATACACTCAGGGTAAATCCCCATTAGCTATTATCTAGTAACTCACAGGTCTGACTTAGGCGACTGTCCCCTGTTCCATTTATTATTATTTCCTTTATTTGTAATGCGCTAACATATTCTGTACGTGGATATGTAAGTTTCCTGGGTTTCAAATGTTTCCTAATAAACAGCTACTGATTAGTAGAAAAATATGTATTATGTTGAAAAGTTGAATGTACTTACATATTTATATGCTAGATACTGATATCTGGATGTGCACACCCCTCGGAAGCTTACATAAAGTGTACCCTGCAGGGTACAGTGTGTGACCTCTAAAGGAAATGATGGTTGCTGGGGTCACAGCTGAAATTGTCCATAAGGAAGCAGACAGCAACCGCCAGATTGTGATACAAATGTTTCAGTCTTTACTTCCTCCTGATTGGGCCAAAACAATTTTTCAAATTGTATACCAATTTAGCCTGGGTTTGGAGGGTGTTAACCTTAAGTTTCAACTGACAAAAATTAAAAGAGATTTTGCAAACTGCAAAATAAAGTGTTTAAATGCTTATTTTGGTCTTTTTTTCACAACTATTTTCATACACTACTAATTCACCTCCATCAGATGCACTCAAAATCCAGCTCACTTACATATCGCTTTAAGTACTCAACAAAAACAATATTAACAAATTGCAAATAAATGGTGGGCCTTGTCTTTGAGCCTAAAACCTTACAGACATAGCACTTCTTCCAAAGCACCTTACAAGGTTGAAAACTCTCATAATTACAATCTAAAGACATTTCTGGTTATCCTAATTTAATTTGCACATATTTTGGTGCTGTGTGCCCAATTTTATTTTTCTTATAAGCAGGTTTTCCCCGTGCTGCACTTACACCCTCCTACACCAATGGATAAACATTGACATACTTAAAAGTTGATGACAAAGTTAAATTCCTTCATGGCTCTCAAGAAACTGCTACAAGGTTCACAAACCCTGGTGTTTTAACTTTCACACTCAGTGAGCTGTGAAATAAGTACATGCGCACACACTTTTTCATTTGCATCTGCATGGGCTGCATATAAATAGATGATCTGCTTCTAGCACTCAGCACAGGCAAATCTTTATTTTATTCATTGTTCCCAAGGAAGCTGTTTATTCCAGCAAGATGTATGAGGCCGTGCATAGGTTAAGAGGCCTAGGTGTTGCTGATTAAATGGAGAGACTTACAAGGGCACGCGATAAATTAAATTAAACATTTTCTATGCAATTATTCTTTACCATATAGTTCCATTTAGTTTTCTGCTGTTTTCATAGGAAGGTATATCTGTGTAATGTAAGGAAATTTGCATTAGTCCTATTGAAAGCACTAGCACATTTAGATGCCATGTTCCCACTATGCAGATATAAGCTTCCACTTGCATATAAGAGTTAATAAATGAATATATTTCCAAGCATAAGTCTTCAGAAGAGTATATTTTAATTTTATGACTACCGTGGCCCTTTAAAAGCCCAAAACCATATGTAATGGATGGAGGCTGCTCTTGCAAGTTGACTTTAAGTGTCATTAATGGAGTAAAACAAATATAAATATATTTAAATATCTTATATTTCCTGAGCCTCAACAGCGAACTAGATACTGCCGTCTCCCACTTCCAACGTACCCATCTGGTTATAAATCTGCCCTTGAGCGTAGGAACTGGGGGAGCAATGGGGACAAATCCCCCCCAGATTTTTCAATGTATGTGTTTAAGTGTAGAGAAGCAGTTGTGTGGGATTTTTATACATTCAATTTGAAGCCCGCAACTCTATTGCAGACGGCCGTATGTCTGCGAGTGAGTTGCGGGCTCCCGTTCGATGCTATTCAATTGCTCAAGTCCGCAAGTTACTGTCCCAAAGCCGAAAACGTAAACCATGCACTGGCTCGGAGCACTTCAGGTCAGGAACATGATAAATTCAGCAAGCCCGTAACCGCCCATTTCGAATCAGCCAATAGAAAATGAGCCCATCATTATTACAGCAGTAAAACATGGAGGTTACATGTCAGTCAATTAGGTTCGGGGGTCCGATATGCGATCAGACTCGCAAACCCGCAAAATAAAGTATTATGAAAATGAATGCCAATACTATCCTAATCCATATGGGTGGCCTGATATGTATTAACTCATTGATACCCAAAATCGATTTAACCCCGAAATGAAACATAAAACTTAATTTAATTCCCTGTTGATTTGCGGGCTTGAGACTGTTGTGCAACTAATTATAATGTCTATCATCGCTTTTCTCGTTCGTTACAGTGTAGGATTGATGTTTTATTTGAATTTATAGTAGGACGAATAGGTGTTTAACCCCCTTGCGGGTCCTCTCTAGCACTCATGGGATTTTCTCCTTCGTATGTCGCTTACAGGTGTTAAAACATTTGCGGGCTTGGGGAAAGTGAGAGATCAAAGGCTTCTGGAGGCTGTAAGTTACAGGTTTAACCATCGCAATAATTTCAAGGCCGTAACTCGTAACCCGATCGGAAACCGCAAAAAGACGCCAATTGAATAGCAAATTAGCTTGCAACCTCACTTATGGGCTCCCGGATCTCCGAAAACTTAAATTAAATATGGCCCATACTATTGGTGTTTACGAAATTAAGACGATTACTTCTGGAGATGAAAGCTATGGCAAGTCTGGACAAGCTTTTAAAAATCAAAGATATTATACTGTCAACAAAGATCTGCATAGTTAGAACTATGGCATTCCCAGTAGTAACATATGGATGTGAGAGCCGGACCACAAAGAAGGCTGAGCGATTTAGAATGGACACCTTTGATTGTGGTGTTAGAGAAAACGGCTTAGAGTCCCTTGGACTGTAAGAAGAGACAGATAATCCATACTAGAGGCAATCAAGACAAACTGTTCACTGGAGGGTTTGATCATGAGGCCAAAGCTCAAAAGTTTTGGCCATATCATGGAAAGGCATGACTCCCTAGAGAGACTGTAATTCTTCTGTTATACGTGGTATATCAGTTTAAGATCACTTCTGGCAACTGTGGAATGAGGCGAAGAGAACAGTATAAGAAATACACAATAGTGGGTATAAAGGCGATGGAAAAACCTGACCCTGTATTTACAGTAAAAAAAATAAAAAAAATCATAGTACACCTACATGCCTCAAGCATATCCGTAATGTACACTAATGCAATGCTACACTATGCAGTGAACTCTGCCCCAAACCAGCGCAAAAGGTGTTACATTTTGAGCCATATTTGAATGTCACAACCCATAATCCTTAGCAGCAGTGGAAATAGTGTTCACTAAGAAATGCTGTGACATGCAGGTGCATTCAGACCCGTACCTGCTCGGACATGTTCAGAGATAATTGGACAGTAGTATTGATGGAGTTATCAATAGGAACATGTGGGCATACAGGGGAAAGATAAATACTTCTTTGAAGTCAGAGCTGACAAAGAAACATTTAGACTTGAGGAATACATAAGAAAATAAACAACCTGTAGATGTACAACAGAAAATGTTTAAAACGCAATGAACAAAAAGACAAAAACATCTCAATTGTGTTATCAACATTGTGTCCACGTGCCAGTCAATTAAAGGGATGCTAAAAAGGATTCCATGGTGGTCCAGTTGTTAGGATTTGGCGCCATCACAGCGACAAGTTGGGTTTGATTCAAGTCAGGGAACCAAGAGGTCACAACACCCTGATATCATGTAGGTTGGACCTGGTCAGTACTTGGATGGGAGACCACCTGAGAGTACCAGCAGCTGTATGCTGTGGCCCACTGCAGAAGGAACTGGCAACCCACAATCGCAGTGAATCGCAGGCCGGAGCCCGCAAAAAGACGCCAATTGAATAGCAAAGTAACTTGCTGGCGACATTTCCGAAGCCAGGATCTCCCATAAGCTCAAATGAATGAATTCGGTAGCGTTGATAAAAAATGAGGTACGAAGCCAAACAAAAATGTACACATTGCAAGAATGGAGAGCCCGGTCTTTGAGTTTAGAATCTAGCGTACATGGAGCTTTCGCCGAAACACCGTACAAGATTGAAAACTCGCAACTGAGCTGGGTATTGTTGGGAAGGTGAGAGATGTGTAGTGCATGTTAAGGCAGCAGGTGATAGGCTTCTTTAAACAGATGTGTTTTTAGTGAGGTTTTGAGCATGAAGATAGTCTAGTGGAGCGAGGCAAGGACTTCCAAAGAATAGGGGCAGCATGAGAAAAGTCCTGAAGGCGGGAGTGAGAGGAGGTGATAAGAGTGGAGAAGAGAAGAATGTAATAGCAACACTCCTCTGAGCATGCTCAGTCTGAACCACAGTCTGACTGGTCAGATTTTTTTTTAGTCCATCTTCCAGAGCTGCCCACATCCCCGGATAGGCACAGAAACTTGGAGATAAAAGTGAAAAATGACCCGTCTGACCACAGATAAGTAGATCAAAATGATCAAGCCACATATCAAGGTGCCGGCCCTAGCACCTCCCATTGCAAATGACAACAGGATATCTGCATTACTAAAAACAAGTACATCAGGCGATCTGTTTGCACTTGCGGAATGGCTGGAAAATACCACTACACACACACACAGATAATACAATGTCACTTCTGATTGCAAGTATCTGATCACATCACTAGATAGCTGATCCGATGTTTTTTCTGTACAGCTCTTTCCTAGACAAACAAATGTCGTATGCATTCATACCAACGGTGCCACTTAATCAAGGTGTACTGGAGTCGCAATCATTATTACATAAAATATACTGCACTTCATAGTCCGAAATCCAAATCCAGAATGTCTTTAGTAAGAGACCACTGTAAACGGGCAAATCGCAAGCGCATCTTTTATGTCAACAATGTATACTTTAGCCTGAAGCCAAAAATCTTGCCTGGTACTTCTATTGAGAGTTGGCACAACTCGTAGACAGCAGGCAGAAATTGTACTGTGCCAATGAGCACATGCATAGCTGGAGAGAGAATATGTTATATAGCGGCACAGCGCAGTAGCCACTGAACCAATGACTTGATAAAAGGCTGCAAAATAAAAGTAATTGTCTTTTTTGATATTGCTGCTGCTTTTGTGGTATATTAGCTAATATTGAGTATTTTAATCTCTCCATTAACTGCTGTATAGATAATGAGTAATGAGTCTGCGATCTGTGGAGGGACTCCAATGTTAAAAAACTTACACTAAGTGTAAAAACATATATTTCAAGTCAGATACTGTGGCTTTGTGTTAAAGCATAAAGCATATTCAGACGGCATTTCTCTTTTTTTGAATATTCTTTCTTGAAATCATTGAATTGAGAACTAGTATAAACAGAGAAAATGATACTGCAGGTAGTAGAGCCCTCCATTTAGTAGGGAAGCCATGTTTCAGATGGTTATGGATTGCAAGAGCGAAGCCTTTGTGGGCACATTTGCATGTCCCTGCCCAGCTTCCCAGAATGCTGTGTAATAACTGTAATTCTCGGAATTCTTGGCCTGAAACCCATTTTTTTACTTGTTTTAGACATTTAAATGTGAACACAGATGTACTATTTATTTATCTATTTATATATATATATATATATATATATATCACATATATAGTTGTGAGCATGCGAGTTGTTGCTAATGTTTGCGGGATCGCGCAAGGAAAATACGAGACAAGTTACAACCCATTACGACCTCACAAAAATCGGCCGCAACACGCGCACATGAAAACATGAAAAATACAACAAATACACACAACAAATACATAAAAAGCTTACTTACAGGAAGAGGGGGCATCCAGGACCTCGAAAACTAAAGTTACACCTCAATTTAACTCTAATTAAAAGAGTTTAGACACTAAAAAATTCTCTAAGTTAGAGAAAAAAAACAAAACGAGGCTACCGCAGTCTAAAGAAGCAAAACACCACCAAACACCTACGTATTTGCTGAAAAACACCTACGAGATTAAAAAACAAGGACTCAACCCGCGTGACCCCAAAAACATAAAAACACAATAAATACACACAACAAACACATAAAAAGGTTACTCACAGCAAGGCTGGGGGGCACCCAGGACCTCTGCAAGTCAAGTTACACCTCCATTTAAGCACAAATTTCAAAGTTTAGACACCCGAAAATCACCTAAGCAAGAGAGAAAAAATGGCAGCCGAACAAAACGAAAACGAGGCTAAAGGTCCCTAAACACGCGAAACATTACCATAAACACGCAAAACACCACCAAACACCTATGGATATTCCGAAAAAGTCGCACGACATAGAAAACGAAGGACGCTAAATCAGCAACATTATATACACCAAACACCATTAGCTCACTTACAATTTCATTGCCGCCATTTTTTGACGGCAATTCGCTAGTATATATATATATATATATATATATATATACACACACACACACATACATACAGGGGTGGTTCCCAGGTTACGGGCGAGATACGTTCCTGAGAACGTCGTTAAACGGGATTTGTAAGTAACTCAGATGGCTTATAAATAATAATAACAACAATAATACTAGAATGGCTCCTATGTGGTAATTATAATACTGTGTAATATTGTAATAATAGTAAAACCCCTGTACTATAATAAATTACAGAAATTATTGTAACTTTCAATTCAAACAAATAGAACATACATAGAGCAATTGATAGGGTGCCGCATATTATTTTGCACTGGGGCCCCTAATCCACTAGGCACTGGGTGTATAATAACACTATAGGTTTTACAATACATTTATAATCATGGTCACTTATACTCCTCAGAGTATCACTCTTTCCACCACCTAAATGCAGGAAAGCAACAGCCACAGGGTAAAATAACCAAAGTGCTCAGGACCTGGCACCTTCTTGGCTCTGCTAGGGCCCGACAATAAGACTCGTTTTATATGAATTAGTTAATTGAGCGTGTGGCCAAACTTCTATCTACATTGTCCATGCTGCTGATCGTGGGAGGTCTTGAAGAGCTATACATACATGTACTAAAAACGTAGGTTATTGAGTTTTTTATTATTTTTATTTTTTTTTAGTTTATTTATTATTAAGTATTTAAACACATGATTCTGAAGCCTCTAAATAACGGTACAGTTTTGGCAACTTTCATGTAACTTTAAGGAACACTTTGGGATTGATCACTCCAGGCTCGTTAGCAGGGTTCTATAAATGTATAATTTACAACTAAAAGAATAGTAGAAGAGTGATACATTTAACAAATGGCCACACAGTAATAATAAAAGCCTGGCTGTCTCATTTACATAGCAATATATTATCAATTAAGACGACGCAGCATAGCAACCCAGAGTAGGTATTTAAAGTTCTCGGATTGCAATTAATTATTTAATATGGAATGTCCAAAGACATTAATTGGTATGAGACAGTGAGAGAGATAGTTAACTAAAATGTATCCAAGTAATGTTAAAGTTTATATGGTAGAATGTGAAACTAAGTTTTACTAAATATATACATTTTCTATGATGACAAATACTGGGAATGTAGTTATTGGATAAATACTTTAGCAGAATCAATGCAAATATCCGAAATATACGAAAATTTAAAATCAGAAGGTGGAATGAGTGGGTGCGTTAACAGGACAAAGAGGGTATTTGATTATGTGCCACTGAGTTTTCTTTTTCAAATGATGCTCTCATCAATTAAAATATTGAACTGATTCCATCATCTATAATTACCTATTAGACCAGGCCACACCACCTAAGCTTCACCACCATCGCATGGGAAACAGAACTTAACATCACCTTAAATAACTTGCAATGGAATAAAATCCATTAAAATGCAACAAACTTCTCCATTAACATAATCTTGAAAGAGAATTCCTACAAAACCACCATGAGGTGGTACATGACCCCTGCTAGACTAAAGCTCTCAAATCCATCTGTTGATGGCAACTGTTTTAGAGGTTGCAATTCCACTGGAACACTTAGACACATACAATGGGACTGCCCTAAAATAGCCCACATGTGGTCAGAAACCTATAACACCCTAGATAAGTTATGGAGACACAGGATCCCTCAAAAACCAGAGGAAGCCTTATTAGGTCTCCCTATGACCGGTTTCACTAAAGACGCTCAACCCCTCTCAAACCAAATATTTTTAGCAGTCAGGAACACTATTGCGAAAACTTGGAAGACGTCCATCCCTGTGTTTGGGGAGGTATTGGAAAAACTTAAACACATACACTCAATGAGCTTGATCTCTGCCAAACTAGATGATAACTATAAAAAGTGGGCTTCCTGTTGGGACGTTTGGGAACTACGAATTGGATGGTAGCAAAAAAAAGTAGTAATACATATACAGACCTCAGGGATCATATAATAATAAGCTTCACCCCTCTCGACCTCCCGCCCCCCCCCACCCTCTTTTTCTTCTTTTCTCTTTTCTATCTTTTTTTTTTCTTTTTCTTTAATTTATACTGACATAATATGACATTTAATTGTAATGTATGCAAAAGAAATCTAAAAAGTGGTAAAAGTAGATACAAGTTTTTTTCCAGTGTCATTTGAATACTATATATATGTTGTTCTTGTATAGTATTACACCTTACATTGTAATACATTTTACTCCCTTCAGGAAAAACTATTTAAAAAAAAAAAAATATTGAAGTGATCTGGGGATTTGGCCTGATCAGCCAGTGAGCAGTAAGATAGATGTATGAGCCATTTTTTTCTTCCAATTATATACAAACATAAGCTTTGTGCACTTCATGTCCGCTTTAATGATGTTTAAAAAAAAAAATCCTTAATATTTTTTCATGTAAAAAAATAAATTGTTTAAATAATGAACTTCTACATGTATGACATTTTTTTTTGTTTAATATCCCTTTAATGAGTCTGACGTGAGTGGCCCCTAAAAGTCATGTTTTAACCTATTAAGGTATCCCAACCCTACCTATCCACTTAAATAGTGTCAGTACAGTACAACAAAATGGCACTGCAACCCACTGTGGTTGTGGTAATTTCTGGGTATGTTGTATGTAAAACACTAGATTTGACCACAATTCACTAAAAGCAGCTATCCAGCATCACAATCTGAAGCCTTGAAATGTGGATATTTCCATAATTATTACTATTTTTTTCCCATGAGATCCACGATTATTATGGAATTATTCTTGTAATATGCATCATGATTCCTATTTTAATAAAAGCATCAAGGTTGCCAGCTTCTATTAAAACAGAAATCATAGCATATATATCAAATATAATTCAATGAGAAACATATTAATATTTTTGTGTGTTTGTGGGGAAAAAATTAAATTAACAGTATGAATGAAAATCACTATAAATGGCACATACTCGATGTATGCACATACTGTAGCAATTGCTGAGCATGTACAACTACAATCAGCAACAATGGGCCATGAACAGCGCAATTACAAACGGATAAGAAAAGCTATTGTATAAAATAGTTATAATCGAATGAAACAAAAAAAAAACAACTGTGTGGGACTTGTTAGACATAACACTGGAAGTTCATTGCAATCAAACATGGATCAACAAATAGGATATTATAATATATATATATATATATATATATATATATATATATATATATATATATAGTTTTTTTAACTTGTTTTAGACATTCAAATGTGAACGCAGATGTACTATTTATTTACTGTACCCACCAAATTATAATTGATTGTTGTGGTGAACTAACTACTTATAAGATCCACAACACAAGCTGGGATCCCGCCCCACGCTGATAATAGACAGCAACCTTGAAACAGTTGTATGTGGGTAGGATTCCCAGCTTGTGTATAATCCAACCTTGGCTTTGCATCGAAGCTGTGCAATTCAACAGGCATAAGCTTAAAGGAAGCATTGTTTAAAATGGTCTATGGATTAAAGAGTGAGGCATTTGTGGGCACATTTCCATGTCCCTGCTCAGCTTCCCAGAATGCAGTGTAATAACTATATTTCTTGGAATTCTGAGCTGGAAACAGTTTTTTTTTACTTGTTTTAGACATTAAAATGTGAAAACAAATGTACTATTTCTATACTATACTACACACAGTATATATATATATATATATATATATATATATTTTTTTTTTTTTTTTTTTTTTTTTTTTTTTTTTTTTATTAATCCAAGCTCGTCCCTGGTGGCAGATTCCAGGCCACATTTACAGTTAGATCAATACGTGGTTCAATAATTTCTGTTTATGAAATGTGGCCCGGATCTGGCCCATATTATGGTCTATCCAATTTGAAATACATTTTAAAAGCTTAAACCTGAGGGTGGGGGTAGGCAAATACTACATGATGACAATGGTTAAAGTAAGTTTAGATAAATGTATTTGTTTTAAAAAATATGTATACAGCTTATCAGTGGGTTATACTTAGATAATATTAAAGAGACTCAAGTTGGGTTCTTCTTAAAAACACTCACAACTGACTATACATTGAACTAGCCATTTTATCTGCAGTAAATATTTCCTGAGATATTCACCGCTGCATGTGAGGCTACATGAACTTTTTTGGAACAAAGAAATTATTTACTATAGAAAAATGGCTAGTACAAAGTATAGCCAGTTTCTTGTGCTCATTGAAATAACTAAACATGTTGATCTTGGATTCACTTTAAAATGATATGCAAGTGAGCTGGATGGTGAGTGCATCTGATAGAGGACAATTAGTAGTGTATGAAAATATTTGTTTGCATGAACAAATACCAAGTTAAGCATTTAATTTAAGCACTTATTTTAAAGTTAGAAAAATATATTTTATTTTCTTTTAGATGAACCTTAGGGTTAACACCCTCCAAACCCAGGCTAAATTGGTATACAATTTGAAAAATAGTTTTGACCAACCAGGAGGAAGTAAAGACTGAAACATTTGTATCACAATCTGGCAATTGCTGTCTGTTTCTTTCTCTCTGCCTGTCTCCTTATGGGTAATTTCAGCTGTGACCCCACCAACCATCATTTCCTTTAGAGGTCACACACTATACCCTGCAGGGTACACTTTATGTAAGGGGTTTGCACATCCACATATTAGTATCTAGCATATACATATTTAAGTACATTTGACTTTTCAATATAATTCATATTTTTCTACTAATCAGTAGCTATTTATTAGGAGACATTTGAAACCCAGCTCACTTGCATATCCCTTTAAGTGGGAAAAAATATTTTCATCTCTTTGAAGTATAAAAGCATTACTAAAGTTCTAATGCTATAATAAATTTGAGGGATACTCTGTCCCATAACATTTAATTTGTCATTAAAACGACAAAACAATAATGTTTAAAACATTGACTGCATCATTGGAAATATGAACTTATAAACTCCTGGCTGTTCTTTTCTTGTCTCTTCAAATGAAATATTTATAACTCTCATCAGAAGACAGAAAAACTTGCCAAGTGTAACAGAGTCTGTACTTAATGTTACTCTACAGAATTTACAGGATCGAGTCTCACCAAGGTAGTTATCATCTTCTGGCTTCCCTGAGTAGCTGTGCTGTCGCACATCAATGTTGGTAGCACCAGCCGGAATACGGACAACTGTATTGTAGCCTGCAAAACACAAAAGAAAATGTACAATTAGTTTTTGAATATACACAGAAGAATCACAGCCCTAAGAGGTACATCCAATGCCACAGGTACTCTGCACCGTACAAGAGTGGGCGGAAAAACTTTATTCAGTTGTACAGGCTGAATAAAGAATATCTATATTAGATATGTTGTTCTTTTTCACCCGTTACATAGCAAGTAGAATGATAACTTAGTGGTTAAAAGCAGATTTGATAGATAACTTTAAAAGGGGACTGGACTTATTTCAAATTAAAAAGGGAATTCAGGGTTATCATGGATAATTAGAGAGGCAGTATTGATCCAGGAAGAAGTCCGGCCGCCGGTGTCCGGGAGCAGGAGGGATTTGATTTTTTTTTTTTTTTTTTTTATACAACTAATTAATTAATAGTTAATCCGCATATTGCAGATTGGAGGAGATCTTGAAAGGTTGAACTTGATGGACTGAAGGTCTTTTTTCAACCTTAAATACTATGGCCCTCATTCAATTGCAATTTCGCCAATTGAATAGGGCTCTAAATAAGCAAATAACATATATTTTTTAAAGAAGATTTTAGTTAGAAAACATCAATCCAAAAGCAAGGTTTTCACTAACTAAAAACTTTTTTTTTTAAAATATGTTATGTGCTTATTTAGAGCCCTATTCAATTGGCCAAATCACAATTGAATGAGGCCCTATGTAACTATGCAACTATGTAAAAGAAAGTGATTATGAAAGAACACTTCTGGGTTTGAATCCTTTCACTAGATAATAATATATTTAACTTTTAATAGTGTTATGAGACAAATGAGGGACTTTTTATTTTAAAATAAGTAACGGGTTCCCCTGTTGTCCAGTGGTTAGGATTCAGTGCTTTAACCTCTGTGTCTTGAGCTTGATTCCAGTCAGGGAACCAAGGAGTCAAACCACCCTGAAGCCTGGTTAGTACTTGGATGAGAGACCACCTAGGAATACCAGATGGCTGTATGCTGTGGCCAACTGGAGAAGAAAATGGCAACCCACTCCATAATCTCTGCCATGAAAAAAAGTGGATTAGCATAAAGGTGTGCCTGGTGTGTTACGGTCCATGAGGTCACTGAGAGTTGGAAATAACTAAACGACTGAAGAACGCCAAAAAATTGTTGTAGTTAATACAACATTTTAATATCAAAAAAAGAAAAAGAGCAAGGAGGAGGATTTGAACTTACAAACTTACAGGTCTAAAGAAGATGCTTCCACCCACTACACCATGGCTATAAGTACAGCAATCAATAAAGCCAAAATATGATTAGTGTAACACTCACAGCATTTTTTAGGTAGATTATTCTGGGAGCGATTCAGGGGCTAAGAAAGCAAATATTATAAACGCTATATTTAAGCCCATTCTTGGTCAATTCTATAAAATGTAAAAAAAATCTTCCATTTATCTGATGGTGCAGAGCACATTTGTGGACCTCTGTGACCCTTAGAATGAACATTAATACTTTGAACCAGCTTTATTTTGAAACTGATTTGGTTTTGAAATTGAATATGTATGAACACACACCTGAGCGCCCTGGTCTGATTGACCCTCCATCTACAAAATATACATTTTTTGTGGATATCGCCACTAGTTGGAAACATGTATGGTGTCCAAAGGCGGTGTAAATGGTTTCACAACTCAACTGCAACTCTAGAATTTCAGGATCGTTTGTGTATTGAGGACCTTTAGCACACAAGTTGCTCACTTTTATTCATTCTGATTGATCTCCCTCTCTTCAATCCAAGAGATATTGAAATTGTAGGACGGAGATGCCTACCACTACTAGAAGGACACTTATCTCACACTTTGCATCATGCTTTTGTTTTTGCATGAAAATGAAATTATTAAAATAAAGTATTACTGTAATGGTTCTGCTTTCATACTTTTTTAAAAAGATATGTATAAACCACTTTCAATTTATTTTGATTAAAAAGTGGACCTTTTGCGTGGAAACTTATCTGATCTTCTTTTATAGCAAATCCCAGCTTTTACACATTACCTTACACTTGACTAAAAAGATTGGATGCTTGAACCCATTACTCAATGTGCCTTAGGGCATTATCCGCTACACCTTACTGATGAAGCCCAATAAAGGGCGAAACGTACGTATGGGGCTTGCAGTTTCTCGTGTTCAGGACAGTATTGCTTGGTATTTCGGGGCTGGATCACTCTATTGACTGAGACCAGACTGATAACTAAAGGATATTTCTCCCTGTGAAGGGCACAAGTGGCTAAAATAAGTTGCTCTCAGAGCCAGTTATCATGTCCATAGAACTAACCTATTAAGGTTAGTCTGTTCTCGGATTAAAAACCTCTGACTTTGTTGTTTTGTTTACCACACTACCAAAAAGACACAGGACTTAGAAAAAACAAGATACGAGATGCAAAATATTACGAGATTAGCGGCCTAACCAAAAACCAGAAAAACACAATAACTACACCTAAAAAAAATTCAAAAATATCACAGACAGCATGGGGCAACAGCCAGGACATCTGTGAGTGAGCTGGAACGTGAATTTTACTTGATTTAGACGATTTTCGAAAATCGCCTAAGCGAGGAAAAAAATGGCAGCCGAAAAATATCAAAACAAGGCTACACGACCCTGGACCACGCAACACACTGCAGAACGCGTAGCACGTCACACATCACACTACGACCTACAAAATACACTATTACAAAAGCCGGAAAATGCTCACGAGAAGCGTACCACATTAATAACATTACGACTATACAATGCCGCTTTACCTCGCGCACGCAGACTATTTAGAATGCACAGTGTCTCAAACAGCATTCCCATGGCTTCAAATTTTATTGACCGTCATTTTTTGACGGGCAAGTCGCTAGTTTATGAAATAAAGATGAATAAAATTAAAAACAAAAGACCTGATAATGAGCAAAATGTTCAATAAAAAATAAATGCAGTCATTCATTATTTAAATATTGCACATAATTATGCCTCACTGTTGGCAGCCATTGCAGAAATATAGATATGATGGATGATAATTTTCACATTCTATAAACATATTTGGCTTAATTAATGTTCGGGATAACCTTATGCTTACACCAGACATGCTTGAATTCCTATAATGCAGGTGTAGGCATTACAGGCCTGGATTTAAGGATTTCCTTTCTGTGTACAGGTGAGTCAGGATGACTGAAGAAGCTATAGCCTCGCCTGTACGCAGCAGGGATATCCTCAAATACAGGCCTGTGTGTGGCCCTCCAGGACCAAAGTTGCCCAACCCAATATGTTTATCCCTACCCTTTCTGCCATTTCCATACAATTCTTTCCGTAAAGCAGTATTTTCACACATTACCACTAAATCTTCCACCCTCCAATATCGAATGAAGGTTTCGATCAATTACGCTGAAAAGGGTAACTTAAACTAGAATAAAATGGGTACACAACTTACAATTATATCAAACGTCGGGAAATAAAACACAATGGCCATTCCCCAGTAGAGAATAATTATACAGAATAGGTTATACATTAAAGTGCACTAAGGGAATATTCTGGAGCATAACAAGCAGGTACATGGACCTGTAATTTCACAAACAGCATTGATTTTTATCACTTACCATAATGTACTATATTATAGGTTCCAGCAATAGTTTTGCATGATGAGTTGTCTCCACCACAAACACCACACTTATCTCTTCTGGCTTTTGAATTTAGGACATGGTCACATCCAGCTTGCTTTAAAAAAAATAATAATAAATGAAAAAGAAGAAAAATAAATTAAATGTGAAAGCATAAAATGATTTGCCACTATAACTTTTGGAACATTGTTGTCAATTCCAATGATTTCCAATGCAGCAACACTTACACGTAGAACAGATACGTTAAGGGTTATATGGATAAATTACACAAAGATAGACCTAAATGTACATATCTCTCACTCTGTCTTTATCACTTACAGTGGATATAAAAAGTCTACACACCCCTGTTAAAATGTCAGGTTTCTGTGCTGTAAAAAAAGGAGACAAAGATAAATCATTTCAGAACTTTTTCCACCTTTAATGTGACCTATAAACTGTACAACTCAATTGAAAAACAAACTTAAATCTTTTAGGTAAAGGGAAGAAAAAATATAAAAATAAAATAATATGGTTGCATAATTATGCACACCCTTAAACTAATACTTTGTTGAAGCACCTTTTTATTTTATTACAGCACTCAGTCTTTTTGGGTATGAGTCTATCAGCATGGCACATTTTGACTTGGCAAGATTTGCACACTCTTCTTTGCAAAAACACTCCAAATCTGTCCTGTGCACAGCACTCTTCAGATCACCCCACAGATTTTCAATCGGATTCAGGTCTGGGCTCTGGCTGGGCCATTCCAAAACTTTAATCTTCTTATGGTGAAGCCATTCCTTTGTTGATTTGGATGGATGCTTTGGGTCGTTTGGAATTATGGCCAAAAAGTTCAACCTTGGTTTCATCAGACCATAACACCTTTTCCCACATGCTTTTGGGAGACTTCAGATGTGTTTTTGCAAAATGTAGCCTGGCTTGGATGTTTTTCTTCGTAAGAAAAGGGTTTCGTCTTGCCACTCTACCCCATAGCCCAGACATATGACGAATACGGGAGATTGTTGTCACACATACCACACAGCCAGTACTTGCCAGATATTCCTGCAGCTCCTTTAATGTTGCTGTAGGCCTACTGGAAGCCTACCAGACCAGTTTTCTTCTCGTCTTTGGATCAATTTTGGAGGGAGCTCCAGTTCTTGGTAATGTCACTGTTGTGCCATATTTTCTCCACTTGATGATGACTGTCTTCACTGTGTTCCATGGTATATCTAATGCCTTGGAAATTCTTTTGTACCCTTCTCCTGACTGATACCTTTTAACAATGAGATCCCTCTGATGCTTTGGAAGTTCTCTGTGGACCATGGCTTTTGCTGTGGGATGCGACTAAGACAATTTCAGGAAAGACCAACTAGAGCAGCTGAACTTTATTTGGGGTTAATCAGAGGCACTTTAAATGATGGCAGATGTATGCTGACTCCTATTTAACACGATTTGGAATGTGATTGCTTAATTCTGAACACAGCTACATCCCCAGTTATAAGAGGGTGTGCATACTTATGCAACCACATTATTTTTATTTTTTATTTTTCTTCCCTCCACCTAAAAGATTTCAGTTTGTTTTTCAATTGAGTTGTACAGTTTATAGGTCACCTTAAAGGTGGAAAAAGTTCTGAAATGATTTATCTTTGTCTCATTTTTTTACAGCACAGACACCTGACATTTTAACAGGGGTGTGTTGACTTTTTATATCCACTGTATGTATATAAACTCAGTGCCAATCAATGGCATTCAAGGCATTCAAACAATTGCCCATTGAGAAGTAAAATAAATTCCCTATTTTATGTAGTATTTACAAAATGTCCAATAAAGATAAAACGACCAATCTTCAAATTCTTGAAGTCCTTCCAATTTATCAAACAAAGACAATTAAGGGAAATTAAGGTTTTTTTTAATACATGACTGTTAAAAGGAACATGGAACGTCTATTTTTTGTCTTTAAAGTGCTGCATTACTGAATCTTAAGATCAATAAAAGATGTTTTGCCCCTGCAGTTTAACAAGGGCTGCATGGTATGTGGTATATGAGCGAGGCTTGGATAATAGTATCAGCCTCCTAAATACCCATTCTACCATACAACAATACATTCTACTAACTACTGATTTCATCTGTCTCCACCTGTTTATAGAGTCTGATTAAATTGCCCAAGGAGGTTTCCTGGTTTTAGTGCCCGTGCTATTTAGAACAGCAATGACATTTCACGGTAGCAGAAAATCAGTCACACTACAGGCTGCATTTAGTAAAGTGAACTGGGTGCCCTTTTTAATTTTATGAGAATAAATCACTGTTCTTGCAAGACTTTGTTAAGTATCTAACAATCCAACAACATTAGCGGCTTTTGTAAGCCATAAGCATAATACGCTTTTTTTTTTTTTACTTTTTAATTTTAGCAGAGACTGCTTAGGCCTAAAGATTACATATTTGCATCTTCCACATTTCTGCCAGCCTTGGGGCCAAATTCAATTAGAAGCCCGTAGTGTGTTGCGGGCTCCCATTCGTCTCCGTTTGCGATGCTATTCACTTGCTCAAGCCCGCAAGTTACGGGCCTGAAGCCAAAACTGTAAACCATGCACTGGTTCGGAGGAACTCAGGGCGGGAAAATGATCAATCAGCGAGCCCGTAACCGTCCACTTCGAATCAGCCAATAGAAAATGAGACTGTCATTATGACGGTAGTAAAACATGGAGGTTACATGTCAATCAATTAGGTTCGACTCGCAAACCCGCAACATAAAGAATTATGAAAATGAATGCCAATACAGTTCTAGTCCATGTGGGTGGCCTGATATGTATTTACTCATTGATACCCGAGTTTGATTTAACCCCGAACTAACACATAAATATAATTTTAATTTCCTGCCGATTTGCGGGTTCGAGACTGTTGTGCAATTAATTCTAATGTCTATTATCGCTTTCCCCGTTATTTACAGCGCAGTAGTGATTTTTTATTTGCATTTACAGTGCTATGAATAGGTGTTTAACCCCCTTGCAGGTCCTCTCTAGCACTCGTAGGATTTTCTCCTTCATTTGCCGTTTACGGGTGTGAAAACATTTGCGGGTTTGGGGAAATTGAGCAATTGAATAGCGATTTGCAATTTTGCCTAGCGAAAGTGAGAGATCAAAGGCTTCTGAAGGCTGTAAGTTACGCAAAAATACGCCAATTGAATAGCAAATTAGCTTGCAACCTCACTTACGGGCTCCCAGATTTCCCGAAACCTCAATTGAATACAGCCCATGGTGTCTAAGGGAGTGTGTTCGGCTTTTTTTTTTATCTGTAGTTGAAAGAGCTTGCCCTCTAAGCTATATGTATTAAGACCATCAAGTCTTTCCTTCCAAGTTTTGCCTTTTAGAACAGAGGTTGCCACTGGCCTACTGCCAGTCTCTGAGACCTTATATACTGGACCTCAAGGACAAAAGAGATGAGGAGGGACTTTAAACAGGGGCAGAGCTACCACTGGCGCAGAGTGTGCAGTGCGTCAGGGCCCTCCCTTGGGGGGCCCAGTGCTGTGTAACTTTCTATGTTTCTGTCTTGCATTTAATTTTTTTCTGTAGTGTCGGGGCTCAGCCCAATAAGGGACTCATTGGTCCCACAAACCACTGGCCAAAAATTGGTCTGTGCAAGTTTTAAAACGAGCATTTCTTGTGAAGCTCCAAGAGGTGGCAGTATGGAGCAGTCCAGCATACTGAGGATGTGTGTCAGGGAAGAGGTGTGAGAGTAAAGAGCCCAAAAAAAATTCTACACCAGGCCCCTCTCTTCACAACCACACGTCTTAAAACAACTATTAGTCACTGCGATATATACAGTTTATAGAAGGACATTTATGAATAAGATACATTTGAACTCGAGATAAAAGCAAAATTAAATGAAAACATGTATCGCCCTGTTTAAAAAGTTCTGGATCCCAAAGGCAAAACCCATGAGCACTGGAAGGTAAACCAGTCAATCTCCAGATCAAAATGTTGTTGTTTTAGACCATTTCAATATCCCTTGCAGTTAGATGGAGCATGTTGTCGAATGAAGATCTTATTGGCCAAGATATGACTCATACTTTGCTGACAGAGGTAATGGTCCAAAGATTGTTAAACATTTAAATCAGTTTATTGTGCTCTATGGTTTGACACATTGACATATTTATAAATACCTTATTTCAAATACCTACTTTCCATGCCCCTTTAATAAATTATTAGAATACCCTTCTGTATATAGCTTGTGTTTGTCCTTACCACTTCCACTATAAAGCTGATCCACCAAGTGACGACTATTCTACAAACATATCAAATGTATTTATATTTACCCGACACAGTCCTTGCACACAAATATCGTTTGTGTCTGGCCCGCATGACGTTCCATCGACCACTCTGTCCCTGAGTTGATAATAGGCCGTACTTCCTGCTACGCGGCAAAATAGCTTGCATCGATCTTTCATTAAAACTGTGAATATACAGAAAGAGCGTTGTCAATTACAGCCAATATCTGAAGAAGGCGACAAGTAGAAACAGCAACATAAAAATATAAAATTCCATAAAATGTTAAAATCCAACAAATAAAGTGCTCTTCAACCTTAGAACATGCTCAGGTGGTTCATTTAACTGCAGACCAAAGAGCCCTATGTAAATCAAGTGCTCTAAGTAAGGGCACTGCTGTAAATCAGCTGTGGGAGCTTTTTTCCTAAATTCTACACTAATGTACATTTTTCACTCCCCCAGATTAGGGCACTCGGTGCACAGCCATAAATCATTTTGTGCAGGGAGCAGCCAAACCAAGCTTTACGGATGAAACAGGGCTCTAGAAGCCAATAGGAAACGGGAACGTCAAAAATATTATAATGAGTGGGGAGAGCTGTAACAAGTGCTGTAACTGCTGGACAAGGAACCATTAGAGAGATATATATATAAAGAAATCGTTTTTTATTTATAAATATATTGTTATATTATAAATATGTGACAATTGTATTTATAGCTTCAATAAAAAAAAGGAGTTTTTAATGCATTGTCTATAAAGATATTATATTTCAACACAAAATAGATTGTTTGTTCTTAGGCAACATGGTTTTGTGATGTGTATTAACCCATTGAAGTTTAAACAAGTTTTACTTAATATTTTTTCATTAACATTGTTAATATTTAAATCTTCTCTTTTATATTAATTAAGAATTGTGTTCCATTTATGAAGTGTTTATTTGAAAAATTTTGTCATTTTTTTATTTTGTAATTATAATTACATTGGTTTTGTTAGATAAATTTAGCATGCTTGAAAAAACAATTGTGTTCCATGGCCCTTTAAGATGAAGTGATTATTTTAATAATTTAAACTTTTTTTTCACATTTATAATTACATCAGTTTTGTTAGGTAAATTATTATCATGCTTGAAAAGCACTATATCGGTTTGATAATAGATAATATATATATGATTTAGGAAAGTATATATGGGAGTGCTAATTTAGAGGAAAATGTTTTATTTTGCATATTTTGTCAAATGTAATAAAAGCCATTTTCTAAGTAAAAAGAGCAGTCGTCTTCCACTTACTTCCGCTGTATTTTGGAACCCAGCGCACGTTTGGAGGTAGACCATTGATATTAAAGTGTTTGCCATCAAAGTCCGCGCACTGTTCATCTCTGAAGTCTTTCTTCTGCTTGGAACATGGTTCAGTATTGCAGGATTTAAATTTCATTCTGCGTCCAACGCAGTATTTACCGCCATTTTTAGGTCTATAGAAATGATGAACAAGTTATTCAGTACAGGTTTCAGTTTAATAGCAATAACATTTTACATAAAATTAAAGTTGATATCCCAGAGGAAATCTCATTTAATTATCTATACATTTTCCTACTTTAAAGAATCACTGTACGAAGTATGTATAAATATAAATAAATAAAAAAGATAAACTCGTGTAAATTTTGTGTGAGAGGGACTTTTGCCTTACTGGAGAGCAGGACTTGCATCTAATAATGTAAACTGCCTCTTTGTGGGTAGGTGAGGTTGAAGAGAGTAGTTGCAATTTCAATCGTGTCAAATTATCCAACAAAGCCTTCTGATGACTCCCTGTTCCCTTCTCCTCACCCCTCCCTCCACTGTTAGATAAAATACACAACCTGATTACCCACCTCTCAGGAAAGTATGTAACAGAACACAATTTCTGACTTACTCTAAAAAATGTCCATTATTTCTGAAATATTTTCTATGGATTTTGCAGCTCCTTTATGTTTACATGCGTCTCAGTGTGCTAACGTGCGCCTCAGTGTGCCAATGTGCAGCTCAGTGTGCTAATATGTGGCTCAGTGTGCTAATATGTGGCTTAGCGTGGTAATAATGTGTGTCTCAGCGTGCTAATGTGTGTCTCAGCGTGCTATTGTGCGTCTCAGCGTGCTAATGTGCGTCTCAGCGTGCTAATGTGCGTCTCAGCGTGCTAATGTGCGACTCAGCGTGCTAATGTGCGACTCAGCGTGCTAATGTGCGACTCAGCGTGCTAATGTGCGACTCAGCGTGCTAATGTGCGACTCAGCATGCCAATGTGCAGCTCAGCTCGCTAATATGAGTCTCAGTGTGCTAATAATGTGCGGCTCAGCTTGCTAATATGTGGCCCAGCATGCTAAAGTGCAGATCAGCGTGCTAATATGTAGCTCAGTGTGCTAATATGTGGCACAGTGTGCTAATGTGCGGCTCATGCGTGGCTCAGTACACAAATGTAGTTATTCTAGTCCAAATAGCAAAGATTAACCACATTGGTCCTTTAATATGTTCCTGTTTGTCTTATGTGCGCTTGACTCCTGGTCACAAAAGCTGTTCTAATAAACTTTTAGTGCTGTCATGCCAACATGTCCCATTAGCTTATTATTACAATGTGTGACATCATTGCAAGCTGGATATGTTTCCAGGTCAGTTATATTACTGCAAATGTGAATGGAGTATAATATTAAGTTATTAAAGTAAGAACAATAAAAACTGTGGTGTGTCGGAATTTAATTTTTTTATTAAAAAAGGGACATATTCAAAGAAGAAGGTACAACAGCTTGTTTAAACCCTTTCTCTAATATATTATATGTATAATATATATATATATATATATACTAGTAACTTGTCCGTCATAAATTACAGTATCATATAGTATCTTCAATTGTCGATTACTCTCTGTGCTCTGTCTCTCTACCACCTTCCCTCACTCCCACCTTACCTCACTCCCACCTTCCTCTCTCTCTCTCTCACCTCCCCCTCTCTCTCTCACCTCCCCCTCTCTCTCTCACCTCCCCCTCTCTCTCTCACCTCCCCCTCTCTCTCTCACCTCCCCCTCTCTCTCTCACCTCCCCCTCTCTCTCTCACCTCCCCCTCTCTCTCTCACCTCCCCCTCTCTCTCTCTCACCTCCCCCCTCTCTCTCTCACCTCCCCCCCCTCTCTCTCTCACCTCCCCCTCTCTCTCTCACCTCCCCCTCTCTCTCTCACCTCCCCCTCTCTCTCACCTCCCCCTCTCTCTCTCACCTCCCCCTCTCTCTCTCACCTCCCCCTCTCTCTCTCACCTCCCCCTCTCTCTCTCACCTCCCCCTCTCTCTCTCTCACCTCCCCCCCTCTCTCTCTCACCTCCCCCCCTCTCTCTCTCACCTCCCCCTCTCTCTCTCTCACCTCCCCCTCTCTCTCTCTCACCTCCCCCTCTCTCTCTCACCTCCCCCTCGCTCTCTCTCACCTCCCCCTCTCTCTCTCTCACCTCCCCCTCTCTCTCTCTCACCTCCCCCTCTCTCTCTCTCACCTCCCCCACCTCCCTCTCTCTCTCCCCCACCTCCCTCTCTCTCTCACCTCCCCCTCTCTCTCTCTCACCTCCCCCTCTCTCTCTCTCACCTCCCCCACCTCCCTCCCCCACCTCCCTCTCTCTCTCTCCCCCACCTCCCTCTCTCTCTCTCCCTCCCCCTCCTCCCTCTCTCTCTCTCCCTCCCCCTCCTCCCTCTCTCTCTCTCCCTCCCCCACCTCCCTCTCTCTCTCTCCCTCCCCCACCTTCCTCTCTCTCTCTCCCTCCCCCACCTCCCTCTCTCTCTCTCCCTCCCCCACCTCCCTCTCTCTCTCTCCCTCCCCCACCTCCCTCTCTCTCTCTCCCTCCCCCACCTCCCTCTCCCTCCCCCACCTCCCTCTCTCTCTCTCCCTCCCCCACCTCCCCCACCTCCCTCTCCCTCCCCCACCTCCCTCTCCCTCCCCCACCTCCCTCTCTCTCTCCCACCTCCCTCTCTCTCTCCCACCTCCTTCTCTCTCCCACCTCCTTCTCTCTCCCACCTCCTTCTCTCTCCCACCTCCTTCTCTCTCGCACTCCCACCTCCTTCTCTCTCGCACTCCCACCTCCCCCTCCTCTCTCTCCCTTCCCCTCCTCTCTCTCCCTCCCCCTCCTCTCTCTCCCTCCCCCTCCTCTCTCTCCCTCCCCCTCCTCTCTCTCCCTCCCCCTACTCTCTCTCCCTCCCCCTACTCTCTCGCTCTCCCCCTACTCTCTCGCTCTCCCCTTCCTCTCCTAGTGCTTTGACGGGCACTCGTGAATACATAGCTACCACGTATGCGCACAAGTCGCTACCGTGCATCTGCAAATAGGACGCAGTTGCACATGCTAGGTGGTCCCAATTTAGCGTTAGTAGCTTGTTGAGTAACGACTGGGCAGAACGCACCACGCAGTCGTTACTCACACGCTAATAACTATTATAGTGGATAATATAATAAAGACACTTACTCTGGCTTGTTGCACTCTCGGATTGCGGTTTTAATGCCCCCACTACAAGATCTGGAACAGGCTCCGAATGGGCTCCAGGAACCCCAGGATCCATCAATAACTGGGACGTAACGTTCTTTGGGAATGCAAACTCCAAACTTGCATTGCTGTTGTGAACAGAGAAGGATTTAGTGATATTAGTATCACACGGTTCAGGTTAAATAACCACTATGGCAAATATTTGCAATATGGTCCTATTAATAAAGACGTATGAAAAGGGACAAAATGTACTTAGAAAGTGAAAATAAAAAAATAAACCAAACATTTATATTTATAACTTTTATTTGCAATTATGGTTCAGTTTTCTTTTGTGATCGGATTGTGTCTGCTACTTTGTCAGGAGCGCGTGTCCATGTACCCTAATGAGTTTTCTAATAGTCCTGCTGAAAGCATTCAACTTTTAGCTTCCAAATTCTAGTTATGCAGTTAAACCTTTAAATTCAAAGTGTTTTCCTACCTCAGGAAGCTAATTAGAAGAAACCAAAAATGGCACATTCCACTATAGCATAATTGCATAAAAATAATACATTAGAATCTGTATATTATTTTACAAATCTACAAACATTTGTTAATTATTTTTAGCTATTGGAAGGCAGTGGTTATTTAAATGACTACTGGGAAGCTCCAACCATGTGTAGTAAGATGTAGTCTCAAATCAGATAAACAACTTTGCAATATACTATTAATGCAATTTTAAAGTGAAAGTAACATTTTATTTTTTACTTTCTATCAGAAGTCAGTTTTTTTGATCATGCAGGTCTGGTGCTATATATATATATATATATATATATATATATATATATATATATATATATATATATATATATATATATATATATATATATATATATATATATATATATATTTCATGCAATTAGCTTTCTTCCCGGACACAGAAGCTAATAGCTGAAGAGGAGTAAAAGCTCTGGTAGACAACACATACAATTTTACAAGGATTTTTTTTTGTCGATCTAAATTTGGTGTGTTGGAATATTGTTGTTGTTGTTGTTGTTTACTTATTCAGTCGTGTCTGACTTTCTGTGACCCTATGGACCACAGCACTCCAGGTACACCTTGTCTTTAGTTGTGCTCATCCATAAGGTTTTCTTGGCAAAGATACTGGAGTGGGTTGCCAGTTCCTTCTCCAGTGGACTGAGATTTGTCTGTCCTCTCTGCTATGACCTGCCCATCTTGGATGACCCTACATGGTATCGCTCACAGCTTCAGTAAGGTACACAAGACCCTTCACTACGACAAGGCAGCGATCCAGAAGGAGATTAGAATATTGGTTGAAAAGTTACTAAAATTGTTTTGCAGAATTATACTAGGTTTGCATAAAATGTCATAAATTAGAGACTATATATATATATATATATATATATATATAGTAAAAAATGGGTATATTTGTGTTCACATTTGAACGTCTAAAACAAGTTAAAAAAAAAAACTTCCAGCTCAGAATTCCGAGATATACAGTTATTACACTGCATTCTGGGCAGCTGAGCAGGGACATGCAAATGCCTCGTTCTTCAACACGGCTTCCTTTAAGCTTATGCCTGCTGTATTACACAGCTTTTTTCCAAGCCAAGGTTGGATTGTACACAAGCTGGGAATCCAATCCATGTATCCCAGCATGGAACGGGATCTCAGCCTGTGTTTTGTGGACCTTATGAGTAGGTAGTTCACCACAACAATCATTTATAATATGGTGGGCAAAAGAACGATAGAAGCCTCCACCGTACAGTAGTACAGTAAGTAAATAGTACATTTGTGATCACATTTGAATGTCTAAAACAAGTTAAACACACACATATATATATATATACACACACACACACTAGCGAATTGCCCATCAACAAATTACGAGCATAAAATTGTAAATCTGGCAATGCTGTTTGCCACACAATGTGAGGCGTTTGCTTCTCTGTGCACCTTCGGCGCTCACTGCGCACCTTTCCTCCTGCCTACTGTATGGGCCGCTCACTGCAGGGTTCATTAACCTGCAAGTTTTATGCTTGGGAATGCCATGTGTCTCTTTCCACCATCTCTCCCCTGTGCCTTCCCTGTGTGTTTCTCCTCTGTGTGTCTCCTGACTGTTTGTGTGGGGGGCTCACTGCCTCAAAGACCTGCGTGCCTGGCATTGCTGGTGTGTTAGTATCTTTGCCGTCGTGTATTTTCTAAGCCTGGCTTTGCTCAGCCTCCTTTCATCCAGTTTCAGAATTTTTTACATTTCTTTTCATGCTTAGCCGAATTTCAAGTGACGAAACACGGTAAATAAGGCTCAAAATCGATTGAAACCTCACTCCCAGGCTTCCTGGCTCTCCCCCTGTGCTGAGTGTGAATGTGTTTTTATTTTATTTTTTATTATTTTTCTTGTTTTTCGTGTTTTTAGATTTTCGCGGGTCGGCCATTAAATTCGTATTTTTATGACGTAGGATTTTTTTTTTCCCCGAGCTCGCATGTGTGACGGAGCCGCTGGCTGTCAATGATGTTAGTCTGTTAAATATGTCATCAATAGCCAAAACTTTTCCTAAACTACAATGAACCCATACTTGAACCTTGCATAGCAATGCATGTTCCACCGGAGGGTCAAGAGGAGACAATAACCCTCAACTATGTGGGCAATCCAATCCGTCCTCACCAGGAACATGAATGGAATTTCTGTTCCACTGGGAGAAATAAATTCCTTCCTTATCAACAAGTGCAATTCCCAATCATTACATCCAGGACGGGCATTTTGTCCTTGATTGCCCAGTCGTCGCAAACGGTTTCAGCCAGGCAGTCTTTATCAGGCTTCTATTACCTTAAAGAAACACTGTAGTGCAATATTTTTGTTAAGGTATTTTAACAAACAAGAAAAAAAAGAACCTATAAATTGATGTCCAAGTTCCTCTGTTTTTAATATTAAAATAAATTACATAAGTGTTTGTTTCATATCTAAACATCATTTTACTAACAAGTGCTTGGAACCTTCCAAATAGTCCCTATAAAGGCCCACCCCCAGCATCTCATGCATGCAGTACTTAATGAAGAGAAGCATGCCATACAATGATGGAGAACAGGCTGTGGGCTGCATGAGAAGTGACTGAGGGCCACATGTGGCCCCCAGGCCGCCCGTTGCTCACCATTGTCATAGGCAATTGACTTTGCTTATATAAAATTAAAGAAGGAAAAGCCAACGACACATAACAGATAGGGATGTCTACAATAGTCAGCAGTGGAGATGGTTAAGACTACAAGTTATTGCATTTATATTTATAGCCCATTCGCTATAGTGCTCTTTCCTGTCTAATTCCCTGCAAATCGCAAAATCTTACGATAGCACGGTTTTCAACACAAATATAGTTTATATCCTTTTAAATCCCTGCTTAGGACATTCTGTCATACATATTTACACTAACTGAGCACCCTCTTCCTCTTTGTCACTCCTGACCTCAGATAAAAATAGGGGGGTGATAAGTATTACCTGAATAGAGAGGTCCAAGCTGAAACTATTTAATGGGTCTCTCCAGGCAAAAGGTTACACTTTACACAAATGTTTAACTAGGTTAGCTAATTATTTCCATTCTCTTCAATTTAGTTATCATGTAAATTGTATACTATATTTACTTTTAAGAAGTCCCAGAGTAACTGATTCTCACCTTCTGCAGCCTTACCCTTTGCTGCTTTCTCATGAGAGATAACAATTTCCTCAGCTGCGACATAAAGAAGCCCACATGGAGGGTATTCACACTATGAGTGCATCAGACTGTTAACAAACAGACAGTGACATGCTGTGTATCTGCATTAAGCAGAACTACACTGGTAGTGTGAAGCGCCCTGTGGGTGTGCCTTAATGTTACTATAGTTCAACATGTCACCGCTCATGAAAGAGGTAGAGCAGGCTAAGAGGAACCTGCAGAAGGTTAGTTATTCTGGGGACTTCTTAAAAGTAAATGAAGTGTAAATTTTATATCATAATTACAATGGGGAAAATGAAATCAATTACTTAACCTAATTCAAACATGTATATTACACACACTTTTATTAAAACATGTATTAAAACACTTTTATTAAAACATGAACATTACAAAAAAAAATTTGCCTGAAGAATTCCTTTAACTTTCAAACTCAGTTACATCACATTTCCACTTAAAATGTTTAATAACAATCAGTTGTTATTATATTTAACTAGTCGTTTACCCATCATAAATGACACTATAATATTATATGTGTCTCCCCCCCAGTGTCTCTTTCCCACCCTCCCCCTCCCCTGTGTCTCTTCCCCCCTCTCCCTCCCCTGAGTCTCTTCCCCCCATCTCCCTCCCCTGTGTCTTTCCTCCCTCTCACTCCCCGTGTCTCTTCCCCCCTTTCCCTCCTCTCTGTCTCTTCCCCACAATCTCCCTCCCCTGTGTCTTTCCCCCCACTCCCTCCCCTGTGTCTCTTCCCACTTATCCCTTCCCTGTGTCTCTTCCCCCTCTCTCCTTCCCCAGTGTCTTTCCCCCTTTGTCTCTTTTCCCATTACCCCTGTGTCTTTCCCCCCTCCTCCGTGTCCCTTTCCCCCTCTATCTCTTTTTCCTTTTCCCCACTCTGTGTCTCTCCCCCCTCCTTTCCCTGAGTCTCTTTCCCCCCTCCTCCCTCTCCTGTGTCTCTTTCCCCCTCTCTGTCCCTTCCCCCTGTTCCTTTTTTGCGCATGCGCAGCTGGTGCCGCGCGGTGCACACTGCGCCATGTAGGGAAATCCGTACACATAGTTTCTGAAGTGTGCATGTGCTCCCACTAGAGCATTACACACACTTTACAAACTATATTAGTGATGACAGACAAACTTTTCATCAACAATTTTAGATCACTTTACACTTTTGCATTTTACAAACAAATATGGCAAAATCGCCTTCACTGCAGATCTCTGTCTACATTGCCGTGACTATTTTATATTTTACTAGAGGAAGAAACAATGTCATAGTATTATAAAGGAAGCAGCAGGAAAGGTTTCACTACAATGCAGCTCTTAGATCTTTCCCTATAGGGCTGCAATTGGGAAGCAGCGATGTGTAACTGTGGGAAAAGTGAACGTGACATGGGAATCTTACACATGTATTGTACTGATGTTCTGCTGCTGCTTCCTGTGTAAAGTGACATCATCCATGGTATCTCATGTATCAAATAAATGACTTAAAAGTGCACAGAAAGTATTTTTTCCAACTTAAAAGGACACTGTAGATCTAGCACATAAGAGTTATTGTGTCTATAAGTAATGTGTATAATGTTCCTGCTTACTTTAAAGGTTGATAAAAGATTCACATGGATACACACAACCAGAGACATATGTGCCTGGCATGCTGAGGTCCGTAGGGTCATGGAAAGTCGGACACAACTGAGCAACTTAACAACAACAAATGGTCCTTTTTAGCTATTGTTTGTATAAACCTTACCCCTTCTGAATCACTGCTTTGTCGTGGTGAAGATGCTTGTGCACCACAGTGAAGCTGTGAGCTATACCATGTAAGGTCACCAAAAATGGACAGGTAATGGCGGTCCACTGGTGAAGAAATGGGCAACCCCACTCCAGTATCTTGGCTGAAAAAGCTACATGGATACACACAACCAGAGACTTATGTGCCTGGCATGCTGAGGTCCGTAGGGTCATGGAAAGTCGGACACAACTGAGCAACTTAACAACAACAAATGGTCCTTTTTAGCTATTGTTTGTATAAACCCTACCCCTTCCGAATCACTGCTTTGTCATGGTGAAGATGCTTGTTCACCTCAGTGAAGCTGTGAGCTATACCATGTAGGGTCATCCAAGATTGGCAGGTCATGGCGGTCCACTGGTAAAGAAACTGGCAACCCACTCCAGTATCTTGGCTGAGAAAGCCATATGGATACACACAACCAGAGACTTATGTGCCTGGCATGCTGAGGTCCGTAGGGTCATGGAAAGTCGGACACAACTGAGCAACTTAACGAAAAAAGGTCCTTTTTAGTTATTGTTTGTATAGTCCCTAAAGCCCTCCCACAAAAAAAGTATATATAATGATTTGTATACTCATCCTTCATCAAGCAGAGAGGAAGCTAAGTGGTAAGAGTAATTATCTCTGTTATTAGAGGTTGTGAGTTAATATACCAGCTCATCCTACTTTTATTTTTTTTATTTAATTCAATTTTAAAAGCAACAAAACTTTACCACTTGATTCACCATTCTAGATAAATAGCTAGTTTAGGAAAGGTAAGAGTTCCTTATTCAGCTTACACAGATGGTTGCACCTCATTATGCATAAAGCAGGATTAGGGGTGGATGCAAGCAGAGTAAAACCAAATGCTCGTAGCGCCATGAACTTAACAACAACTTCAAAAAGGAAAACACTTTTTTTGCATGCTTTTAAACACTTTAATTGTGCACAGCACAACTGGCAGCTTCAGTGACCCTTTCACCTTTAAAGGGAGAATAACTCACATTATTTGCTTACAACAAATGCTATAAGAATAAATATGTTATTATTAATAAAACGTTCTCTCTAGACAATATATGTAGGACTCATCAATCCATATATAGTAAGTAAACATACAAACATAGATTAGTGTAAAAGCATTTATCTGACCTTTCCCCGCTCACATTCAGTGCCATCAGCCCAGGGCGTGTGTTGCGTTCGGCAGCCTTTTTGTGGCCCTTCCACATTGATGCACCACAGTCGCCTGCATTGTTTATCCTTTCATATTCAGAATAGACATAAATAACAGTGTTAATGATCATGCAGTTTAATTTATAACTTGTATCTGTGTCTGGAAAAAATAGCAAAGCATGTTATTTAATCTTAAAGGCATATCCAAATGTCATGGATTAATACATTTCTGCACTCCTTAGGCAAAAAGCAGCCTTTATGTATGCAGCACAACTCATAATATATTTTATTTTTATTAATATCTAAAAATCCCTCTAATGATTATGTTGACACCTACACAGGCATCTGATCCCCCCAATCAGCATGCAGCATCAGGGGAGCAATATTAACCCACTATTTATTTACCTGCTGTTGCTTGCTCAGCTAATCTCCTTGCACTTTCCTCTCTGTATGTCAGCAGCAATACATAGCACATATCAGTGATATACTACATATCCCAGGCTGCTTTTCAGCACAAACATAGTTTATATCAAATGCCAAAACAAATTATTTTAAATATGATGCTAATTTAGCCTGGATTTGGAGGGTGTCTGCAACTGTCAGAAATTATAAGAGATTTTGCTGATTTCAATGTAAGTGTTTACATTTTTATTTTTGGATTTTTTCCATGCAACAAAATGTTTGCATTCACTACTAATTCTCTTCTATCAGATGCATTCATAATCCAGCTCACTTAGATATGCCTTTAAATAATATTTAAAATGTTCATTACTAAACCAGTCTCAAACCAGGAAAAAACATGGTTACTGTTTTAAAGGGACACAGGGCCTCATTTAATTATGGGCCGTAACATGGCCGCAAATCTGGGATTGTTACGGCCGATATTCCCTCCCGGTATATGCTAATGACGTGGTGCGCATGTGATGTCACATGCGCGCCGGGTCATGGAGCGGAGCGGAGGCCGGAGCAGAAGCAGGTAAGTGAGGGGGAGGTATTTAGGGGTGTTTAGGTTGAGGAGGGGGGTTTAGGTTGAGGGGGGGGGGGTAGAATGAGGAGGGGGGGGTTAGAATGAGGAGGAAGGTTGAGGATGAGGAGGGGGAGGGAATATCGGCGTATAACACGCACCTATCATTTGCTCCCTATTTTCAGGGCGAAAAAGTGTGTGTTATACGCCGATAAATACGGTAAAGGCACAACATTCTCAAGCTGGCACATCACCACAATACTTGATTTCACATTTATTTTAAGTCCTACGGGCTTGAATAATGAGTTATTGGAGGTTATTCAAGCCCATAGGACTTGGACGGAATTTAAACGTGAAATAAAGTATTGTATTGTGGCGATGTGCAAGCTTGAGAATGTTGTGCCTCTAATACTCATGTCACCCATTGTGTACCCCATCATTTACAGTGCTTTACAGTGCTGTCTTGAATTTATATTTGCATTTACAGTGCTCCGAGATTGCGGGCTTGAGGATGCGAATAACAAGTTACGGGCTTGGAGGTCATTCAAGGTGCTGGTGCAGGCTTGGAGGTGCTGGTGCAAGCTGGCGCAGCACAAGGCAGTAGCAGTGGCGCTGATGGCACTGCCGATATTCCAATGCCATATCATAGGTAAGAGTCAAGGCTTAGGTAAACGGTGAGGGTGAGGGTTGGGGTGAGGGTTAGACTAACGTTATAAGCTTAGAACTACACTCACATATAGGCATCGCTGCAAAAATATCGGCAGGGCCATTTAGCGGTTGGAGGATTTACATTTGAACTTTAGTGTTGCAAGCTCTAGACAACTTGCTTCTCTCCACCCTCCATTAAATGTTCTACAGCAGGAGGGACAGGAGCTATCAGGAGGTTGTCCTAATATTTTTCTGACTGGTTTGTCTGCAGTGTTAATGCAGTGTAAGGAGGCAGGTATGACAGCCTCCTGGGCAGATCCTCTCCCAACCCCTGGACACCTAATACACGTGGAGAAAGTCTGCAACCCTACACTTCAAATGCACATTTTAAAAGCTAAATTCTTATTTTATTGCTAATTATTTATTAAATAAACAGAATCCTAGTGCATGAGCACTACAGTGGTCCTTTAAGGAAAAGCATATGTAGATAAATGTATTTATAGCATAGTTACATGTAGAATATAAAAGTACTAACCATATATGGGCACACTTCAGATCCAGGACCAAAAATGAACTCACATTGCTTATTAACACTGTATATAACACCAGGGAGCTGCTGTGGCAAATTGTAAGTTCTTGACATTGGCTCATCGAGGAGACATTCTCCATATCCAGTGCTAGAATGGAACAGACAGGCAGCGAGTTAGGAAAGGAGATATTCATCTTCAACCTATAACAACCTTTCTTTTACTAATCATTTTTAAATCAAAGCTCAAGACCCATATTTACAACATGCACTTTCAGAAATAGGAACATTTTTTGAAGGCTAAAAAATATACAACCTTTAATTCATTAACTGGTACAGTAGACTGTCAGTTAACCGGCGACTTGACCGTCAAAACATTACGGCAATCAAATCTGAAGCTATGGTAATGCTGTTTGCTACTGAATGTGAGGTTATGGCCCCTCTGAGCAGCTTTGGCGCCCATCGCGAGCATTGCGCTGAGTGCCTTTGGTGCTCATTGCGAGTCACAACTTGCTAACCTTTGGCGCTCATTGCAAGCCCCACGATGAGCGCCTTTGGCGCTCATTACAAGCCTCTTCCCCTGTGTACTTTATAGGGCTCGCACTTGAGCACACTTGGTACTCATTACGAGCCTCTCTCCCCATGTTACTACCTTGGGTTAAGTGTCACTGGCTTTGATTAAGTGTTACTGCCTTTGATTAAGTGCTACTGGCTTGAGTTAAATGTTACTGCCTTCTATTAAGTGTTAATGTTTACCGTTAAGTCTTAGTGCTTAGGGCTGGTATTTACGTCCTTCAACCTCGTTTTTGGTTTGTTTAATTTTTTTCGACCGCCATTTTTCTCTCGCTTCGGCGATTTCCGATCGAAAAAAAAGCCAATACATGCCTCAAATTAACTTGCAACCTCACTCACAGGCTCCTTGGCACTCCCCCTGAGCTGTATGTGAGTGTGTAAGTAAATTTTAGGCATATTTGTGTGTATTTGCAGTTTGGTGGTTCGGCCACTAAATGCGTATTTTTGCAGGCCGTAATTTCTCTGCCGTCGCTAAGTCCCAAGTTGTACGAGCCATCATTTTGCCTCCTGCGCTCTTTTTATCCAAGTCCCGTGTATCTCGGGATGAGCAGCTGTGGCGCTCATCTCCACCAGCGCAATGAGCATCTTCTCATTGCATAATTGCTGCGGGTTGTAGGGATGAGCGCTTATAGCGCTCATCTCCACCAGCGCAATGAGCGCTCGTTGCCTGGCTGCTACCGCTGCCCTGGCTTCACAAGGCCCGCAGTTGCGCACGCTCGCTGCGTGAGCCCTCAATTTTAACATGGTGTTACAAACAACTTTTGGCAAGCCTGCACTTCTCACAACTATATATGAGCAGTGAGGGGTTGCCACAGTTTGTAAGCGCTGCTGAGATCGTACACAATTTCCAAGCTTTAACCATTACCCTTACCCTAACCTTAACAGCAACATCTGACAAATTGGCACTGCCACTGCTGCCGCCTGTGCTTGCGGTGTACCAGCGTTCTCATAAAAGGAAAGGACATATATACATGTATATATATATATATATATATATATATATATATACACACATATACACACACACCCATAGATTTTTTTACATATATAGTTGTCAGCATGGGGGTTGTTGCTAACGCTTGCGGGCTCGCATAGCGAAGCGACGGCCACAGGCGCTCCTTGCGCTGGTGGAGATGAGCTCCATAGGCGCTCATCCCTACGACCCCCTACCACTTTCCGACCGCAAATGCGGACCCTCGCAAAGCGAGGAGCCACATTTTCGGAGGTGGAGACTCCCACGTCGGCTACAATGAGCCGCAGGCTCATTGCAGGCTGCAAATGCGGGCCCTCGCGAAGCGAGGGGCCGCATTTACAGGGGTGGAGGCTCTACGGAGCCTCACAACTGGTTACAAACAACCACACAATCGGGACTTGCAAAAAAAAACATAAACATGCAATGACTACTGCGAACTTACACAAAAAAATACGAGCCTCGGGACTTAGAAGAAATGCATTAGAGACTTGCAAAAATACGACCTTAACGGACAACCCGCGCACAGAGGCAAACAAATAAAATAAAAACTTTACGCACACCAAGGGGGATACCCAGGACCTCTGCAACACGGCTTAAACCTCGAATTCTGGCAAATTTACAAAGTTTACACACTCGAAAATCCCCGAAGCAAGAGAAAAAATGGCCGCCGAAAAAACTGAAAACGAGGCTAGACGACCCCTAAAGCCACAAAATTCCACAAATTAAATACGGCTTTTACAAAAACCTGTACGACCTACAACATACACCATTAGCAAGGACACTTCATCATACAAACCCGCCTACCACGTACACATTCACCGCCATTTTACAACACTAACTTACAGAATGCGGAAGTACCCAGCTACACTAACAGCTTCCCCTTGCGCACGCAGCCTATTTACACTACACACTGCACACATTGCTGACACTTACACCTCCGCTCCACAACAGTGCAAACCTACATTGTATGCTGCACGAACATCAAAACAGATTGTCAGCTCTTCAGCACAATGCTTCCTGCATATATTACTTACAAATAGGTAAAGTATATTCATTTAGTAATTTATTACTTATTTAATTACCATCACAAAATACATATACACAATGAGCATGCGGGTTGTTGCTAACACTGCAGGCTCGCATAGCGAAGCGAGGGCCTCAGTTGCTGGCAAGGCGCTCCTTTCCAGCAACTGCGGACCTCGCAAAATTTACGGACTTACGACAAACAAATACGAGACGCGTTACGACTCATTACGACCTCGCAAAAATACGACCTTACCACCCGAAACCTGCGCACATGAAAACATGAGAAACACAATAAATACACACAACAAATACATAAAAAGCTTACCTACAGCAAGGGGAGGCAGACAGGACCACGAAAACTGAAGTTACACTTCAAATCCAATAAGCGAGAGAAAAAATGGCCCTGAAAAAAACAAAAACGAAGCTACAGCAGTCTAATGACGCAAAACACCACCAAACACCTACGGATTTTCTGAAAAAGACGTACAAGATCCAAAAACAAAGACGCAACCCGCGCGACCCGAAAAACATTAGAAACACAATAAATACACACAACAAACACATAAAAAGCTTACCCACAGCAAGGTGGGCACCCAGGACCTCTGCAAGTGAAGTTACACCTCGATTTAAGTCCAAAAAACTGAGTTTAGACACCTGAAAATCACCTAAGCGAGAGAGAAAATGGCCGCCGAACAAAACGAAAATGAGGCTAAAGGACCCTAAACACGCAAAACACCACCAAACGCCTACGGATTTTTCGAAAAAGTCGGACAGCATCCGAAAACATTGACGCAAAATCAGCCACAGCAGAATACCACACATTAGGCGCCATTTTAGAACACTAACTTACACAATCCGGAAGTACACAGCTACCCTAACGGATTTGCCTCGCGCACGCACACTATTACACTGCACACATTTATGACGCTTACACAGCAGCTCCACAGCACTGATGCTGCAGCGACATGAAAACAGATTGCCAGCTCTTCAACACAATGCTGCATATATTACTTCTCAATAGGTAAAGTATATTAATTTCTTGTTTTATTAATTATTCATTGCCATACCAAAAAAAAACACCAACGCTGCTCATAGCACACAAACAACCAAGAGGCTCGCAATGAGCGCCGAAGGATCTTGGAACACTACCAAAATGAATTCCGCACACAAACAACATTACTTGCCTTACAATCTTATTGCCGTCATTTTTTGACGGGCAAGTCGCTAGTATATATATAATGGCTATGGATTGAAGAGCTAGGCTTTTGTGGGAATATTTGCATGTCCCAGCTCAGCTTCCCAGAATGCAGTGTAATAACTGTTTTTCTCCGAATTTTGAGCTGGAATCAGGTTGTTTTACCTTGCTTTAGACATTCAAATGTGAACACAGATGTACTATTTATTTACTGTACTACTGTACGGTGGAGGCTTCTAGCGCTCTTTTGCCCACCATATTATAAATGATTGTTGTGGTGAACTACCTACTCATAAGATCCACAACACAGGCTGAGATCACGCTCAATGCTGGTGATAGCCAGTAAGCTTGAAACAGCTGTACATGGATAGGATTCTCAGCTTGTGCAAAATCCAACCTTGGCTTTGCATTAAGGCTGTGTAATGCAGCCGGCATAAGCTTAAAGGAAGCCATGTTTGATAATGGCTTATGCGGGCACATTTGCATGTCCCAGCTCAGCTTCCCTTATAGATATACATACATACATATATACATATACACATAGTGCATTGTGAGGCCTGTTTCTCTCTCTCTTATCCAGGTAGTTCTCCTTTAACTTTAATACCAGGACACAATGTCCAATTAGGAAGCCTTAGGCCTGCATGAGACCACTTGTTGTCATGGTTACCAGGTTTCTAGGGATTTGGAATGCTTAGCCAAGGCGCCAGCAGTCAAGATTGCATTTTATTACAGAAATCAGTGTGTGTTATAATATATTAGTACTATAAATGAATACAGCACAAAAGGCTTCTTAGGAGCCCAGCATACTTTAGACTTTCCAACATCAAAAAAAGTCCCAATATCCTTTAATTCTGGGTATTATATATCCTTCAGATCCAACAATCTTGGAGATACCTACACAATTATTAGAATAGTTGCCTGGGCCAATAAAGTTACTTTCAGATAATATTAAGAAATGTTGTAATAGTTAACAAAAACTTTTGGAAAAAAAAATTAAAATTAAAATTACCAATATGTTTACATTTGAAAAATCTATTTTTTTCTGCCTGTTAGCAATTTTATAGCTTTTTTTTTATCATAGAACAGAGACAAAAAAATAAATTGCAACAAAAAATTTTAATTGTTTATTTGGAAAAGAAATAGAAAGCTCTAATTACCTACAATGCATTGCCCTTCTGATATTATCTGCATACTAACGAATTGTGGTAATTTATAGCATTCTTCTCTCTCTAACTGGTTATAAACGGTTGGCTTCCCGGTTTGTAGACTGCTATGAATTGTCAGTTGCAGTAATTGGCTCATTGCAGCCATTGCGCCATCCCACATGCGAGCCTCACTAAGCAGCACTGTTCAAGCGCATAACTCTAAAAAACCACCAAAACAAAACAAAAAACATGTACAAAAAATTCTAACAACACCAGGCTCGCAAAACTTACAAAATACACAACGCTGAAGACAGTACCACTTACATGAACAACGCCAGGCATGCAGGACTCTCTTTCTCCCTCCCTCTGTCCCCCTCTCTCTCTTTCTACCTCCCTCTGTCCCCCTCCCTCTCTCCCTATCCCCCTATATCTCCCCTCCACCTTCTTTTCGCCTCCTTCTGTCACCCCCCCCCCGCTCCCTCCCTCCCTCCGCCCCCTCTCTCTTTCTCCCTCCCTCTGCCCCCTCTCTCTCTCTCTCTGACACCTCTCTCTCTCTGACCCATCTCTCTCTGACCCCCTCTCTCTCTCTCTGACCCCTCTCTCTCTGACCCCTCTCTCTCTGACCCCCTCTCTCTCTGACCCCCTCTCTCTCTTTCTGCCCCCTCTCTCTCTCTCTTTCTGCCCCCTCTCTCTCTCTCTTTCTGCCCCCTCTCTCTCTCTCTTTCTGCCCCCTCTCTCTCTCTCTTTCTGCCCCCTCTCTCTGCCCCCTCTCTCTCTCTGCCCCCTCTCTCTCCCCCCTCTTTCTCCCTCTGCCACCTCTCTCCTTCTGCCACCGCCCTCTCTCTTTCTGCCCCCCTCTCTCTCTCTGCCCCCTCTCTCTCTGCCCCCTCTCTCTCTGCCCCCTCTCTCTCTGCCCCCTCTCTCTCTGCCCCCTCTCTCTCTGCCCCCTCTCTCTCTCTGCTCCACTCTCCTTCTGCCACCGCCCTCTCTCTTTCTCCCTCCCTCTGCCCTCTCTCTCTCCCTCCCTCTGCCCCCCTCTCCCTTTCTCCCTCCCTCTGCCCCCTCTCTCTCCCTCCCTCTGCCCCCTCTCTCTCTCTCCCTCCCTCTGCCCCCCTCTCTCTCTCTCCCTCCCTCTGCCCCCCTCTCTCTCTCTCCCTCCCTCTGCCCCCCTCTCTCTCTCTCCCTCCCTCTGCCCCCCTCTCTCTCTCTCCCTCTGCCCCCTCTCTCTCTCCCTCCCTCTGCCCTCTCTCTCTCCCTCCCTCTGCCCCCCTCTCCCTTTCTCCCTCCCTCTGCCCCCTCTCTCTCCCTCCCTCTGCCCCCTTTCTCTCTCTCCCTCCCTCTGCCCCCTCTCTCTCTCTCCCTCCCTCTGCCCCCCTCTCTCTCTCTCCCTCCCTCTGCCCCCCTCTCTCTCTCTCCCTCCCTCTGCCCCCTCTCTCTCTCTCTCCCTCCCTCTGCCCCCTCTCTCTCTCCCTCCCTCTGCCCCCTCTCTCTCTCCCTCCCTCTGCCCCCTCTCTCTTTCTCCCTCCCTCTGCCCCTCTCCCTTTCTCCATCCCTCTGCCCCCCTCTCTCTCTTTCTCCCTCCCTCTGCCCCCTCTCTCTCTCCCTCACTCTGCCCCCCCTCTCTCTCCCTCACTCTGCCCCCCCTCTCTCTCCCTCACTCTGCCCCCCCCTCTCTCTCCCTCACTCTGCCCCCCCTCTCTCTCCCTCACTCTGCCCCCCCCTCTCTCTCCCTCACTCTGCCCCCCCTCTCTCTCCCTCACTCTGCCCCCCCTCTCTCTCCCTCCCTCTGCCCCCCCTCTCTCTCCCTCCCTCTGCCCCCTCTCTCTCTTTATCCCTTCCTCTGTCCCCCTCTCTCGCTTTCTCCCTCCCTCTGCCCCCCCCCCTCTCTCCCTCACTCTGCCCCCCCTCTCTCTCCCTCCCTCTGCCCCCCTCTCTCTCCTTTTCCCTCCCTCTGCCCTCTCTCTCTCTCTTTCTCCCTCCCTCTGCCCCCCTCTCTCCATTTCTCCCTCCCTCTGCCCCCCTCTCTCTTTCTCCCTCCCTCTGCCCCTCTGCCCCCCCTCTCTCTCTCCCTCTGCCCCCTCTCTTTCTCCCTCCCTCTGCCCCCCTCTTTCTCTTTCTCCCTCCCTCTGCCCCCCCTCTCTCTCTCCCTCTGCCCCCCCTCTCTCTCTCCCTCTGCCCCCCCCTCTCTCTCTCCCTCTGCCCCCCCCTCTCTCTCTCCCTCTGCCCCCTCTCTCTCTCTCCCTCTGCCCCCTCTCTCTCTCTCTCCCTCTGCACCCCCCTCTCTCTCTCCCTCTGCACCCCCCTCTCTCCCTCCCTCTGCCCCCCTCTTTCTCTTTCTCCATCCCTCTGCCCCCCTCTCTCTCTCTTTCTCCCTCCCTCTGCCCCCCCTCTCTCTCTCCCTCTGCCCCCCCTCTCTCTCTCCCTCTGCCCCCCCTCTCTCTCTCCCTCTGCCCCCCCTCTCTCTCTCTCTCCCTCTGCACCCCCCCCTCTCTCTCTCCCTTTGCCCCCTCTCTCTCTCTCCCTCTGCCCCCCCTCTCTCTCTCCCTCTGCCCCCCCCTCTCTCTCTCCCTCTGCCCCCCCTCTCTCTCTCTCTCCCTCTGCACCCCCCCTCTCTCTCTCCCTTTGCCCCCTCTCTCTCTCTCCCTCTGCCCCCCTCTCTCTCTCCCTCTGCCCCCCTCTCTCTCTCCCTCTGCCCCCCTCTCTCTCTCCCTCTGCCCCCCTATCTCTCTCCCTCTGCCCCCCTATCTCTCTCTCCCTCTGCCCCCCTATCTCTCTCTCCCTCTGCCCCCCTCTCTCTTTCTCCCTCCGTCCCCCTCTCTCTTTTCGCTCCCTCTGTCTCTATATCCCTCCCTCTGCCCCCTCTATTTCTCCCTCCCTCTGTCCCACTCTCTCTCCCTCTGCCCCCATCTCTCTCCCCCTCCCTCTGCCCCCATCTCTCTCCCCCTCCCTCTGCCCCCATCTCTCTCCCCCTCCCTCTGCGGCCCCCTCTCATCCCCCTCCCTCTGCGCCCCCTCTTCCCTCCCCCTCTGCCCCCTCTCTCTCTCCCTCTGCCCCCTCTCTCTCTCCCTCTGCCCCCTCTCTCTCTCCCTCTGCCCCCTCTCTCTCTCCCTCTGCCCCCTCTCTCTCTCCCTCTGCCCCCTCTCTCTCTCCCTCCCACTCTTTTCTTCTTCCTTGTGTTGACAGAATTTTCAGTTATATTTAGCAGCTTTGGTTAATGGCTCAATATTGGTAATATAATTTTATTTCACTAAAAAAGTAAACAAAGCTAAATAAAATATGGCTACCCATTAAGTTGTTACATGGTAAAACAAATGTAAAATATTTATTTATTTGCTTAGAAAAAAAAATCATAAAAGTAACTTTAAACACATGGTTTGATTAATATGAACAATCACATATAATAGTTGTCAAACTGCGAGACGTTGTTACGCTTTGCGTGGTGCGTACGAGTTAGACGATGAGCGCCGCAGGCACTTATAGCATGCGAGGCGAGCCGTTACCGCATAGCACTTAGGCAATGAGCGCCAAAGGCGCTCATTGCCTGCTCACCTCGCAAAGAGAGGCGAGCAGTGAAGGCAATTAAACACGCGGGACTTAGCCACAAAACACAATTGCAATCGCATTAGCCTTCAAGCAATTGACAAACGCGGGACTTAGAAAAAAAAAATACGAGATAGCAGAAATACCAGGTTAACGGCCAAACAGCAAACATCCAAAAAACACAAAGAAAATAAAAATAAATACAACAAAAATATCACCCACAGCATGGGGGAACAGGCAGGACATGTCTCTGAGTGAGGTGGAATGCGAATGCGCTTTACAATGGCACTTTGGACTTACAAAAAAAAAAAAAGACATAGCAAAAATACGAGGTTAACAGCTGAACCGCGAAAACCAAAAAACAAAATACAAATAAATACAACATAAACATCACCCACAGCGTGGGGGAACAGCCAGGACGTCTGGGAGTGAGGTGGAATGCGATTTAAATGTGATTTCGATGACTTTCAACACACGGAAATCACCTAAGCGAGAAAAAAATGGCCGCCGAAAAAAATTAAAACAAGGCTACAAGACCCCGGACCACGCAAAACACTGCCAAACCCATAGCACTTTCACACAGAAACATATGAAATACAAAATACACCATTACAAATTACGGAAAATGGTTGCGAGACGCGTAACACATTAATAACATTAGGAAGTTACAATGGTGCTTTACACAACTACACCAACGGATTTCGCTCGCACACAAACAATTTAGAATGCACAGTTGGGACATTCATTACACTTTATCATCAGCATCAACACTCACTGTACATTGTATGGTGCTGGAAAATATAAACAGATTGTTAGCTCTTCAGGCTATTGATTGCTGAATATATTAATCACAAATAGGTAAAGTATATTAATTTATTCAAGAAATAATTAATTCATTATTGATTAAGTAAATATAGATAAATATATATCTCTCTTTATAATGAGTGACAAAGGTGCTCAGAGGAGCAAAAATAGACAAGAGGCTTGCCATGATCGCCGATGGCGCTCATGCGAGCCATGCAACGAGTGCCGAATGCGCTCAGCACGAGGCTTGCATTGAGCGCTGAAGGTCCTCACAGTACAAAAAGGTTTACATTGTGGGTCAAGCAGCATTCCATGGCTTCAAATTTTATTGACCCGCCATTTTTGACGGGCAAGTCGCTAGTAATAATATAAAACACACTTACTCTAGAAATTGAGTGATGTATTTTCGGCTGCATTTTGACCACATCCAGGGGTTTGTATTAAAGTTTAGGGTGGGTGCCATGACATGTTGTTGATTTTTAATACCATCCTCTTTGCACTTATTGCTATCATCGTGGGGCATGTTGAATCTGTAAACAAATAAGAAAAATATAAATCTAAAAACAAATTATAAAAAAAATATTACTGTAGCCACAAATATAAAAATATGAATCTAAGAATCAATTAAATAAATGTGAATATAAGAAAATATAAAGAAAAATATAAAAATCAAATATCATGTACTTTATCTCTATATATTAATCAGGGAGAATTACAAGTGGGAATAAAAGAGCCAGTGTGTGGGCATGAGACAGTGAGAGGGATAAGGAAAATTAGAGAGAAAAAAGAAGAGTGTATGTGGAGAAAAACGAGTGGAATAGCAGAGGAAGACATAAATAAAAAGAAGTGGAAAGAGATGTGGAATAGAAGAGTGAAGAATCAAAGGTTGTATGAAATAAGGTAGAAAGAAGAGAGAACCGGGTACTAGAGCTTAGGTAGATGTGGTATGAGGAATCAGTGAATAATCGAGAGTGAAAGATATGATATAATTGTGGGAGGCAGTAAGAGAGACATATGGGAACGAGAAGACACAGATAGAAAGAGATTGATAGTGTAGACAACAGAGAGAGAGAGGAAGGGAAGGAGGATATAAAGAAGTGAAAATAGATGAGGAATGAGAGACAAGGGAAAAGGGAAAATAGAACCATAAAAGAGGGACGGGACCGGGTATAGAGGAAAGAGACGAATGAAAGTAGCATGGAGATAGAAGTAAGAGATAACTGCGAGGGACAAAATAAACATATGGGAAAGAGACAGAGGGATGAAAAAAGATACAATGGATGGCAATTTTTTTTTTTTTTTTTTCACAGAACTACTGGTTTACTTTCAAATGATGGTTTTAGTTGAGCCTCATTTGAATGTCACTACCCAGAGTCCTTAGCAGCAGTGGGTACACTATTCACTGAGAAATCCCTCCACAAAAACATGTGTTATAGCATGATTAAGATATGTAGATGTATTCAATTTTCCATTCCTGGCTGTACACACAGTGGAGGGTATTTCAATAATTTCTACCCACCATAACGTATTTAGGGTCTGATCAGAGACTCTCTAATTTCACAATTGCAGGCAACAACCTCACACTGATGAGTCCCATACAAGGGCAAAACTGCCATCTGCGATTGGGATTCTGGTACTGCACTCTAATACCAGGCTATATGTGATTTAAAATAAATGTTGTGAATATAAAGTGCAACCAAAATAAACATTTTGTGAATATTGCCCAAAAAAATTCAATGGAAGTGAAAATTCTGTAGTATCTCCATTCAAGATTTTGGTGCTTACACTATTAAAGATAATTGTCTAGACATATATATATATATATATATATATATATATATATATATATATATATATATATATATATATTTTTTTTTTTTTTTTGCAATATTATTATTATTATATTTAGCTACCTCATTCTCATTTTTTTTGTTACATTTTGAGAGTGCTATGTTTAGAAACAATTGGTTAGCACTGTACACTATACAGCTTGGGACATGTAGGTATACCCTGAATACATCTTTATTTCCCTATGGTATATACAGTCTAGGTTTTTCAATCATCTTTTGCCCTACCATAGCATATTTACCACTTTCCTTCAATAGGAAGGGAAGAGGGGAAGAAAACCAATGTGACCAAAGAGAGATGGATGATGAAATGAGGATGAGAATGTGGATAAGAAAGAGAGTGAACAGAATGAGCGGCAAAGAGTTGGGAGAAAGTAAAAAAAAGGCATTGGAGGGAGAGAAGATAAAAGATGAATAAGTGCTAGAGAGGTAAGACAGAAAAAAAGTTTTGGGGATGAGACAGCGAGCAGAGCAAGGGGAAGATGATCAGAAAGATCATCAACAAGAATACAAAATATCTAAGTAATTTCGCAAGATTTGCAATGCAATGTTTGCAATTTTGTTTATTTTTAAGACAAACATATTTACATGAAACATACACATGTCCAAGTTCATGTGCTATTGTAAACGCAGTGCTCAGGCCATTATCTTCACTAATCGAACAACTCCTGTATGGATCACATACAGTGCCAAGTTCCGCTAACCCTATTGAAAGAAAGGCAAAAAAAAAAATCAATGAAGAGAGCATTAGCAAGCATGACCATTATGGTATAATATGTGATCATATCATAGACCACCTTGTAATGCACACCAAGGCTGCCAATGAAATAGGTATTGATATCCGCAAGCCATTACTTTGACTTTTATAACATCTTGTGGAGTTACCTAAGTGCAGATTAAGTTCAGTGATATATATGTACATGGGAACAGACATTACTCAACAATGTGCCATGTGTGATGGTAGCCTCTCATGTTATTACTCACATGGGGATTACAGAATAGATATCTCCTGAACTATATTATACTATGCCCACCACTATGGACAGGCCACAGCCAATATTCCAGGTCTTCTATGTCTCCTCTGTACACTCACAGATGTACATCATTATCAGAGGGAAACCCATAGCTTCTCTAGGTATAATGAGCAAGGTGCCTATATTTGGGTGACCTTCTGTCCCTTAGGGAGACTGCAAGGAATTTGCATACTACAAAAGTGAGAGATGCACATCTAAGAATAGAAACCATTTAAAGGGATGCTTTGTTGAATCACAAAGAGGGTATTTGATAATGTGCCAGAGTATATTTTATATTTTCGAATAATTGTCTCAGAAAAAGACATAAAAATGTGTTCAGAAGCTTAACTGCTCATGGGGCATTCCCTCTGCCAGCCAATGAGATTAACAGTGAAGGTTAAAAAAACATTTTGTAATGTTTAAAATATGATTTTTTAAATACTTGAAAAAAAGTTCTTGTTCTAGTTTATAGAAGCCATGCACCCAAATTATTATACAAATATTTACTTACACTGGCCCTTTAAGGAAAAAAAGGAAGTTTTGTGAGATCTACAAATTAAAAGCACATATATATTTTTCATGCTTAAAATATATAAATAAGTAATTGGGAAAGTCTTTAAATTGTGAATCCAAATATACAACTGATACAACATTTGATTTGATGGTAGATAAGGACCAAATGGTCCATCTATGCCGTCTAGTTTATCTACCTAAAAAGCTTGGCTTAATTATTCGCCTAGTAGCTTTATGCTTATCCAAGGAATGCTTCAATTAATTTACTACCCATTGTAAGGATGTCCCATTCATCTCATACCCAATCTGTAAAGTAGTACTTTCATCATATTACCCCAATCTTCCACTCATGACCACTTTTTTAGAAGATATTTCCCCCCTAAACTGTATTTATGAGTTGCTTCCTTAATTTATGACACATATTTGTACAGTTAATCAAATAGTATTTTTTCAGTATTCTCATTATTTTGAATGAAGCCAAGCTCAATGACTGATCCTGTTGTGGATAGCCCTGTCCGGATGCTTCGACTCCTTGTGTTTTGTGATGTCATCTCCAGGAGACTGTCCTAACTCCCACATTTCACATCAAATAACAAGAAAGCATAATTATTATAATAGGTATAACTCACCTAAAGTGTCACATTTCTCATGGGCTCTACAAATATCCTGTCTGAAAAGAAGACGGATGTAGTTTAGCTGAAAAATGGGATGAGTCTGCCAGAAAGACCAATATACTTTTGCAAATAAACCGTTTTATGTGTGTTTTAAATATTAAATCATTCAATATTCTTGAAACTTTACATTCAGACCTGTGAGCTATATTTCATTCTGTTTTACTCATCTATAATACAACACAGTAGACCATCTGGGATGTTACTTTCTTTAATAAGTTCCTTCTCTACATCAACCCAAGTAGTCCATTTACAACCAACATAATATGTGAGTTTGTGTGGTACATTCAAATTAAATATCCATAAAATGAAAGCTCATAGCTGACTTTGTAATACTTATGACACTAGAGCTCTACGAATAATTTCCATTTCATAACGAGAATTGGTACAGGAGTGCGAAATATAAAATGTAACTTTTAATGATTCTTAATAATGTAAATTTAACATTTCACACTCCTATTTCTATACTAATTAATGTTATGAATCCATTCTTACAACTCAGTAGACCATCTGGGATGTTACTTTTCTTTAATAAGTTACTTCTCTACATCAACCCAAGTAGTCCATTTACAACCAACATAATATGTGAGTTTGTGTGGTAGAAACAAATTAAATCTCCATAAAATGAAAGTTCATAGCTGACTGTATAATACTAGAGGTCATCAAATAATTTCCATTTCATAATGACAATTAGTACCGGAGTGTGAAATATAAAATGTAAATTTTAATGAATCCTAATAATGTAAATTCAATTTTTCACATTCCTATTTCTATACTAATTAATGTTATGAATCCATTATTTTATGACCTATTAAAAAGAGGAGAGTGAAATATCACATTTTAATTTTAAGGGAATCATTACAAATTAAAAGTTATATTTTACAAACCTTCTGTACTAATTATCCTTATGGTGTTGACGTGTTTGATGATCTCCAACATCTCTGATATTAAATTGTAACCAAGCAACAATGTTTCTTATATATGTTGCTTTTAAATAAATATAAATTAATTGAGATTTAGATTTTTTTTTTATTGGATTATCAATTTTAAAATAAAGTGGGCATATGTATATGAAACTGTGTAGCATTGGTGATGCCAAATAGTTTTTACCTGATATAATAATCTAAAAAATGTGTCTCTCTCCAAGACCTTCTTCTCCCACCCACTACTAAAATTGAGTCTTAAAATAACTCCATGGGGGACCAAAACTGCTGATGCCATTGATCAAACTGTACGTAAAGACATCATTAGTCACAACATTTTGATCAATGGAGTAAAATATGATCTAAAACATTTCAAATTAAAAAATGATTGTTATAACATTGTCAAAATATATTTTAAATGAAATATTCTGGGTTTATTTTAAGCTAATTCACTTAGGAAAAATGTATATCCCAAATGACGTGTTAAAGGGATTGTCGGAAAATATCTATACTGATAAACTGAATATTTTCTGCAAGTTTACTTTATGTGTCCTTCGATGAAAATTAGTTAAAATAATTCAAATATCTTTCGTATTCTGAACAACATCGCCTTATTTCTTTCTTGGCTGTGATGTAGGCTGCCATGTTTCTCTTTGCATTAAGTGTCAGGTTACACCTAGATACAGGTATTGTTGGATGACAACTTTATGATAATTTTCTAACTATTTACATGGACAAGCCTGAATTGTAGCAGTTTATGGATCTCTATTTCCAGAACAGAGTCATTAAAATGAATTGCAGTTAAACATGTCAGCCTGCAGCACAGCTTACAGAGAAACAGGCTGTCTGTCCAGTCTGGCTGAAATAGATTACAAAATGTGCAGTCTTAAACTAGTTTTTAATAAATGACCTGTTTTAACCAATTTGTATAATCACTTCACCCATTAGTATGCATTTAGAGAGCTAAATTGTGATTGATTTATAAGTTATATTATGAATGCTGGGTTTTAACACACTGGAGGCGTAATATAATTTTTAAAAAGTAAACTATTGATGCATTCTTGCTATAAACCAGATAGCAATCGCTGGCTGTTTGTTCTGGAACAGACAGAATTACTAGATTGTAGTTTCCTTTGTACTTGAAAATCAGAAGCTATGTATTAATGCAATTGATTTTACAACACTAGCTGTTATGTATTAAGTCTGTTACCGGATTCACCTTGCAGCCTAAGAAATATATTATAAATATATTAAATATATACACACGCACACATACATACAAACAAATCCAAATGTGTAAAAAAATAAAAAAAATAAAAAAAAAATTGTGGGAGTATCCAAATTATATAAAATATTGAAATAAAGAAGCAATTCATACAGACCTTGTGATAAGTACAGCGGTATCATGGTGGGAAGGGTTATTATCATCTGGATAGTTCTGCACTTGTTGCCATATACAGAAGTTTTTTAATGTAGTCTGGGCATTGTATGAGATGGATGGACCCTCCTAATGATAGAGAATGTATTAGCATTGAGATTTATGGCTAATTCTTTGGCATAAAGGCTAAAATAAAAAAAATAAAAAAATAAAAATATATAAATATATATATACCTGATCATTGTGGATTACTGCCAGTTTCACAATAGCAATATTAATTAAATTACCAATGCTGGGGTCTTTATAAATAGAAGCTACCTGCATAAAAAAGAAAAATATCAGACAAAAGCATGTTGAAAATACAGCAAAGGCCCCAATTATTACAGAAATGAATTGTATACAAATAAATATAATTGTAATTTGTTGTTTGAGAGACAATTGAGCTTGAAAGTTGGGTATTTTACGCATTCATTGTCTACACAAGCCCAACACTCTCTCAAAGTCCCCTTTCGTAGGGCTACTACTTAACTCTCACATTAGAGAGTGAGAAAGGAGAAGAGCGTGCCCAGTTAGATAAATAATAATAGTCACAGATGCATTTAATTGTTAAAATGTGTTTCATCAACATATCTATACGTATTTTCCTTACCAACTCCCACTGTGAGAGTTAATTAATGGCCTTATATTCGGAGAGACAAAGAGAGGGAGGCCCTGTTTATATAATTATCTAATGTATAATTTATTCTTAAAATAACTAACTTTCAATCTCAATTATCTACCACCTCTAGGGACTTTTTTTTAAATAAAAAACATTAATAAATTTAATGACATGGACTCTCCTATTTATCTAGTATACATTTCCAACAGCAATTTTTGTATTCATAATATAATATAAAACATTAATGCCAATAAATAGTATAATTAAATATATACATGTAATATAAACTATAAAAAAAATGATATGCAATAAATGAAATAATAATTATCTAAATTAAATATTACAAAATGTTTTTGTGTAATAAAGCTGTAATTGCAACAGATAAAAAAAGTCCAAATTAACACAATAGAGGTACTAATTAAAAACGATAACAACGTACTTAAAAAAAAGAAACTTTTGACTGTTTGCTGTTGCAAATTATTAAAAAAACATATTCCTAGTAATCGAAAATACGTTTTGAATTGACTACATTTTGGCTGTCACTCAGCTCAAGATCCTCCCACAAGACTGTCCTTCTTATAAATACTTCTAAAAATTAATCGATGAATGGTTCCCTGATTAACAATTTATTTTATTCCATGCAATCTATTTCTGAAAGGTAGTAACTATTTAAATACTATGATGCATACTCTCCCTAGAATAAATTCATGAGATTTGTGACTGAACTGAAACTATTGCTTTTAATTCAATGGTACATATTCAAACATAGTAGGTAAATGCATATAATCTTAATTTTTTTTTTTAATAATGTTTATTTTTAAAATGTGCAAGAAGATGAGATTTTTTCAATAACCACTATATTTGCTTCTTAAAATAATTTATAAATTGGAAAGGTATATGACCTATACGTGTAAACATTAGCATTACACAAATAGGTAATTTGCTACAACAGTTTGACCAATGGAATAAGCAGCTGTGGGAATTTAAAAGGTGGGGGAGCACATTTTGAAACTACAATTTAATTATTATTATTTTTTAACCTTTATATGTAAAGCTCCAACATTTTACACAGCACTATGTACAAGGGGAAACAATTCTATGAACAGTTTTCTAGATAATAGGCGATTTTTTACATAACTTTTGTTTTGTATATAGTTTCTAGGGACAATTTAGGGCCAAGAATATAATTTTATAAAAAAATTTAAAAAAATTTATTAAATAGAAAATTGCCATTTTGTAGCCTGGATCAGGTGCAAATCTACTAGATAATTTGCTTATTATTTATTGGGTTTGTGTTCTGCTTATTGGGTTTAGCCTGACTAATCAATGGTTGTAGTTTTCCTTCAACCCTTTTAATAATATTTTATAAAGAATTTTAAAACAGAGTCTGAACAAAACTCTTCATAACGTGACAATCAAGGGATTTTATAGTTTTGATACATCCTAATAAGTATACCACCTAATACACTAATAGAAGTTAATATAATGTGGGGAAAAAAACAAAAATACCCTAAATGGAAATTTACAAGATTCCACAAATAAAACAGATTTTTTTTAAATCAAATTATATTGAAAGGTTTATTAATTTATGGTACATTACAGCACATTGTGGGGTGTCAGATCATTACATATGCCCTTTAAGTCCAAGAAATGTAAGTTTTATTCCAGATTATGCCAAAAGAAAGAATGAATTGATCTGCCCACACGTTGGAGAATGTTCCAAGGAAGATGATGCTTCTTCCATACTCTGCGTCCGTATGACTTAGTGTTTCACCATATGGAGTATGTATACCAAATAAAGTTTAAAACTGCTGAAAAGTTGTATTGGTTTTGCTTAGTCTAGACACAATGAGTCACTGACAAATCACTAGGGTCTAGGTGGAAATTTGAGCAGAGGAAACTGTTCCCCTGACCCAACATTTACGAGTCTGTCCCGGTTTAAAAGTGATGTGCCAGGCCAATGAGTCTTGGGCAAGTAGGATATATTCACCCCACAGGCTAAGAGTTATCCTTGCAAGTCACCATACATTTTTCAAAAGCAGTCTACAAGAATAATACTTTTATTGAACTGTAATACTTTTTAGTGGATTAAGGTATCATTGAGGTCAAGTTTTGCTATATGTTGTTTGAAGATAGGCAATTTTTGATAAAAATCTGTATTTATTTTTACATTTTAAAACAAAAACCTTTTACATGCAAGTTGGGGAGAAGAGAGAGAAGAATAAGGAGAAATAAGAAATAAGAGAAAAGGTGGGAACAAGAAATAGGGGTGAGAGGGGAGCAGAGAAAGTAATGGTGAGTGAAAGAAAGAAGGATATGGAGAAAGAAATAGAGGAAAATTGGGAAGAGAGAAAAAGAGGAGGCAGAAAAAAATGGGAAGAAAGATATGGTGAGAGGGTGAGAGAAAAAGGAGGAGGAGAGGGAACGGGGGGAGAAGAGGGAACGGGGGGAGAAGAGGGAACGGGGGAGAAGAGGGAACGGGGGAGAAGAGGGAACGGGGGGAGAAGAGGGAACGGGGGGAGAAGAGGGAACGGGGAAGGAGAGTGAGAGAAAGAAGGATATGGAGAAAGAAATAGAGAAACATTAGGAAGATAGAAAAAGAGGAGGCAGAAAAAAATGGGAAGAAAGATATGGTGAGAGGGTGAGAGAGAAAATGGCGGAGGAGAGAGAAAGGAGGAGGAGAGGGAAAGGGGGAGGAGTGGGAAAGGGGAAGGAGAGGAAAGGGTAAGGAGAGGGAACGGGGGAGGAGAAGGAAAAGCGAGGGGAGCGGAAGGGGGAGGAGAGGGAGAGAAAGAAGGATATAGAGAAAGAAATAGAGAAACACTGGGAAGATGGAAAAAGAGGAGGCAGAAATAATTGGGAAGAAAGATATGGTGAGAGGGTGAGAGAGAAAAAAGGAGAGGGAAAGAGGGAGGAGAGGGAAAGAGGGAGGAGAGGGAAAGAGTGAGGAGAGGGAAAGGGGGAAGAGAGGGAAAGGGGGAGGAGAGAGGAACGGTGTAGGAGAGAGGAACGGGGGAGGAGAGCGGAAGGGGGAGGAGAGCGGAAGGGGGAGGAGAGCGGAAGGGGGAGGAGAGCGGAAGGGGGAGGAGAGCGGAAGGGGGAGGAGAAGGAAAGGGGAAGGAGAGGGAAAGGGGAAGGAGAGGGAAAGGGGAAGGAGAGGGAGAGAAAGAAGGATATGGAGAAAGAAATAGAGAAACATTGGAAAGATGGAAAAAGAGGAGGAAGACAAAATGTGAAGAGAGATATGGTGAGAGAGAAAAAAGAGGAGGAGAGAGAAAGGAGGAGGAGAGAGAAAGGAGGAGGAGATGGAAAGGGGGAGGAGATGGAAAGGGGGAGGAGATGGAAAGGGGGAGGAGATGGAAAGGGGGAGGAGATGGAAAGGGAGAGATAGAGATGAAAATAGAAAAGGGAGAAAGAAAAAGATGGAGATAGAGTAAGATGTCAAAGAAAGAATGTGATGGGAGAGAGAATAAGGCACCAGAGCGAGAAGGGGAAGAGAAACTTAGAGAGATGGGGAGGGCAACGTACAAAAAAATATGCTGGAGGGGTAGTAATCCTTACTAAAAGTGGGTAAAGGGCATCACTATAGGAGTGTGATGGTATGGATAACAATGCAACACCATGGTCATATATGACTTTTATATACTTACCAAAGTTAGAATTCACACATATTCAAATAAATTACCATCGGATTACACCTTATGCTAAATTCACAAAACCAGAGGAAGTATTCCAAGCAATCTGAAGTGTATTTAAATACTTACTATAGACATAAGTGTTAAAACATAATGCTGTAGATTAGCGCCATGATATTCCACCATTCTGCTGTCTGCCACAACCATGACTTCAACATACCGGGGGTAAGACAGAAAGCGCTTTGTCCTTCTGAGGAATCCAGTTTCATTGATTTTATCAGTACTGTTATTATATGAGGGATACTGGTTTCGTAATAGACCCCTTCTCAAAATCTCTACATCTGAAAACATACTAGTTTGTTCCCGCTGAGTTCCTCTCTTCTTGTGTTTAACTCGATTTGGTTTTTGCCCTGCAAGGAAAAATAATAATTTGGTTAGAATTAGCGGCATTTTTTAGCACATAAGTATATTTTAGGAAATTTGCTACTTTACACATTTCTATTACGTATTGATCATAAAAAGTTATAACAATTCCTTTTATAATTTATTATAGCCGTATTTACATTTATTTTCACTTTAGAGTGTCAGCCTCTAGTTGAGTTCATCATCTCCACTTTGATAAGGTCAGCAAGGGGGTAATGGGTGCTAGGTTTAGAGACCTTTAAGAACAATTTTATTTAGATACATTGGCAATAAGCCATTCATAGGCTGTTCCCTACAGCAAAAACTCACTTTAACACAGCAAGTCTCTGTCCAATTTAGCACTGCCCCCTAAACAAAGCCAACTCCAACTGTTGACAATCATAGTGGGCATAGGCCAGCAACAGCTGAATCTGTACTTTTAAAGTAATATAAGATTTAATACTATCTTTTAAAACCTTTTTAAGATCAATGACTAATTAAAACATCTGATGCTTGTTGCTACAGTAATCTGTTAATTTGTTGTTATTGTTGTTCAGTCGTGTCTGACTCTCGATGACCATAAGGACAGCAGCACCCAGGCACATGTATCTGTGTTTCTGATCATGCTCATCCATATGGTTTTCTTGGCAAAGATACTGGAGTGGGTTGCTAGTTTCTTCTCCATTGGATATGTCTGACCTCTCTGCTATGACCTGCTCATCATGGGTGACTCTACATGGTATAGCTCACAGTTTCATTGAGGTACATTAGCCCTTTTACCACAAGGGGATCCCATAATTACTTCATTGTTATTGTTATTTATTAGGATTTTGGTTTAAGCTTGACTAATGAAATTACATTTCATAGTATAAGATATCGTATTCAGCAGGGATCCTGGAAAGCAGTAGAGTCTGCCAGTATATTATTTACTTATATTTAGCTCATCCCCCACCCAGATAGTTTTACACCCCTAGCAATCCTTCCATAAAAAAGACATCCTGTTCTCTTGGTAATTGAGGTTTATAGTTTTGGCACCAGCTTCTTTCTAAGTTTAATACTATAATATTGTCTTCAAATAAAAATTATTCCTTACACTTGCTGTAGACATACGGACATTTACAGCACTTAAGGAACGGAATTTTTTTTTTTATTAAATATAAAAAAATCTTTCTTAAAATAACACAAAAAAATTAAATTAAAAGGACACATATAAATACATATAATTAAATTGGTTGTTAATAGACATTTTGAGTTAGACAATTGAGCTGGTGTAGTGGTGTATTATAAGCATAAATTACATGAAAAATCTCTTCTACTAATGACTATCTCATGTAATTAATTATCTCTCGAATTGGAGGGAAAAAACCAACACAAGCAGACGGATAAATAATAGAAAAAAAAGATACTTGTTTTTCAAGAATGTACCAAACTAATAATATTAGACTAAACATTATTTGGGGAATTCTACCTTTTTAAAGACTTTTTTTGAGTGGCAAGAATGCATTTTTGGTTTGTGATATCAGTTCCTGGGTGATGGGGGGTTCCTAGCATGATGGAACATCAAACTCCGGGCCCTAACCTTCCTCTGATCACTGGACTGGGACAATGGACGATGCCAAATGGAAAAAACAGTGCATTTTGCTATAGATTGTAGAGCCCTCTCTGATTGGCTCATTTGAACTACCTGGGGTTGCCAGCAATGCTTTGATTGGCAGACAAAGGAAAGCTGGCGGCCAATGATTAAGCCGCCACCTAGGTGACCCTCTGGTTGGTTGGAACTTTGGAGGGAAATTCGAATAAGACTCCAAGGTGATATTAAATTGTCTACAGGGTAGCCAATCAGAATAAGCAGGAATCATTACTGATTAACCGCAAAGATTTACATGGTTCCGCCACGGCATACTGGATGAGAAAGGTAAGGGGACAGCTTAGACATTATAAAAGGTAGGGATGCCCATGAAAATCAGTTGGCTTCCACAGACATAAGAAGCCACCAAGGGAATAGGCAACTGGTCCTGTGTTGTGACACCTAGCTTTTTTTTTTACACTGAGGGATGGGGAGGATGGAACAAGAGAAGTCAAGACCATTGCTAGATAATTGGATATGATTGAAATTGACTGAAACAGTGATCTAACAGCAAATAACAACCAAAAAGGCCCATCTAGTCTGCCTATACTGTCTTTGTAACAGATGGGCTTAAATTAGACTGGTATTAATCCCAGGCATGCTTCAATTTTGTAGTAGTTTCTAAAATTACCTTTACATCTTGCACCACAACCCTTCCCACTCACAGACCCAGAAACTGGAAGTTGGATCAATAGATGCAACCACAACCGCCACTTTCATATCATGGATTCTTCCGTTGTCCAGTAGAGGCATCAACATTTTTTTCATGATACTTAAATAGCTCTCAGTCAAAGTTTAAACACATATATATTTGTTTTAGACGTACAGTAGTCCTTTAAAAGTCATATCATTAGTATGGGTATGCTTGTGTTGCGCGTCACCTCCACTTTGAGAAATAATGAATCACGCTTAAAAATTCCAACTATCAATCTCATTTATCTAAACTCCAGCTCAATTTTGCAATTATAACCATTTGTAATTATATATATTTATATATAGTTGTGAGCGTACGAGTTGTTGCTAATGCTGCGGGCTCGCGCAGCGAGCCGCGGCCCTCGCGAAGCGAGGGCAGTGGCCGAGGGTCTCAGTTGCTGGCATGGAGCGCCGTAGGCGCTCCATGCCAGCACCTGAGGACCTCGCAAAGCGAGGGCCGCAGTTGCTGGCATGGAGCGCCGAAGGCGCTCCATGCCAGCAACTGCGACCCTCGCAAACTTTACGTCTCAAACCAAACAGCACGACACACACATTACGACACTCGCAAACAACATACGACACACGTTCACACACATTACGGCCTCGCAACACTCGGACGCAACTCGCGAACATTACAAAATGTAAAACACAATACATACACACAGCACATACATAAAAACCTTACCTACACCAAGAGGGAGCACCCAGCACCTCAAAAATACAACTTACACCTCGATTTTAATCGAAATAGAACAGTTTAGAGACTAAAAAAATCGAAGCGACAGAAAAAATGGCCGCCGAACAAAACGAAAACGAGGCTACAGCACACACACATTACGACACTCGCAAACAACATACGACACACGTTCACACACATTACGGCCTCGCAACACTCGGACACAACTCGCAAACATTACAAAATGTAAAACACAATACATACACGCAGCACATACATAAAAACCTTACCTACACCAAGAGGGAGCACCCAGGACCTCAAAAATACAACTTACACCTCCATTTTACTCGAAATAAAACAGTTTAGAGACTAAAAAAAAATCTAAGCGAGAGAAAAAATGGCCGCCGAACAAAACGAAAACGAGGCTACAGCACTCTAAATTCGCAAAACACCACAAGAAACTCGCAAAACACCACAAAACACCTACGGATATTCCGATACAGACGTATACCACACATTACTCGCCATTTTACGCCAATGCGGAACTACATGACTACGCTAATGGTTTGGTCTCGCGCACGCACACTGTTACACTGCACACATTCAGCACGCTTACACAGCAGATCCACACCACTAATGCTGCAGCAACATCAAAACACATTCACAGCTCTTCCACACAATGCTTTAAAATAGGTAAAGTATATTCATTTATTCATGTATTATATATTTCATTATTACACACTGAACAGCATTAGCTACCTTACAATTTCATTGCCGTCATTTTTTGACGGGCAATTCGCTAGTTTATATATACTTTTCACTTCTGCAATAACTGGGGGCTTTTGCTGTGACACTTTCAATATTTTATGAAATGATCGGTAGCTCCATTCCTGATGCATGGCCATCCCATCTGTGCCAAATAGGAGGACCATGAACAATCGTTTAGTTAGATAAAATAAATGTTGACTCTTCTGATGGTCCTTTGAGGCATCTAAGATAATTTGGTGAAGGCTGCTTGTATGATAGGAGCATTTACATTTCTGCAGGAGCAGAGCTTGCAGTTATCTTTGAGCATGTGTGATGGAAGAGTTGAGGTAACAATATAAACTCCACTAAACTTGTCTTTATCCACCCCAAGACTCCCTCCATTATTCAGTATATAAGTACATATACTCATGCCTTGTTTACATGATTCACGCAAAAATTCGAAGTAGGCTGCATTTGACAAGGCTCACATCAAGTAACAAATATAATTTTCTGAACATAGAGACTATCAGCCCTATTAAATTCAAAGCCCGTAGCGGCATTGGCACACCCGCAAAGGCTGCGGGCTTGAAATTCGGCTGCATTACAGAGCTATTAAATTGAACCATGCCGAGAGTTACGGGCCGGAGACGCAAACCCATAAACAATTCTTGCACACGTTGAAAGCGGCCGTGAAAATGATCAATTAGTCAAACCCGTAGTTACGGGTTTAGATGGAGCCAATGGCAAAAGAGATCATCATCATTACGTCACTGAAAAACAGAGATTAGATTTCAAAGCCTTACGGGTTTCAATTACGAGTTGCGATCAGACTCGCACTGCAGAAATAATGCAATATTAATAAATCAGTAAATATTATATTCCCGCCCATGCGAGTTCCATTATATGTATTAACACATTGATTGCCGGGATTGATATAACATGGAAATTAAACATAAAAAAAGTATTTTATATTGCAAATTTGCGATAACATCACTTTCCCTTTAATTATGAGTACAGTAGTGTGTGTGTGTGTATATTTGCATTTACAGTGCTACGTATAGGACTCTAACCAGCTTGCAGGGTCCTCTTTAGTACCGGCTGGCTTTTTGGCTCCCTTTGCGGCTTACGGGTTGGAACGCCAGTGGATTTGTAGCAATTTAATAGCGATTTGCGAACGTAACAGTTACCGGCTTGACAGAACAAAGGATTTGCGGCCGCGGATTTCAGATTTCAACAAGGGTTTTTCGCCCTTAACCCGCAATCGTTTGTGGGTAGCTTTGAGAGGCCAATGTAACAGCTGTAAGTCTTGCGGGCTACGTTACGGGTACAGTCTTACACGTTGAGGGAATTTAATAGGGCTGTATGAATAAGAAACACATGTAGACCAGGTTAATTGGTATTCGTAATTGCTTTACATTAAAACCACAATATGTTGCAGTTCAGAAATCCATAAGGCTCACTGCCCAAGTTCCCTCTACATTATAAATCAGCAATTTTTCATACAAGTTTTTTTTAATAATATTATTTTATAATATGCATTCTAGAATTTTCTGCACTATCGCGGCCCTTTAACTAAATAAAATGAAATAGTGTACAGAAAAAAAATTAATTCTGTTCAAAAGACAAATATATAGAAATTATCCAAATATTAATTGTTTTCATTGTGATGCAGAAATAAACCAAGAGGTAGATTAGGTACAGAAATGATCCCATATAATAGGATATTTTCAGAGAAAATGAAAAGGTTTAAATGTAACATTAGCGAACAGTGAAGTCATTGCTTAATATAAGAGATGGAATTGTTCAAAAATCATAAAAATAGCATGTTTACACACAATGCAATTAGAGCACCTTTAATCCCTTCCAGGAATTCTCTAGAAAATTCTTTCCCTTTCACATCTCTCCTTTGGGACAAACGTTCTAATTAGTTATCATAAACAATGTAAAGGAAGTTCTATTTTTAAGATGATTTATTTGCAATGCTGCCCAGTGTTTTTGTGAAGCATATTGATGATTTACAGGAAAATAAGGAATCACCATGGCAAGGCTGAAAAAAAAAGTGTAGAGAAACTGCTCTGCTTTTTCCCCAAGTTCTAAACTAATGTAAATCATTCACTCCACATTAGAGCACTCCGTGCACAGCTGTATATCTGTAGCCGTAACAGATATCTGTGTAGGAAGCAGCCAAACCAAGCATTACGGATGAGACGGGGCTCTGGGATCCAGTAGTAAATGGGAACGTCATAAATATTATGAGTGGGAAGGGCCGTAACTGCTGGGCAAGGAAACAGACATACCGTATATATAAAGAAATTATTTTTTATTTATTAATATATTCTGATATTAAAAAGATGTGACAATTGTATTTATAGCTTCAATAAATAAAGATGTGTTTATTGGCGTTATGATATATTTATAGACAATGTAACAGAGCATTTGTTCTTAGGAGATTTGGTTTTGTGATGTGTATAAACCCTTGAGTACCAGGTTCTGTGGTACCCTGGATTTTGTATCATCAAGCGTGCTTAATACTAACATATCATATTTTTTTAATTACACATATGTTAATATTGGATTCTTCGGTGTCAAATAATGTTGAAGTTTCATTATTTCGTAATGCTTTTTGTGCTATGCTGCCACTTTAAATGCTCAGCAAGGTTTTGAAAAACAGTTGGGAGCTGTCTTTGGTACTCGTAAATCTTTTTTCTGCTTTTTGCAGTTATGGCAGTGCCCTGATTCGCGAGTGATCTGTAAAATCTTATTAGCCTAGGGTTTGGGTGTCAGAGTGTCAGGGAGTAACTCGTAATGTATTGTCCATGCAAAACTCAATGGAGATTTATGCCTTGCTTTTCGGCTTTGTTGTGAAGTTCACTTGGAGAAGTTCTCTTGCAATGTTTTAGAGTTGGGGGATTAGCATAACTAGGATAGGGAGTACTATGCTGATACGGCACTCAGAATTGATATTGAAGTTTTACATAGGGCCCAAACTCAGTTGGGAATGGTGTATAAACCTGTTCACCACTAGGACCACTCATAATGTTACTAAACATAACCTGTAACTCAAATTGCACCCCAGGTAAATGTTAGGTAAAGGCAGTGTCCGCTCCTCAAAATTAATAATATAGGATTTTCAGAAAAAAACAATGTTATGCATGAATACATTTGCCGAGCCATTTTTTAAAATATATGCTAAGCTTCTTGTGGCAGCATAAGCTTGATTGTTGTTGCTTAGTCGTTCAGTCATGTCTGACTCTCTGTGACTCTATGAACTGCAGTATGCCGGCCATACGTTTGTCTGGTTTTGCTTATCCATATGGTTTTCATGGCAAAGATACTGGAGTGGGTTGCCAGGTTCTTCTTCAGTAAACCGTGATTTGTCTGACCTCTCTGCTATGACCTGCGCATCATACGTGACTCTACATGGTATAGCTCACAGCTTCATTGAAGTACACAAGCCCCTTCACCACGACAAGGTAGTGATCCAAAAGGGGATTAGCTTGGTATTTTAATGTTAATGTTAAAAAGAACCACCACTCAGATGCATAACTCTCTATATAAAATATAATAAACGTACAGATGTATAAATTATCCTAAGGTAGTTGGCTTCAGATCATCGAAACGCATTGGTATTTGTGCATATAATTTATATGTGTGGAAAACAAATGACTCCTCTTAGTAGATTATTTTCCGCATTTGTTTATTATTGTATTAGGTTATTTTCACTATTAAATCAAAGATGAGAAATTCTATATTTTTTGCATGGAAATTATATAAAAAGCCTAGTCCAATTAATAAAGCATAAGGAAATCGCGGATTCAGGGTATAAATCTAGATAGGAAAATACATTTAACAACTCCATCCATTAGTGAGCCAGTGAGAACTGATTTTAGTCAAAACACTCTCAAAATGAAAGGGCACATTCTAAAAATAATTCAGTAGAGTGAAGACATGTACAAACAATACAGAACCCTGACACGTTGGTGAGTGGGTGGTGTCTGTTAAAAGGCATAGTATACTGTACCACCAGGTAGCATTGAGGGCCTTTGTTTAAAATAGTGGTAGAGAAGACACTAATTGGTGAGGTTAACAAAAAATTGAGATCAAAGGAGCTAACTAATCTTTGATCTCTGACTAATTTAGCTTTTTGTCCACAGACAAAGACGCATAAGGGTCTCAGGTGTGGCCCCTCACCCACTAGGCAATTGTCCAGTTTACGTGCCCATCCAGCTTGTTGGCACAGCCAATGGTCTTCACTAAATTGGGGTTTTGGCAAAGCCAATTATTGAGCTGTCGGTTAGCCTTTCTGTAAATTGTATTTTTTTCCAATCAAAAACTTTGCTTTATGACATTTTCCCTGCCTAACTAGGGCCTCATTCAAATGCGATTTGGCCAATTGAATAGGGCTCTATATAAGCACAGAGCATTTTAGTTAGTGAAGACCTTGCTTTTGGATAGAAGTTCACTAACTAAAAACTTCTTAGCATTTGAATGAGGCCCTTAGTGAGACGCAAAGGCCCCTATTCAATTGAAATCTGCTACAGTTACAGAGCGATTTAATTGATCAAGCCTGCAGCTACCTGGCCCGAAAGCCAAAACCGTGAACCATGCAGTAAGTAGCATTTCAGGGCCTGATCATGATCAGTTAAGCAAGGCCGTAACTCCCGATTTAGAAACAGCCAATAGTAAATGAGACCGTCATCATGATGTCAGTAAAACATGGAGGTTAAACGTCAATCAATTAGCGCTTAGAGGTCCGATAAGCAATCAGACTCGCAATCCGCACACTCGCAATGTACAAAATAATAATAATGAATGGCGATACTGTTCTAGTCCATGCTGGTGACCTGATATGTATTAACTCATTGATTCCCGATATTGATATAACACAGAAATAAATATTTTTGATTGCAGATTTACGAGCTTGAGACTGTTGTGCAATTAATTATAACGTCTTTCAGTATCGATTTTGTAATTGCATTTACAGTGCTGCGGACAGGTGTTTATCCCCCTTGCGAGTCCTGTCTGGCACCCGTAGGATTTTCTTCTACATTTGCCATTGTGGGAACATTTGCTGGCTTGAGGAATTGAAGCAATTGAATAGCGATTTGCGATTGTAACATTTACGGGATTGGAAGATCAAAAGCTTAGCTGGGTCGCAGTTATGATTTTCAGCCCGTAACCAGCTAATTGTTTGTTGGTAGCGAAAAGACGCCAACTGAATAGCAAATTAGTTTACAGGCTACATTACGGGCTCCAGTAAATACAATTTTCTTATTTGAATAGGGGCCAAAGATTTCAGACAATTGTCTTTTAACAGAAAATGGACATTGCAGCCTCAGAGACCCCTCTGCAGTCCATGCAAAGCTTAGTGAATTTAATTCAGTTTGTATTTTTGTGATGCAAAACGATATATAACAGATTAGCAGCCTTATTAAATTGCGATTCTGCCAATTGAATAGGGCTCTATACAAGCACAGACTAACAACCTTAAAAATAGGGTAACCTTGGAATACAGCATCTTATCATACAAATTCAGCACAAAATAAATGAATACAATTTTTCAAACATTTAAAATTCTAGATAAGTACAATCTTTATTTCAGATCAATCAGCAAAAAAATAACATAGAAAGTCACTCGTGAGGCCTCTTTAGTTCATGTGACTTTACAAAGTAAGTGCCGAGGCAAAAGTTGAAAAGTTAATGATTGCTCAACAATATAAGGTTTATTAACGGTTAACTTACTAACTTAACCCTGGCATTGATTGAGGGGTCAGGGATTTATGGTAAATCAATGATCTTGGAGGCCTGCCTGGGAGGGACGGTGTTAAGGCTGCTTAATAACGTCTGGCTTCACATTATGAGGTACAATTTTAAGTAAAAGTTCAACTAAATTTGTGTAGGATAGTGGAAATGTGTTTGAATATAATTAGTTGGCATTTCAAAATGGTGGTGTGGTGGTAAATAAACAAATAAATGACAATGATAAGATAGGCCTCATCTTATCTTATAAAAGTAGGTCAGTTCTGTCCAACACAAAGCTCATATAACATACTATCATTATAATTAGGTACTAGGCCCAACTCCAGGCCTAAATGTCTCAAAAAGACTTCAGATTAAAGAATTCTGGACCTTGCGTGTTAGACTAGCGCAAATTGTGTGCATGCACTGCAATCGCGTTCCATTCAGGTCTTGATTGAGAAGTGCTGTGTCCACTTAAGGTGGATTACTACAGTTACACTTAGAACAAACATATAGAAGCAGAAAGAGTGTTATAGGTGGTGATGGTGGTGGGGGGGGGGTAGGCCCCCCTCTCTGAGCTCCTTCCCCCCACACCTATAACACTCTTTCTATATGATTGTTCTAACTGTAACTGTAGTAATCCACCTTAAGTGGACACAGCACTTCTCACTCAGGACCTGAATGGAACACGACCGCAATGCGTGCACACAAGTTGAGCTAGTCTAACACGCAAGGTCCAGAATTACTGTAATGCCTCAGCTTTCTTGATGATCAATATCAGTTTAGATATACAGTATAGTTCTTCGATATAAAGAGCCCTATTCTATTAGCTGCTCGGAAATTAATCTAACCTGTTATTTTGCCTGTGGTTGTTTTTTCTCACTAAATGTTTAGATGTATTCTACTGACTCCAGATTGCAATTTACCTCCTTAAGCGTAAACAAATAAACCCTGCCTTTTTAATAGGATTTCAGGAAGTGTGAACATCAGTATTTGGTGACACGGTCTCACTTAATATCATTGTTATGCCATAACAAGGGAAGTGCCTGCCCCTATAATACTTAGTAAAAACAAAATATGTATATACAAAGTATTATAATACAAATTCAAAATCTAAGTTCATGCACTGTTCAGCCAGTAATTTATATTACGCAGTTGGAAGTTAACTTAGAAAATGTATGATGACTTACATATAATAATAACAGATTGATTAGGACATACATCATAGCACAAATACAGCATAAGTTAGGAAATATGTATTAGACACATATGGCCCTGTGCTAATTGGGCGGTGTATACTACGGTATAGTTGTAAATGGGCTGTGGCTGTCTATGTTAATCTTAAGCTCCCCACATTACAGCTCTGAGCCCACATCTGTAAATCCTTCCTTATCCGCAAGAGATTTTATTGTGAGACTTACCCAAACTAAGCTTTATGTATCAGAAACGGCTCTAGGAGCCAATAGGAAATGAGAATGTCATCATTATTATAATGAGTTCAAACAAGTTTAGAAACAAATTGCGGCCCACTGGAGAAGGAACTGGCAATCCACTCCAGTATCTTGAGCCATGAAAACCATATGGATTAGCACACCCAGACACAAGGGGTTCCTGCTATGCTACGATCCATAGGGTTACGGAGAGTTGTAAACGACTGAAGGATTGCATAATATTACAATGCAAACAATGGTGGGGATTTGGGGAATTATTTACTTTTAAGAAATGGCTAGCAAAATGTATAGCCAGATTTCAGTCTCTTTAAGAAGAAGGCAAAAAAAAAAAAAAATTTGTAATGACGAGTCCCTTTAAACAAATGTGAGGATGACAATTCAAAACTATTGTCTACCCACTCCAAATAAGTTTCATTTCAGACTTTAAAAAAGCTGTAGTTTGCAGACATGGGGCCTCATTCAATTGCGATTTGGCCAATTGAATAGGGCTCTATATAAGCACATAGCATATTTATTTTACAGACGTTTTTAGTTAATGAAGACCTTGCTTTTGGATAGAAGGTCACCAACTAAAAACGTCTGTAAAAAATATATGCTCTGTGCTTATATAGAGCCCTATTCAATTGGCCAAATCGCAATTGAATGAGGCCCATAAGCCATCTGAAATATCTCTAGGGAGAGGCTGATTTAGTTCTGGGCGAGTCAGGTCCAAAAACAACAAGGACTCAAGTCCCAAGCATGTTCATCTTCAAATTAAAGGTCACTTTTGAAATGCCAGCCTGATTTCATGATATCTCTGTACAGATCCGCTTGTTTCTGCAACATAAACACGAGCAGTGCAGGCTCGAGCGGACATGCGGGAGTACATGTGGTCTGCTGAGCTCGGCTCTTCTCCCAAGTAACACAAACTGAGAAAAACCTTTTGTAATATAAGTTTCAGTTCATAAACACAAGTATTAAACAGCTGCTGCTATGATTACAGAAACTGCCATTATTAAACCCGGGGTTTTAAATGCATTAAACACTATATCCCCTGACTGAACCAATGCCAATGCAGCATTTTAAGGCACTAATATCACAAATAATTATACCAATTAAAAGGTGTTATTGCATATAGATGCAATAAATTACCACGGGAAGCGAACAACCAGATTTTAACATTTTACCAGATGCTTAATAAATAACAGCCTTATTAAATTGCAATTTGGCCAATTGAATAGGGCTCTATTTAAACACATAGCATATTTTTTTTTACAGAAGATTTTAGTTAGTGAAGACCTTGCTTTTGGATAGAAGTTCACTGACTAAAAACTTCTGTAAAAAAAATATGCTGTGTGCTTATATAGCGCCCTATTCAATTAGCCGAATTGCAATTTATTAAGGTAAAAAAGTCCTTCCGCTAATGAGTGTTGTGATGCTTCACATATTCATTGCAAAGAGTGGATCAGGTTTTGTATTGAATTTCAAAGGCAAGTTATCAATTCAACTAAATCAATTCTAATAAAATGAATACAGGGAATAAATACAAAAATAAGATGAGGATATACACTGAAAGGTACATGTAAAGTCATTAAATAATATGCATGTGTTCTGCAGAACATAAAATAGACCTGTTTTCCGTATCTAAGTAGTTTTAACCTCTTAATCTACTAGATATAAAATAGTAAGAAATGTTTATGAAAGAGAGAGATAGATAGATAGATAGATAGGCAGAACTGAACACGTGGCCATATACTGTGGCTTGTCTTATGACACAAAAAATAGCAAAATTAAACCTAATCATACATTACCAGATTTGGCCACACTAGCCGGCGGCATGGAGTGTGTCTTTCCCATGAAAGCTTTAATCCATAACACACACACACATATATATATATATATATATATATATATATATATATATATATATATATATATATATATAGTAAATAAAAAGTACATCTGTGTTTACATCTGAATGTCTAAAGCAAGTTAAAAACCCGCTTCCAGCTCAGAGTTCCGAGAAAAACAGTTATTACACTGCATTCTGGGAAGTTGAGCCAGGACACACAAATATGGCCACAAATGCCTCGTTCTTCATTCCGTAGCCATTATCAATCATGGCTTCCTTTAAGCTTATGCATGCTGTATTAAACAGCTTCAATGCAAAGCCAAGGTTGGAATAAACACAGGCTGAGTATCCAATCCATGTACAGCTGTTTCAAGCTTACTGGCTATCATCAGCATGGAGCGGGATCTCAGCCTGTGTTGTGGAAATTATGAGTAGGTAGTTCACCACATCAATCATTTATAATATGGTGGGCAAAACAGCGATAGAAGCGCTCCACCGTACAGTAGTACAGTAAATAAAAAGTACATCTGTGTTCATATATATATATATATATATATATATATATATATATATATATATATATATAGTGCCTTACAAAAGTATTCACCCCCCTTGGCATTTCTTGTGTTTTGTTGCCTCACAACCTGGAATTAACATGGATTGTTTGCATCATTTAATTTACAGAACATGCCCACAACTTTGAAGACGTTTTTTTTAAGGACAAAATAACAGAAAAAGCTCAAGAATATCCCTGTATTTAGCACCATCCATCCTTCTCTCAACTCTAACCAGTTTCCCAGTCCCGGCTGCTGAAAAACATCCCACAGCATGATGCTGCCACCGCCATGTTTCACTGTGGGGATGGTGTTCTTTGGGTCATGTGATGTTTTGGGTTTGCGCCAGACATAGCGTTTTCTTTGATGGCTGAAAAGTTCAATTTTAGTCTCATCAGACCAGAGCACCTCCCTTCATACATGTTAGGAGTCTCCCAAACTCAAAACGTGCCATTTTGTTTTTTGCTGAAAGTAATGGCTTTCTTCTGGCCACTCTGCCATAAAGCCCAACTCTATGGAGCGTACGGCTTATTGTCGTCCTATGTACAGATACTCCAGTCTCTGCTGTGGAACTCTGCAGCTCCTCCAGTGTTACCTAAGGTCTCTGTGCTGCCTCTCTGATTAATGCCCTCTTTGCTCGGTCCGTGAGTTTTGGTGGGCGGCCGTCTCTTGGCAGGTTTGCTGTTGTGCCATGTTCTTTCCATTTGGTTATGATAGATTTGATGGTTCTCCTGGGGATCATCAAAGATTTGGATATTTTTTTATAACCTAACCCTGACTTAAGGCTGTAATGTAACAAAATAGGTAAAAATCAAGGGGGTGAATACTTTTGCAAGGCACTGTACATACCTCACTGTAGAATATCTTATTATTCATGTATTTTCTCTTTTTACTCCATAATCAAAATGTACAGGTTCGCCTTATTATGGGTGTCATCTTATAACAGACATTCTATGATTGGTCTTCTAAATTTCACTCTGTAGGCCAAGAGAAGCTACAGCCAACGTACACATCTTTCATACAACATGCAAAATATTTATTATACCTCAGTTTCAATACAAACTAGTCAATCAAGGGTGCTCTTTGAAGCTATGTTGGAATGCCATTGATGTAAAAAACAACAAAGCAAAACGTTCATTGCCACCAATTGGAACGTTTGTCAAATACAGCTGTTCTTGTGACTCAACCTATACAGGGTCACCCAAAAAACAGCTGCAGTCCAACACAAGTAGTAGTATATAGTTACTAATGAACAAATAGCAAAGGAACCAATGTCTAATTTAAATTTTCTTCCAAAAAATACAATTAGATTTACTCTGTTGCATCAGGGGTGACTGGTTTCAAAGTTCTGGACCATACTAGACCTAAATTGATTTATTACATATATACATATTTACTCAAATCTAATGCGCACCTTTTTCGTGAAATATCGGGTCCTAAATTTGGAGTGCGCATTAGAATCAATGGCGCATTAGATTAAATGTCTTTGGGGTTAAAATATCAAATCTAGTGCGCCATTGATAGCATTACCGGTAATAGCAAAAATGATAGCACAGACAGGACATACTGGTATATACCGCGACACCACCATCTCTCGCTTCCTGGCTCTCTAGAGTGGGTGACTGAGGCTCTCAGATGGGCAGATGGCGACGGGGGGCCTCATCATCACCACAGGAAGTGACTCCTCAAAGACTGGCATTAAGAATGCCGTGAACTTCCTGCAGAGACTGAGCCCCCCGCACACGGTCAAGCAGAGCCCAGCACACAGAGAGCTCCAGCACACAGAGAGTCCCATGCACACTGGCATGTAGAGCCTGGCGCACAGAGAGCTCCAGCACACAGAGAGTCCCATGCACACTGGCACGCAGAGCCCGGCACACAGAGAGTCCCATGCACACTGGCACGCAGAGCCCGGCACACAGAGAGCCCCATGCACACTGGCACGCAGAGCCCGGCACCCAGAGAGCCCCACGCACACTGGCACGCAGAGCCCGGCACACAGAGAGCCCCACGCACACTGGCACGCAGAGCCCGGCACCCAGAGAGCCCCATGCACACTGGCACACAGAGGTAGGCACCCAGAGAGCCCCATGCACACTGGCATGCAGAGCCTGGCACACAGAGAGCTCCAGCACACTGGCACGCAGAGCCCGGCACACAGAGAGCCCCATGCACACTGGCACGCAGAGCCTGGCACCCAGAGAGCCCCAGCACACCGGCACGCAGAGCCCGGCACACAGAGAGCCCCACGCACACTGGCACGCAGAGCCTGGCACACAGAGAGCCCCACGCACACTGGCACGCAGAGCCCGGCACCCAGAGAGCCCCATGCACACTGGCACACAGAGGTCGGCACCCAGAGAGCCCCATGCACACTGGCATGCACCCAGAGAGCCCCACGCATTCAAAATCCCGCAAATTTAGATATGCCTTTAATTTAAAAAATGTTGCATGTTTATCTCAAAGAACGAGTTCACTATGATACAAGAAGAGCGTAGAAGTATAAGGCTATATACCAAAATAAGAAAAAAAGTATTACAAATAAAATAAAAAATACGATTCCTATAATCCTTGGATACTTCCTTTCTGGAAGGCTTAACCTAGGGCCCCAAAGCTGACTAAAGTCCTGTTAGTATATATAAAGGAGGAAAATGAAATATATCAGTAACATTGCCAATAACAATCCAAGATATATTGCCAAAAAAGACAACCAAGGTCTCTGTTCTCAATGAGAGACCTGAATAGATACAATTACAATTTCCCTTTAATGTTGGCCAGACTAGATAACAATACCGTTTGGTATAGAATAGTTCTCAACTTCTATTATAATACAAATCCGTCTCACTCATCATTACATTTACCTAGAACTATCCAGAACTTCTCCACCAAAAACTCTCAAACAAACAAAAAACAAGTCACAATACACTTCTATTTGACCTTAAAGAGCTACATACATTAATCTAAAGCTCTCCAGCTATAATTTTTCACTTTGTGGTATAAATATTTAAATAATGGAGTGACAGGGAGCAGCAGAAATACAATTTTATAAAGTGAAAGTGCATTTTGTGACATGATGAATTTGACGCTGGGGTTAGTGAGGCTTTAATTAAATTGATGATATATTACGGAAAGGATTTACTATCAATCAAGTTAGAAGAGCAGGAGTTTTCAAAATCCATGTGTTAGATTAACTGTTACTAAGGACATTTTTGTTAAGTAAGGAAAATGTCCTGGCTTTGGAAGACATTAATCAGATGGTAGGCAACACACAGGAGGGAAACGTTTTCACTTATTGCAAAATTTAGTTATAAATGTCTTCCAGTGGAACACCAAGAATTTAACTTAATTGGTTCCTGATTTAGTTTGACATGCTGGTTATAAAAGCACTGACAAAATAAATGTTAAGGAATCAGTGCTTGGGTAGGACTTGCACTGATGGGGGGATCCTTGATTTTAAGAGAGAACATTACTAAACGAGTCTAAATCTTCTAAATTGACTAAGATTCCTAGAAGCTGTGAATATTTCCGTAAAGGATATTTAGTATGGGGGAAAATTGCTATCACAGCCTCGGTGAAGCTTAAACTAGACTGTTTATCCAAGAGGGCATCAAACCCTCTTATAGATATTTGTATTGTAGGTTTTAGCCAGTCAAATGCCCATTGGAGTGGAGGATTGGCACTGTGCACTGTGGCCAATGGCCGGTTCATTGGCCATCTCCATCTTATCCCAGTAATATCATACAACTAATTTATTGAGCTCTAGGGTACTGAATTATACATATTTACCAGCAAACCTCGAAATATTTCTCAAGGTCAAAGAAAGGTATTTTTTTTTGTAAAGAAAGACACACCACATGCTATTGTTCTTGGCATTTACTGTGATGGCAGAATCCAGAGCAGGACTTTTGGACATATATTCAGTTAATATGTACACACTGCTCTTGATATGTACAGTGCATGCTATTAAACAGACGTGTGTATTCTCTCTCTCTAATGGCATATCTAAATTTGCTGGATTATGAATGCATCTGACAGAGGAGAATTAGTAGATCAGTAGTACAAATTAGGGTTAACACCCTTCAAACCCAGGCTAAATTAGCATACAATTTAAACGTATTTGTTTTAGCCAATCAGGTTAGCTGAAAAATTTGATTTAAACTCTGGGGTTCCGGTTTGTGCTGCAAAGCCAATTGGGATATGTAGTGTATCACTGATATGCGCTATGTATTGCTACTTAAATAGAGAGGAAGCTGCAAGGAGATTGGCTGAGCAAGCAACAGCAGGTTAATAGCAGGTTAATCCTCGAGATTACATTTGAGTTCTATTAATAGTAGTTATTTATTTTTTTATTACACAGTAACATAATTTAATTTGTTTTTAGTAGGTGATAAGTTTTAGTAGATCCACAAAAAGATTCATAGATGATGTTCAGAACTTTGAAACCTCCAGAGATTCCTTTTTCACGTTTGTAGCAGCTCCTTAGTTTAAGACTCTACAACCAGATGTGTACTTAAGGAAGTCTTTGTGTGAGGGGATTACCGAACATCTAAAAAGTTGACCCGGAGACCGTGTTGGCGCACAAGTGTGAAGTCGTTATCTTAACATCCTGTCTTGAACTGAATCATAGTGTTATTTAAAGATAGTCATTAACTTGGGATATTAAATAAACCCATTGTTTTCAGATTTGATAAAACTGAATGTATCCTAATTCCAATAATATTTGGTTTGTTTCTAAAAATGTGCCTTTAGGGTAGATAGTGAATGCTCTATTTATTAAAAAAAAGTGCTGGCTTTGTATATGTTTAATTGTTCATCAGCATGGTATTTGCAATTTCTTTCTTCTTTCTGGTACATTTCTTACATTTAGTGAAGTCCAATAAATTCCTGCATTTTCATGTGAAAGATTTTGGTTTAATGACAATTTTTGATACTTTTGTGTTAACTGGATTTTGGTACATTTTAGTTGCTTTTTTATGCATGTTCAAGAAGATAGATTTAAATTTGTGGTTCATAAATGTTATATTTATTAATTAAGAATTACTGCATAGGTAATGACGAGAGCTGGTTCCCTGGTGGTCCAGAGGTTAGGATTCGGTGCTTTTACCAATGCGACCTGGATCCGATTACAGTTAGGTAACCAAGAGATCACACCACCAAGAAGCCATGCAGGGTTGGGTTTGGTCAGTATTTGGATTGGAACATCAGGAGTTTTATGCTGTAACCAACTAGAGAAGGAACTGGCACTTCACTCCAGTATCTCTGCCATGAATATCAAGTGGATCAGCATGGTGTGTTGTGGTCCATGAGGTCATGGAGAGACAGACAGGACGCAAACACAATGACGAGAGGCATATATTTAATTTTTTGCTTTCTAAAAAGTTAAATGATATTTAAAGTATACTCTTTTAAATAACTTGGCATGATAATATGGGTTTATAAAGTGTTATATAAATATAGCCTTTCATTTTCATCTATTAACTTTTGGCAAGGATTATCTTTTCATTTCTATTGAAAGATTGATACTTTATATAGCTTTATCTAGTCAATTAACAATATAACTGAAAAGAAGAGTAAGTACAGCAAGACAGAATTTCCCCTCAAGCTACAGATAGTCTAAGATGTATCCTTGCATGACACACACACTATGGGCCTCATTCTATTAGCGGCCGCAGCCGTTGCGGGGCCGCAAGGACCGGCCGCAAGCTATTCTGCTATTCTATTCCCTTACGGCCGGGGGCTCCGGCAGGCTTGTGGCCGGTGCCTTGCTATCTCTTGCGGCCGCTCGCGCCGGAGGAAAGCCTTTGATCTAAAACGGCCGCAAGAGTTTCGGCCGTAAGAAATTCCTATTTGCAATTCAATTGCTCCGGGAACCCTCTCTGCAAGGCTAAAAGCGAGCCGCAGCTTACTTGCAGGAAAGAGGTCCCGCTAGCACCAATTAAGCACATAAAATAGCTCAAATAAAGCCATCCTGCACTTTGAGAAGACTATAAAGTGATTTTAGGTGTTAGAAAAAATAGCACATAATTACCCTATACTCAAATCCGTAAAATATTTTATTTTTACTATCCGTAAAATATCCATGTAAAAAGTCCATAGGGCTTGGAGCACTTCAGACCCGCCCACGCCGCAGCCGGAAAATAAACAGTTAATTTGAACTCGGGTTTGGGCTGATGTGCAAGCTTGAGAGGGGGTTTCTTTTAATCCTCATGTCCCCCAATATGATCCCTAGCATTTACAGAGCTGTACAGTGCAGGCTTGAATTTATTTTTGCGTTTTTATATTTCAGAGCTTACGGCCGGTTTCAAGATATGCGGCCGGCCGTAAAAGGAGATCCTTGCGGGGCCGTATAATAGAATCGCGAGTTAACAGAACCCCCGCAAGGAATCGCAGCCTTACGGCCGATTTACGGCCGCTAATAGAATGAGGCCCTATATATATATATATATATAAATACTTTCATCTGATGTTGTTCGTTTGTTAAATACTTCATGAAAAGTATTTATCTTAATTTTAGATTTTTATTACATTTTAAACAAGATTTAAATTGTATAAGTTTACATGATCTTTTTAATAATAATAATAATAATAATAATAATAATAATAATAAATATTGAATATATAATAATAATTATAAAACAGACCCATTTATAAAAAAATATATATAAATATTAAATATAATCTAATTATCTAATAAATATAAAAAATAGTGTAATTTAAATAATATTACAAATAACAATAGTAACGATGGGAATTTGAGTTATAATAGATAAACAAAAATTATCAATTGTAAGTTGTTAAGATAAAAATTAATCGAAATTGTAAGAAAAAAAAATATTAGATGCCTAGTATTTTTAGGGTTTAACCATTTCATCATCTGAATTACTTTCTAATGTTTCCATTTTAAGTATTTGATTTGTTCTTTGAATTAAATTGGCAAATATAAATCTGGAAGTTATATAAATATGTTTTGCAGTAAAAAAATATTATAATATTTTTAAAGGCTTAGATCAGGGATCCTCAACCTTTTAATACCTACTGCTCTATTTTTGATGGTAACATTTCCTTAGCGCCCACTGGTGCCACAGTAAATCAATTTCCCCTCTCTCAATTCTGGGTACATAAATCACCTGACCCTAGCTATGTATCTTCCTGTACTTACTAGAAAGTGATCTAGTCCTGACCTGACTGCTGTCCCTAGGCTCTCTCACTAGCTCTCCAACCAGCCAAGCATGGTGCTACCGGTCTCCGGCGTCTGACGTCGCTTGTCAGCAACGCCACTTAGCGATTACACCACCGTCCACCATTAAACTTGAATCACCCACAAGTAGGAGGTAGGGACCAGGTTGACAACCACTGATTTAGATGAAAGATTACATGGAAAGCACGGTAATCAATGAGTTCAGTTTGGTTTGACTTCCATATTTAACATATCAAATAATATTTTACAGGGTTTATTCCAGCTCAAAAGCATTTGGACAATCCTATAGAATATGTAAGGATGCACCATCTTGATTACATCCTCTTATGAAGAAACTGATGGAGTTATTTTATTAATTCTACGTAAATAGTTGAAGAAGTTTCAGTTAATGAGGCATTGCTGCATTCTCTATATAATTTTTGAAACCTGTTCCATTTTTAAGAATCTAGAGTTTTCCTAAATCTTGTTCCCCAACTTGTTGAAATTTAATATGTTCATGTTGTTTGGGAATGTCTTTTAATTTGTATTTTAACACAATGGTACGGAGGGAAGAATGATGTTTCCACAAGTAGTTTATAAAAGCTTCAATTGTAACCGATACAAATATCAGTGTCAAGATGCTCAGAGTCAGCATGGTGACCGTGTGTTGTTGTTCAGTCATTCAGTCATGTCCGACTCTCAGTGGCCATATAGACCGCAGCACCCAGGCACATTTGTCTGTTTCTGGCTGTGCTTATCCATATGGTTTCCTTGGCAAATACACTGGAGTGGGTTGCCAGTTCCTTCTCAAGTGGACCACAATTTGTCTGACCACTCTGCTATGACCTGCCCATCTTGGGTGATCCTATAGCTTACAGTTTCATTGAGGTACACAAGCCACTTCACCATGACAAGGTAACGATCCAGAAGAGGAGAGTGGTTGTATCCACCCCTGAATCTGCTGTACCAATAATCATCTGCAACCAATCAATAGCACTAATTAGAATCAGTGTGCAGGCAGATTGAGGAAATGGTGTATTTCTTATATATATTTTTTTTTCTTATGTATTTTATATAATATTTTATATTTCACTCATTACTATTCCTATAGAGAGATGATTTTGTGTTTAATGCAGGAGTTGACTGATCCATCTGAAAATTAGGAGCCAACCAGGTATGTTACCATATTTTCTTTGGAGCCCATTTATGATTATATATATAATTATATGTATGGTAGCTCAAAAGTTAGGAGCCAGCAGTAATATTTTAAGAGCAGGGCTCCCTAGATTTCTCAAGTTTTGAGTTCCATTCCCACCAGTTCAGCCCCACTCCTTTCTTCTAATACGTTTCTTTTAGGTTAAAGGGTAAAATAGAGTCCATGGGTGTAGGAACTGGGGGGGACGAGGGGAGACAAATCCCACCCCAGATTTTTCAATGGGTAGAGAAGTATTTGTATGATATTTTTATAGTATATGCATTATCCCCTAGATTTTAAGTCGATTTAATCATCAAAAAAGATGATATCTGAGAAAAATTACAAGTGACTGCTCCTAAGAAATCTGGCCCCAAGACTTCTAACAACTGGTAGATACTCGCAGAGCATTCACACACCTAATGGCTTTTACTGTTCCGCCTCATTAACCCTGATGTGGGCATGAGCCGAGATGATTGTAATCTAAGTCCATTCATGCCTTTGTATGGGAGCACAATGATGATCTTCAAAGAACTTGGTTCCTTCCTTAATTAACCCATTAGTGCTCAGGAGATAAGTTCAAGCCAAGGTATCTTTAAATGTTCTAATATCCCGCTTACCAAGGAACACCGGCACAGATACAGTTTAACGCTTTTTTTAAGGGCCACTGGAATCCAAAACTTTTTGCCATACATTTAAAATACTATTTTTCCCATAGAAAATACATTATAATAAATAAAAAAGACTAAAACAACAGGCAGATAAAACAATATCTTACCAGCTAAGAGAAAGTGTAAGCAAGGATTTATGGAGACCTTGTTAATTGTGTTTTATTGTCCCATTTACATTAAAACCAATGAGAACAAAAGCATGACAGTTCAGAGATCCATAATGCTCACTGCCACGCTGCTTCCTGTAACATCCAGTGTCAATACAGTGTAGGCTAAAAAAAAAAAAGAGAGAGAGAGAGAGAAGGAGAGAGAGAGAGAGAGAGAGAGAGAAGGAGAGAGAGAGAGAGAAGGAGAGAGAGAGAGAGAGAGAGAAGGAAAGAGAGAGAGAGAGAGAAGGAGAGAGAGAGAGAGAGGAGAGAAGGAGAGAGAGAGAGAGAGAGAGAGAGGAGAGAGAGAGAGAGAGAGAGAGAGAGAGAGAGAGAGAGAGAAGGAGAGAGAGAGAGAGAGAGAGAGAAGGAGAGAGAGAGAGAGAGAGAGAAGGAGAGAGAGAGAGAGAGAGAGAGAGAGAGAGAGAGAAGGAGAGAGAGAGAGAGAGAGAAGGAAAGAGAGAGAGAGGAGAGAAGGAGAGAGAAGGAGAGAGAGAAGGAGAGAGAGAGGAGAGAGAGAGAGAGAGAGAGAGAGAAGGAGAGAGAGAGAGAGAAGGAGAGAGAGAGAGAGAAGGAGAGAGAGAGAGAAGGAGAGAGGGAGAGAGAAGGAGAGAGAGAGAGAGAGAAGGAGAGAGAGAGAGAGAAGGAGAGAGAGAGAGAGAGAGAAGGAGAGAGAGAGAGAAGGAGAGAGAGAGAAGGAGAGAGAGAGAGAGAGAAGGAGAGAGAGAGAGAGAAAAGGAGAGAGAGAGAGAGAAGGAGAGAGAGAGAGAAGGAGAGAGAGAGAGAGAAGGAGAGAGAGAGAGAGAGAAGGAGAGAGAGAGAGAGAAGGAGAGAGAGAGGAGAGAGAGAGAGAGAAGGAGAGAGAGAGGAGAGAGAGAGAGAAGGAGAAAGAGAGAGAGAGAGGGAGGGAGAGAAGGAGAGAGAAGGAGAGAGAGAGAGAGAGAGAGGGAGGGAGAGAAGAAGGAGAGAGAAGGAGAGAGAAGGAGAGAGAGAGAGAGAGAGAAGGAGAGAGAGAGAGAGAGAGAGAAGGAGAGAGAGAGAGAGAGAAGGAGAGAGAGAGAGAGAGAAGGAGAGAGAGAGAGAGAGAGAAGGAGAGAGAGAGAGAGAGAGAAGGAGAGAGAGAGAGAGAGAGAAGGAGAGAGAGAGAGAGAGAGAGAGAAGGAGAGAGAGAGAGAGAGAGAGAGAAGGAGAGAGAGAGAGAGAGAGAAGGAGAGAGAGAGAGAGAAGGAGAGAGAGCGAGAAGGAGAGAGAGAGAGAAGGAGAGAGAAGGAGAGAGAAGGTGAGAGAAGGAGAGAGAAGGAGAGAGAAGGAGAGAGAAGGAGAGAGAAGGAGAGAGAAGGAGAGAGAAGGAGAGAGAAGGAGAGAGAGAAGGAGAGAGAGAAGGAGAGAGAGAAGGAGAGAGAGAAGGAGAGAGAGAGAGAGAGAAGGAGAGAGAAGGAGAGAGAAGGAGAGAGAAGGAGAGAGAAGGAGAGAGAAGGAGAGAGAAGGAGAGAGAGAGAGAGAGAGAGAGAGAGAGGAGAGAGAGAGAGAAGGAGAGAGAGAGAGAAGGAGAGAGAGAAGGAGAGAGAGAGAGAAGGAGAGAGAGATAGAGAGAGAGAAGGAGAGAGAGAGAGAAGGAGAGAGAAGGAGAGAGAGAGAGAGAGAAGGAGAGAGAGAGAGAAGGAGAGAGAGAGAGAAGGAGAGAGAGAGAGAGAGAGAAGGAGAGAGAGAGAAGGAGAGAGAGAGAGAGAAGGAGAGAGAGAGAGAGAGAGGGAGAGAAGGAGAGAGAAGGAGAGAGAAGGAGAGAGAGAGAGAAGGAGAGAGAAGGAGAGAGAGAGAGAGAGAGAGAGAGAGAGAGAGAGAGAGAGAGAGAGAGAGAGAGAGAGGAGAGAGAGAGAGAGAGAGAGAGAGAGAGAGAGAGAGAGAGAGAGAGAGAGAAGGAGAGAGAGAGAGAGAGAGAGAAGGAGAGAGAGAGAGAGAGAGAGAGAGAGAGAGAGAGAGAGAGAGAGAAGGAGAGAGAGAGAGAGAGGGAGAGAAGGAGAGAGAGAGAGAGAGAGAGAGGGAGAGAAGGAGAGAGAAGGAGAGAGAAGGAGAGAGAAGGAGAGAGAAGGAGAGAGAAGGAGAGAGAAGGAGAGAGAAGGAGAGAGAAGGAGAGAGAAGGAGAGAGAAGGAGAGAGAGAGAGAGAGAGAGAGAGAGAAGGAGAGAGAGAGAGAGAGTGAGAGAGAGAAGGAGAGAGAGAGAGAGAAAAGGAGAGAGAGAGAGAGAGAGGACCATTAAAATTGAGAGGGAGTGGGAAAGAGACACAGGGGAGGGAGAAAAGAGACAGGGGAGGGAGAGGGAGGAAAGACACAGGGTTAGGGGGAAAGAGACACAGGGTTGGGTGGGAGAGAGGGGAGAAGGAAACACAAGGGAGGGAGAGGGGTGGGAAAGAGACACAGGAGAGAGAGGGAGTGGGAAAGAGACACAGGGGAGAGAGAGGGAGTGAGAAAGAGACACGGGAGAGAGAGGGAGTGCGAAAGAGACACAGGGGAGCGAGAGGGAGTGCGAAAGAGACACAGGGGAGGGAGAGGGGGAATGAGACACAGGGGTGGAGGGGAGAAAAAGACACAGGGGTGGGGGAAGAGACACAGGGAAAGGCCATCACTCCATCATTAGTACAAACTGTTATTATGGAGCAGATTCACTAAGATTCTCAGAGGCTTCAAAGGAATTCATTGCGGTTGTAATGGCGGCTTTCTATGGGGAAACAATAGACAACATCCATTCCTAGTCTGAGATTCTTAATGAATTTGGCCCTATGTTAAAATGAGGAATAAAAAGAGCAATGTTTTTTTTTTATATCCATGGTTGACAAGAAAGGTTATGGTAAAAAATACATTTTTAAAGTGACGCTGTAATGATAAAAACAAGCCACGGCCCTTTAAAAGTTCCTACTAGCCTAAAAAAGAAAGTCCCATGAGTCCGATTATTACCAACATAAATTCACGTTTTTTTTAAAATTTACTTATAGCTTGACCATGCTGGTTTCTCACTCTGAACACCCTCAGAGAAGGTCACCATTGTACATTGGCGGGCAGCAGGCTGTGAATCTCCATAATGCATTTTCTAATGCACATGGCACGACCAGCAGCTTCCTATTGGTTCACATGATCAGCACCCAGAACCACATGACGAAAACCAATAGGACATTAATTGTATACAAAAATAATAAATTACATTTAAAATGTGCTTATTTTTAAATAAAAAAAACTGTAATACCCTCCAGGTTCTAAACCCATGTCATATTCTGGGCATTTTTAATTTAAATTTAATTCTTCTTCCTATATGAATTCTTTACAACAAGGGATGGTGAAATAATTTCCTTAAAGTGGGAAAATCGTAAACATGTTTCTTAAATAGTGTATATACTCGTGTTAAAGGGATATTGTCATCAGGGCTTATTTCCTCAGGTTACAATGGAGTAATGTTCCCTGTGTTGTAGGGGAAATACATTTCCGTTGGCAGCAAGGTACAATCTCTTTACCATATGAATATGACACTCGGGAAACCACCGCGCCATACTCTGTCACGTTATACTCGCGCGGAAACTTAACAACATCTCCAAAAAGACATAAACAAAGTACCTAATATTAACATTCTTCCATGGTGCATGATCTAAGTCAGTGGTCCTCACCCTTATTGATGTTGGGTAAGGTTGGTGTCCTATCCTGTTATGGTAGCGCAGCAGTGGCGGTGAGCATCCGCTAGATGGCGCTGTAGATATTCCGGTACCATATCATAGAGTCAAGGCTTAGGTGTTAAGGTTAGGGTGAGGGTTAGGGTTAGGCATATTGGAAGGCTGCAAAATATCGGCAGCACCATCTAGCAGTTGGAGGACGCACTGCAGGGGCGGACCTGTCCTGACACCATAACAGGATAGATCCCAGGTTGGTTACCTTTTAGTGGTCATGCGGGCGGCTCAGAACCAGGACAGGGTGATATTACATGTGGCACGCTAAATTTATATTTACATTGTGTACTAATTTGAATATCTTACAGTTTACTTGTACTTTACCATTTACGTATGTACGTTTTTTTGATCTTTCTGTTTATAAGTGCTCCAGCAGTGGCAGCAAGGAGCTGCTTGATGGCACTTCCAAGATCGTACACAATTTCCCGGCTTAAAACATTACCCTAACCCCCTAACCCCTACCCTATGACATCGGCAGTAAAAACATGGCAGCGACATCTAGTGGATGCTCACTGCCACTGCTGGAGTACACATTACAGGAAATGAACCTTTATATTATTAAAAAAAAGTGCTTTTAAGCCCTGTTTCTGCCTAGAATAAAACAAATAGTCCCTGTTTGAGCTTGCCCACTGGCAGCATATGCAGACACAGAGTGTGGATGTGGAGTGTAGTGTCTCTAGTTGGTCTTTTAATAAAAAAAATGACCCTAACCTAACCCCAAACCCTATGCCTAACCCTAACCCTATACCTAACCCAATCCCTATGCTTAACCCTAACCCCTGACCCTAGCCCTAATGCTATGCCTAAGCCTGACCCTATGCCTAACCCTAACCCCTGACCCTAACCCTAACCCTAACACATACAAAAGAACAGAATCAGCTACCTCAGTATTAGTCATTTTTAGACTGCATTTGCATGAATCCACAATATAAGTAGACTGCATTACCACAATATACAGTATACATGGTGGTAGAGCGCGCCTCTTACAGAAAGCAGGCATGTATTACAACAATATATATCGTAGATGGCGCTAGAGTGCACGCCTCTACAGGAACCTTCTAAGGTTACAACTTGTCTCAAATAATGACAGCGCCATCTAGCAGCCACTTGCTGCAACTGCTGCTGTCACTGGTGGAGAATTTGAAATGGGAAAGATCGCCAAGCACTTCCTAATAATATAGAGTAATAAAAGTAAATAGATACATAGATATACTATATTCCTAGTGAAATCCAGAATCCTTCCTTTTAATGACACTGATTTGAATTCATAGCTAAAATCTTAAATGTCCAAGTGCCAACCTGGATCCAGCTGTTTTTTAAATCCTGGCCTTTTCCTGATATAGTTACGGCAGCAGTCTGCCAGCAGTTCCAGTAGCAGCGACCAACCGCTAGATGGCACTGCTGATATTTCAGTATTACGCTTAGGTAAACAGTTAGGGTGAGGTTGAGTTTAAGGGTTAGGGTAACATTCTAAGGTTGGAACATCTCTCAAATATTGTCAGAGCTGCAAAATAATCAGTAGCGCCACCGGGCAGCTCCTTGCTTCAACTGTCGCTGTCATTGCTGCCGTAACTATAACAGGAATGATCCCAAATCGCTATCATTTTTTTTAAATTCTGTGTTTGGTCCTATCCTCTTATGCTGGCGCAGCACAAGGCAGCAGCAGTGGCCGTAAGCATCCACTAGATGGCGCTGGCGATATTCCGGTGGTTAGGTAAACTGGTGAGGGTTAGGGTTGGGGTGAGGGTTAGGCGGTCCTTTTCGATTTCGTAGCCGGATTTTGTCAGAACAGTGGGGGCGCTATGCCACAGCACCAACTGTTGGTGCAAAAAATGTGCTGCAGGCGTAGAACTATTTCCACCTCCGATCTGGCTCATAAGGCGCGCCGACAGAAGAGGCCTTGAGCTATGAGAGGCGAGCCCGAGACCCTGGGGGGCCACCATTGCACCACCTTTGTTCTGATGGGAACAATGACGAAATAGACTAGATCCGGTTAGACTAACATTATAAGCTTAGAACTTCTCTCTCATATCGGCAGCGCCATCTAGTGGTTGGAGGCCGCACAACAGGATACATCCCTGGGTTTTCTTTACAACTCACATCACCGTTTCTTGAGGCTTCACTTATAAGCCACAGTATTTTTAACTCTTAGTTTCCCTATAAACATACATCCAGTCTCACAATAAGCATGACCAATAAATCACATCTTAATTGAAATACATTTAACATAATAAACATAATAAAACTACAAAAGCACGATTACCTTTGGTGTCACAGGTTGGTAGTTCCCTTGATGCGTTTTTCTGAGGTGCGCTGTGTCTGTACACAACATGTGGTTTATTGTGGTCTTCTTCAACCTCACTTCCATCCTCTGAAAGCAGCGGCTCTACAAAATAGTCCCCATCCTGAGATCTAAATGTGCCTAACTGGGAAGGAGACAGAAAAACAGAGTGATCAGCGCCCAATTATCATAACTAGCGCCTCTTATTAGAGCATTACAGTTGTGCTTTAATTTTGATACATTTGTTTTAATGATTGTTATCTAATTAAGAGAAGCTTGGGGCCCGCATAGTGGTCCCAATCGCAGCTGATGCAACATACACCTAGGAGATGCGGATCTATCCTGTTATGTTGTTAGGACAGGTGCGCCGTTGCAGTGCAGCCTCCAACCGCTAGATGGTGCTACCGATATTTTGCAGCGCTGCCAATATGTGAGAATTTCTAAGCTTATAACGTTAGCCTAAGGGTCCTTTTCGATTATGAATCAGTTTCCCGTCAGAAGACTGGGGTTGAGCTCTGCACCACCACCTAGTGGTTTAAGACATGTACTGCAGGCAAAGAACTATTCCATCCTCCGATCTGGCTCATGAGGTGCCCACAGAAGAGGCCTTGAGCTATGAGAGGCGCACCCGAGGCCATGGGGGGCCAAATGCCTGCGCCGATCATAGAGATGGCCTTGCTGTTCGATTTGCGCCACGTCGGAGGATGGAATAGTTCTTTGCCTGCAGTACATTTTTACACCACCAGGTGCTCAACCCCACTGTTCTGAAACAGCTTCATAATAGACTAGATCCAGCCTAACCCTTGAACTAACCCTAACCCGGATCTTCTCTGTTATGTAGCCACACACAGTCGGAACACTAGGGTGGAACGCTGCGCCACAGCACCACCTAGTGGTGAAAAAAAGTTAGTGCAGGCAAATAACTATTCCCCCCTCCGACGTGGCACAACTCGACGGCGCTGAATCAACAGCGAGGCCATTGCTATGTTCGGTTTGGGCATTGGGCCCTTGAGAGCCTTGCGCGCGCCTCTCATAGCTCAAGGCCTTTTTTGTCCGCACGCCTTATGCACCACATCAGAGGGGGGAATATTGTTTTGCCTGCAGTAACTTTTTTCACCACCAGATGGTGCAGCGTTCAACCCCAGTGCCCTGGCTGTGTGCGGCTACATAACAAAAAAGGACCCCTAACCCCAACCCTAACCCTAACAGTTTACTTAAGCCTTGACTCCACCAGAATTTCGGCAGCGCCATCTAGCAGATGCCCACCGCCACTGCTGCTGCTTTGTGCTGCGCCAGCATAACAGGATAAAACCTATAATTTATTAAAAATGATTTAATAATTGTTTTGTATCAATAAAACCGTAACATACTGGCAAAAAAAACCTCTATTTAATTGTATATTAATTGAGAGCGGAAGAATTGATTAAAAAAAAAAGACAATTTAATTGCAGTCAGCTTACAGGTGCTCTGGCTTAAAGTGGCAGAGCCGTCTTGTCTTCCCTCGTTAGTAAGATTTAATGAGGTTATACTCCCACCTGCTTCTTGTGTGGCATTTGAGAAATATAGGTCAGCAGACAGGTTAACTATTAATCAACTATGTGTTACAGACTTGTTAAAGACATGTGAGTGAGGCTCAGGGAAAGCTGGTTCTGTTCCATTCCCTATGACCTCAGGCCGGTCACTTTATACCCCTGTGCCTCCAGCACGGACAATTAGCTGGTAATCTTTATGGAGCAGGTACTAATATGCACAGGGCTCAGTACACTGAACTTTACAAAATCAAACTTTCAACCTTGTGCATGTGGTGTTGATGTAACAGGAAAGTCATTAAGCTAGGGGCAGTCAAGTTAGTCATGGAGAACGACACGCAGGCCTGGATTTGAGGATTTCTGTGCATAGATAACTGAAGCAGCCATAATCTCATCTGTACGCAACGTGGGTATCCTCAAATCATGGCCTGTGTGTGCACTATTATGGGAGACTTTGATGGGCTGCCAAATTCACTACACCCTTTTTCCTAGTAACCTGGCAGTCCGTTGCTAGCTATGGCAAACCATCGCCATCTGGGCATTATATGGGCATTTATCTGATATTTATCCACAGCAAGGCAGGTACATAACCTGAAGCAAAGCGCATACGCTCATAATCAGAACTCTTATTATTTTGATTTGATGATATGTTAATTATTGAATTATGTTTATTACAAAGTTGAGGGATTTGTTATTTTAATAGAAGCCGGGGGAATATCTACTCTCACGTTATATTAAAATAGGAATCAATGAGTGTATAATAAATATATAAAACACATTCATCCTCGCTGGAAATAACTCAATTTAAATTTACTTGATGTCTCTTCACATCACGCATGCACAGCTGCAAAGTACAAATGTTCGGGGATACTTAGGGAGTGCATCATGAACTTCATTTAAATACATTTGTCAGGATCTTTCCTGTTTTGGCTCTGCCAGCAGTGGCGTGCAGCAGCCAGTAGGTGGCATAATGGTGGTGCACTGAGACTTTGTTCAATTTGTCCTTAGAGTGATGTCTAGAGTTAGAGTTAGAGGGTTAGAGTTAGAGGGTTAGAGTTAGGGTTATACGGTTAGAGGGTCAGAGTAAGAGGGTCAGGGTTTGAGTTAGACGGTTCGAGTTAGACGGTTCGAGTTAGACGGTTTAGGGTTCGAGTTAGACGGTTTGAGTTAGGGTTTAGGGTCAGAGTTAGGGTTATAGGGATAGGGTTATAGGGATAGAGTTATAGGGATAGAGTTATAGGGATAGAGTTATAGGGATAGAGTTGGGGTTAGAGGTTAGGGTTTTAAGGTTAGAGTTAGGGTTATAGGGTTGGGTTTAGGGTTAGAGTTATAGGGTAAGGGTTAGGGTAGTGGCAGATGAAAGTAGTGGTGCCACTACCCTAACCCCTAAACCCTCTCTGAGCGCCACCTACTGGACACTGCTAGCGGGGGCAAAACAGTAAAGGTCCCATTTGTTGCATCTCTTCATTGTGAACCTCCCATAATATGTCCCTTCTAGAAAACAAGTATACAGTAATTAAGATTAATTAGCTTTAAGTAGCAACTAAAAAGAGGGAAAATTATTGAGCCATCCGGACTGATAAAGCACAACCACAGTTTTTTTTTTTACATTATTTCCTAAAGTATCTATTTTTTGCACATATATACATTTAACCCATTTCAAGTATATCAAGTTAATATATTGATACAAAGGGAGGTGAATACAGGTACCTGAAGACACATGGAAGGTACCTGGATTTAATTAGGTATATAATATCCCTGTGTATCTATTTAATTTATGTATTTTATTTTATTATATAAGGTCTGTTTTTGCTGGCTGAAATCAAACAAATATTATCTGCTTGGGTCTGCCCTCTGCAGCTCATGAAGACACAGACTCTGCATGGCAGGATGTGCAGGGTCTCATACTAATCAGTGACCATTTCTCAGTAACATGGTGCCTTTAAGGCTAGGACACTATACTGCACATCCAATCTGACAGAGACTAAATATGCATATGTTGCAGAGGGCGGACCTATACAGGGACTATTTGTATGATTAAGGAAAAACAGAGCTTACAATATTAAAAGTGTTCCCTTAACACGCTAAATACTAAAGACCGTTTCGCCACTTATGTAGCTATATCTATAGCAGGGGTGGGCAAGTTTGGTTCTGATTGGCCACATTCACGCCTGGATTTGAAGATATCCTTTCTGTGCACAGGTGAGTCAATTAGGATGACTGAAGAAGTTATTGACTCACCTGTGCATAGCAGGGATATCATCAAATACAGGCATGTGTGTGGCCCTCCAGGATCAAACTTGCCCACCCCTGATCTATAGCCGATGATAAAAACACATCAGGGGCGAAACGGCTATCGAACTTGCCCACCCCTGACCTATAGCCTTTGATAAAGCCACATCAGGGGCGAAACGGCTATCAGGCACAGGGTAGAGGGGGGAAGAAGACACAGGGGAGAGGGGGAAGAGACAAAGGGGAGGGGGGAAGAGACACAGGGTAGAGAGGGAAGAGACACAGGGGAGAGGGGGAAGACACAGGGGAGAGGGGCAAGACACAGAGGAGAGGGGGAGGAAGGCACATGGGAGAGGGGGAGGAAGGCACATGGGAACGGGGGAGGAAGACACAGGGGAGAAGACACAAGGAAGAGGGGGAGGAAGACACAAGGAAGAGGGGGAGGAAGACACAAGGAAGAGGGGGAGGAAGACACAAGGAAGAGGGGGAGGAAGACACAAGGAAGAGGGGGAGGAAGACACAAGGAAGAGGGGGAGGAAGACACATGGAAGAGGGGGAGAAAGACACAGGGGAGAGGGGGAGGAAGACACAGGGTAGAGGGGGAGGAACTATTACCATCAGTTTTAAAGACAAAACAAAAAGTATGTTGTTTGTAACTTAAAAACAAACAATTTTTGCACCTGCTTTCTGAAAAAAATAATAAAGGCCGATCAATGTATACAATTCCTAAGATATCTTCCTGTTGGGGTGACCTTTGCAGAAGATATACAGTGTATGGGTTTTATTCTCTGCATGGTCGTATTTACAGGAAGCTCTGAGCTCACTTGGCCCAATGTATGTTGTGAGGAAGTAACAAAAGAAATAATAAACTACAAGGTAACTTTCCATAAACAATATTAAGATAGACACAATATAAATATCTAAGAAGCCGTAGGATACAATGTGATCATCTCTGTATTTAAGGTTACGTGAGATCAGGGGCAAGATTCACTAAAGTCTGACTGTTTTTTCCATCAAACCTATAAAGAAGGAATTCACAGAGAAGCCCCCCTCCTCTGTATATTATTCTAGAGAACTCCCAATTTCTATGTGTTTTCAGTCATTCGGTCATGTCCGACTCTCCGTGACCATATGGACTGCAGCACACCTGGTTGTGCTAATCCATAAGGTTTTCATGGGAAAGATAATGGAGTGGGTTGCCAGTTCCTTCTCCAGTGGACAGTGATTTGTGTGAGCTCTCTGCTATGACCTGCCTATCTTGGGTGACCAAACATGGTATAGCTCACAGCTTCATTGAAGTACACAAGCCCCTTCACCGCAACAAGCTATCGCTCCAAAAGGGGCCTGTTTCTATACATATATAAATAAATATAATTAAAGTTGGTTGTTATTAAAAAATTAGAGTGAAGGGGTTAACTCGTTTAGTGGAGTATTTTAAGCATTAATTATGTGATTAATTATGATAAAGAAGACGGGCATGCCCAGTTGGTATAGGTAATTACAATAACGGTACTTGAATAAATAGTACATCTGTGTTCACATTTGAATGTCTAAAACAAGTTAAAAAACCTGCTTCTAGCTCAGATATATATATGTATATATATATATATATATATATATATATATATATATATATATGTATATATATATATATATATATATATATATATATATATATATATAGTTCCCTGGTGGTCCAGTGGTTAGGATTCAATGCTTTCACCTCTGTGACCTGGTTTCGATTCCAATCCGGGAATCAAAGGGTTACACCAACTTGAAGCCATGCAGGGTTGTGCCTGGTCAGTACTTGGATGGGAGGTCACCTAGGAATACCAGCAGCTGTATGCTGTGGCCCACTGAAGAAGGAACTGGCAACCCACTCCAGTATATCTGCCATGAATACCAAGTGGATTAGCATGGACATAAAGATGTGCCCGGTGTGTTACAGTCCATAAGGTCACAAAGAGTCGGAAATGACTGAACGACACAAAAAAAAAAAAGAATTAGATGTAATTGTTATTTACTTTGGGCCAGTGTCTTATTAGCTTCAATGATCTGCCAAATGGAAATCTTATTGGCTTCCAAATCAGATTATGAAATAAGCTCTTTCTGCCCCTCATTAAGTAAAATTGAATATAACATTTAATATTTAAAGGTGTAATTACTTGTTTACTTTCTAACAACAGTTTAATTACTCAGAAGGGCATATAGTACGAGCTCTTAGTATTATTTAGCCATGAATGTACGTCTCCTTCCTCCCCAGCCTGTTATATATCACATCATGGGGGGTCTAGCTGTATAATCCACATAGACTCAGCTCTGGGTAATGCACCAAACTGGACGCCACATGAGTCCGGTCACATGGACACAGCACCACGTGGTTATGGGAAGGGTCCAACTCTACAGCTGGTGGTGTCTCACAGGGCAGGGGAACAATCCCATGATGTTTTGCATCAGGCTTCCTATAAAATGCACTATTAAAAAAAGAAGATAAATTAAAAGTATTATACTTCGGTTTGAAGCCAAAATGTATATTAGAGCAGGACACATCCTAGGCACCTGCATTTTTTTCTCCATCCTATATAATGTATTTATTATTGTAAATAATGAGTATTTTATCAACTGATCTGCCCAGGAGGCTGACTTATTTTATTCTACCCAATGTTTATTTTCCTGCAAGGGATACTTTATTTGGCCAAAAGGATATCTGTAGTGAGGCAGATAAGGACTCCTACCAGGACAGCTCACAGGCACATCCTCTCTCACCCCTGGAAACCTGGAAGGGGGTATAGAAATATCTATGTGTTTTCAGTCATTCGGTCGTGTCCAACTCTCCGTGACCATATGGACTGCAGCACACCTGGTTGTGCTAATCCATAAGGTTTTCATGGCAAAGATAATGGAGTGGGTTGCCAGTTCCTTCTCTAGTGGACAGCGATTTGTCTGAGCTCTCTGCTATGACCTGCCTATCTTGGTTGACCCTACATGGTATAGCTCACAGCTTCATTGAAGTACACAAGCCCCTTCACCGCAACAAGCTATCGCTCCAGAAGGGTCCTGTTTCTATACATATATAAATAAATATAACCTGGAAACCTGGAAGGGGGTATAGAAATATATCTGATTAGATCGTAATCACAAACATGCTAATATTTGTTCCTATATAAGCTATACTGAATGTTTATCTTCAAATACTATTTTTTATTTTATTACTAATTAGTTATTATTATTATTATTATTATTATTGTTATTAACGTTTATTTGTAACGCGCCAACATATTCCGTAGCGCAAAACAATATTAACACATTGCAACAGATGGAGGGTCCTGTCTTTGAGCTCAGAATCCAGTGTCCAAAGTTCATTCCCAAAGCGCCGTGCAAGACTGAAAACTTGCACTTACAATATTAGATAAACAAATGAAACTATATTATATACATGGCTCTCTACAGATCCATAGTCTGGCCTAGAACACCCCAGTCCAGTTCTTGATTTTACCTCTGAGTGGGCTATAGATGGAGTACTCTGCTTGGTATCTCCAAGATTGATTAATATCAACTCCATCTACTTTTCTTTTATTTTATGCTACAGTTTTTCTAAATATGGACAGGGCTGAATCCACCTTTTTAGAGCTCCTAGACAGTGAAGTGGAGGAGCCCCTGCGAGTGAATACATAAGATATGCACGGACCCATTTTTGAATTTTCTGTGCATTTAAGTTCCTTTTCCTGTAAGTTCCTTCTTGTTCTAGGTTGTTACCCCTAGTAGCCAGGCTATGAACTGCAGCATTTCATTTTTTTAAGCCAGGAACCATTCACAGGGAAGCGCCCTTAGGCGGCTGTCTACTTGGCCTAATGGGTATTCCGGACGACGGTTCGACTTATTTTTCCCCGGCCAACAGGCTTCTGATTTCACCATCTTTAGCAATGTGTTAAGTTTGTTTTTGCCTTGTACTTAACCCCTGTATAGAGCTATGGAATATGTTGGCGAGTTACATATACATTTAAATAATAATAATAATAATAATAATAATAATACATAAGACATGTTTTATTAATCGTGCGTTGTTTTCTTGCATTATTTTTACTATATACAAATTAGTGGCCGTAAGTGAAATGTGACAAAACTTTACAGGATGCTGAAGTGAACAGTAAGATAAACAACTTTGTATACAGTAAGTTAATCAAGGGCTGAGAAGCAGATCACTGGAGACTTGGTCTTATTCCTCTGGGGAAAACTTCTGCCATAGACCATGCAAAGCTTAAAAAATATACCCTTTCGATTAAAAAGTGCTGTTTTCTTAGTGAATCTTCCTTTTAAAGATTATTTTTTAGCCTCTGCTCTGAGGTCCTGGAGTATAAAGTTAGTCTCATAGTGAATATCTGGTGGTATGGTGCCATGTGTGTGTGTTTGTGTGTTTGCATTGTTTATTCGTGTCCGACTGTCCGTGCCCTCATGGACCACAACACACCATGCTGATCCACTTGGTATTCATGGCAGAGATCCTGGAGTGGGTTGCCAGTTCCTTCTCCAGTGGGCCACAGCATACAGCTCCTGGTATTCCAAGGTGGTGTCTGTGCCATACAAACCCAGTAAGGTTTATTAGCAAATTACATTATGACTAATACCACTAATTAAATAATTTGATACAGTATTTAAGAACAGGGATAGGACGATCCACACAACTGTTGATAAAATGTCCATTCATTCTGAAATAATAGCCACTGACTGCAATAATATGATATAACCTCTACATCTCCTCTGCTGACTTATCTCATTCTGTACTCAGTTATGTCGCCACCTGCTAACTTGTACTAAGTTTTATAGAATATTTTGCCACTATATCACTAATATAAGTGTCATAAGTGTCTTATGCTCCATGGGAGTGTACACACTTACTTCCTAAGTCCGTACAGAGCTGCACGCAGGCGCAGCTCTGTACGGACGCTGCAAGCATGTGCAAATAGTGCGCGAGCATTCGCAGCTTGTGGCAGTAGCCGCAAGCTGGATTGGAAAATGGGAGGGGGGAGTAAGAGGAAGGGAAGGGGGGAGTAAGAGGAAAGGGAGGGGGGAGTAAGAGGAAAGGGAGGGGGGAGTAAGACACAGGGGAGAGTAAGACAAAGGGGAGAGGGGGAGGAAGAAGAAATGAGGGGGAGGAAGAGGAAATGGGGGGGAGGAAGAGGAAATGGGGGGGAGGAAGAGGAAATGGGGGGGAGTAAGAGGAAGGGGAGGGGGGAGTAAGAGGAAGGGGAGGGGGGAGTAAGAGGAAGGGGAGGGGGGAGGAAGGCACAGGGGAGAGTAAGACACAGGGGAGAGGGGGAGGAAGAGGGAGGGGGAGGAAGAGGAAATGGGGGGGAGGAAGAGGAAATGGGGGGGAGGAAGAGGAAATGGGGGGGAGGAAGAGGAAATGGGGGGAGGAAGAGGAAATGGGGGGGAGGAAGAGGAAATGGGGGAGGAAGAGGAAATGGGGGAGAGGAAGACACAGGGAAGAGGGGGAAGAGACACGGGAGAGAGGGGGAAGAGACACGGGAGAGAGGGGGAAGAGACACGGGAGAGAGGGGGAAGAGACACGGGAGAGAGGGGGAAGAGACACGGGAGAGAGGGGGAAGAGACACGGGAGAGAGGGGGAAGAGACACGGGAGAGAGGGGGAAGAGACACGGGAGAGAGGGGGAAGAGACACGGGAGAGAGGGGGAAGAGACACGGGAGAGAGGGGGAAGAGACACGGGAGAGAGGGGGAAGAGACACGGGAGAGAGGGGGAAGAGACACGGGAGAGAGGGGGAAGAGACACGGGAGAGAGGGGGAAGAGACACGGGAGAGAGGGGGAAGAGACACGGGAGAGAGGGGGAAGAGACACGGGAGAGAGGGGGAAGAGACACAGGGAAGAGGGGGAAGAGACACGGGAGAGAGGGGGAAGAGACACGGGAGAGAGGGGGAAGAGACACGGGAGAGAGGGGGAAGAGGCACGGGAGAGAGGGGGAAGGGACACGGGAGAGAGGGGGAAGGGACACGGGAGAGAGGGGGAAGGGACACGGGAGAGAGGGGGAAGGGACACGGGAGAGAGGGGAAAGGGACACGGGAGAGAGGGGAAAGGGACACGGGAGAGAGGGGGAAGAGACACGGGAGAGAGGGGGAAGAGACACGGGAGAGAGGGGGAAGAGACACGGGAGAGAGGGAGAAGAGACACGGGAGAGAGGGGGAAGAGACACGGGAGAGAGGGGGAAGAGACACGGGAGAGAGGGGGAAGAGACACGGGAGAGAGGGAGAAGAGACACGGGAGAGAGGGGGAAGAGACACGGGAGAGAGGGGGAAGAGACACGGGAGAGAGGGGGAAGAGACACGGGAGAGAGGGAGAAGAGACACGGGAGAGAGGGGGAAGAGACACGGGAGAGAGGGGGAAGAGACACGGGAGAGAGGGGAAAGAGACACGGGAGAGAGGGGAAAGAGACACGGGAGAGAGGGGAAAGAGACACGGGAGAGAGGGGAAAGAGACACGGGAGAGAGGGGAAAGAGACACGGGAGAGAGGGAAAGAGACACGGGAGAGAGGGGAAAGAGACACGGGAGAGGGGAAAGAGACACGGGAGAGGGGAAAGAGACACGGGAGAGGGGAAAGAGACACGGGAGAGGGGAAAGAGACACGGGAGAGGGGAAAGAGACACGGGAGAGAGGGAGAAGAGACACGGGAGAGAGGGGGAAGAGACACGGGAGAGAGGGGGAAGAGACACGGGAGAGAGGGGGAAGAGACACGGGAGAGAGGGAGAAGAGACACGGGAGAGAGGGGGAAGAGACACGGGAGAGAGGGGGAAGAGACACGGGAGAGAGGGGGAAGAGACACGGGAGAGAGGGGGAAGAGACACGGGAGAGAGGGAGAAGAGACACGGGAGAGAGGGGGAAGAGACACGGGAGAGAGGGGGAAGAGACACGGGAGAGAGGGGGAAGAGACACGGGAGAGAGGGGAAAGAGACACGGGGAGAGAGGGGAAAGAGACACGGGAGAGAGGGGGAAGAGACACGGGAGAGAGGGGGAAGAGACACGGGAGAGAGGGGGAAGAGACACGGAAGAGAGGGGGAAGAGACACGGGAGAGAGGGGGAAGAGACACGGGAGAAAGGGATTAGAGACACAGGGAAGAGGGGGAAGAGACACGGGAGAGAGGGGGAAGAGACACGGGAGAGAGGGGGAAGAGGCACGGGAGAGAGGGGGAAGGGACACGGGAGAGAGGGGGGAAGGGACACGGGGAGAGAGGGGGAAGGGACACGGGAGAGAGGGGAAAGGGACACGGGAGAGAGGGGGAAGGGACACGGGAGAGAGGGGGAAGAGACACGGGAGAGAGGGGGAAGAGACACGGGAGAGAGGGAGAAGAGACACGGGAGAGAGGGGGAAGAGACACGGGAGAGAGGGGGAAGAGACACGGGAGAGAGGGGGAAGAGACACGGGAGAGAGGGAGAAGAGACACGGGAGAGAGGGGGAAGAGACACGGGAGAGAGGGGGAAGAGACACGGGAGAGAGGGGGAAGAGACACGGGAGAGAGGGGGAAGAGACACGGGAGAGAGGGAGAAGAGACACGGGAGAGAGGGGGAAGAGACACGGGAGAGAGGGGGAAGAGACACGGGAGAGAGGGGGAAGAGACACGGGAGAGAGGGGGAAGAGACACGGGAGAGAGGGGAAAGAGACACGGGAGAGAGGGGAAAGAGACACGGGAGAGAGGGGAAAGAGACACGGGAGAGAGGGGAAAGAGACACGGGAGAGAGGGGAAAGAGACACGGGAGAGGGGAAAGAGACACGGGAGAGGGGAAAGAGACACGGGAGAGGGGAAAGAGACACGGGAGAGGAAGCGTGGGGTAAGAGACACAGGGAAGGGGAGAGACAGACACACAGCGGAGGGGGAGCAAAGAGACACAGGGGAGGGAGAGGGGAAAAAAGGTACAGGGGAAGGGGGGTGGGGAAAAAATAATAATATCCCATCATTTATGGCGGGCAAATGACTAGTAAATTATAAGTAACATGGAGTAAAACCTCTAATAAAAAGTATAAATATAACATTTTACATGAGACTTTACTAAGAAAAGTGTATTTACAATAAAACAAAGTGCACTGTTGTAGACTACAGCTCCACATATAATTTATAGGTTATAACCTGAACAGCCATATTATCTTGAATATATTCCAACAAACATTAGGGCATATTCTAGTTGGAAACATGGATTTAACAGCCGCAATAAATAGATAATAAACACAAATTATTGTCTGTTTCTAACAATATAATCCTGATAGAAACTGCATGGTCATCAAATTGTATAATTCTTGGCCAAGTTATCTCAGAACAGACTACGCCCGATGATTAGTCAGTTTCACTCATCTTAATTAATACTTGAAAATCAAGTGAGCTTCCCAGGTAACTTTGATTCACATAAATTTTAGAAGCTTTCCAGAAATAAATATGGAAATTACTTCTGTAGTTTGGGAAAAGCTTCAAATATTTTTAAGGTATATATGAGCATAAAAAGCATTTTTATGACAATTTTTGAATTTAGCATACGCTGCTTTTGTCTTGGGATGCCCACCTTGGACTGCTAGTCCGTGTGTATGTAGCATGAGGGGGAGGGTTATCCTTTCTCTAGTTGTTCTACTATTATTTCGGTTGACAAGTGCCAATTCATAGTGGCAAAATACAGATGTTATCTAAATTAAAGGTTTTCTTAGGCCAAAGCTATGCTGAATCCAAAATACTGGACAATGAGATACTCAATTGGCTGAGTGGCAGCGAATAGGATAACCACCAGGGTTTTGGCCCAAACTATCAGGGAGTGGGAAATTCTAATGTATTATGTGAATTTGATATGCGATCGGGGCCTACTTGGTTCTCTGCCCCATTCCCTCTCAAAAGAAGGATGGAGCGAGGTGGAGAGAGGACGATGGAGACTCCATGTGGTGGCCAGTTGACCAATAAGACCCAGACTCATGAAAGATAAGATCCATCTATACAACAGCCCTGTGATTGACTTGCTTAACTCTCGTAAAAGAGCCATAATCCTTCCCTAACCTCCTCACCCTTCCAACCCTAGGTAGACAGAGTGGTGCCCATTAATCACTGCCATATTTTCAGTTACTGTTTGACCTTACTATGATACATCCAGGGCCTCTGTCATCTCATGGTCATACTATGAATAGGTAAGCCCCAAAGTCATATGGCTGAAACTACCTGGGCCTGTTGGCCCTCCTTGATTGGTTGCTCTGTCGATCCCACCAATAGGAGAGGCACCAATGTAAGCCATCCTGTCATAGGTTTACCCATTCACCCAGGTAGTTTGAGTCACGTTGCTAAGTGCCCACTGATTGGTTAATTGCCGACCAATCACAGACCAGCCAATGCAGACATGCTTATGATTCCCTTAAAGGACAAGAAGAAACTTTGTGTTTTCTTACCCCTGTTCCCTGAAAAAAAAAAATATACTCTATAGCAAATATAATGCATAGAGCTACAATTTCTGTGTTAGAGACCTTCATTTTTTTAATTAAAAAATCCTCCTTCACAGCCTATGATGATGTTCTGGTAAGTGTAACCCGGCGAAACGCGTTGCTGCCCATCAAACCAGGCCTGGACCCCTAAGGTGTGGAGGCAGATCTTGCCATGTACGAGAGGACGGGATCAACGCCAGACACAACGGGACCATCAATCTGTGTTCTACAATTTTGTGCTACAGGCTATGTAAGCGTCATGTTTATTTTATATTTATTTTAATAAAGATTCAATACTTTTGTAGGTTTTTGGCTTTTCCCTCTCATATCTTGTCACATGAGTTATTGAAAGAAGGAGAAGATATAGAGGTGAACCAAGGATGTGGATATTTCCGGAGTAAAATGTAAATTGGAAATAAATTAATTAAGCTCATTACTATCACGTGTTCCTTATTTTTAAGACAACAATCAAATGATGAAAACCCGCAGCTAAAGATATTTTATTATGGACTTTGCAACATTGGTTATCATCGGTATCAGAATCACAATGTAAGCAGACTGCTGTGACATTTGGATGAAAAATGGTAATAAAAGTGCTTGTTAGTGAACTACTATCTAAACCCTTAGGGTTTCCTGGTGGTCCAGTGGTTAGGACTCAGTGATTCCAGCGCTGTCAACCTGGGTTTAATTCCAAGTCAGGGAACCTAGAGGTCACACCACCCTGAAGGTCGGTACTAAGAAGGGAGACCACCTAGGAATACAAGGAGCTGTATGCTATGGCCCGGTGGAGAAGGAACTGGCAACCCACTCCAGTATCTCTGCCATGAATACCAGCATGATCAGGTATGTTACGGTCCATAAGATCACGGAGAGTCGGAAACAACTGAACAACACAAAAATATCTAAACCCTGAGAGCTTCTATTAACACTTTGTTGGTGACATACTACCTAATGACGCCTTCTTCCATTATACAGTAGGCTTGGACGGTAGTCAGCAGGTATCCCAAGGAATACATATACAAAGTTAGTTACTTTTTATTTAAACAAAAGCATAACTATTTTACACAAATTCTTCATCTTCGTGTACTAGGTGACTCCATGTCCCTTTAGAGTAACAGCCTGAGGGACCAATAGATATTTCTGTAACTGACTGGGGACTAATTAATGTCAAGAGAAAAATATATTGCATCATACAGCACAATAGTGACTTGCGTCATAATTACAAACACTAATATTAAGTAGAATTTTTTTTATATAATATATCCCTTTAAAATATATTATTACATTGAAATTTATAGTATAAAGACACATCATATATATAGTTTTCGTAATTGCGATGTTTGTGTGCAATGCTCGCAATTACGGCTGCAAGTTGCGAGTTGCACATGCGCAATGCGCAGCAGGCGGCAAGAGGGTGGGAGAGGGTGAGGAGAGAGACAGGGGAGAGTGGAGAAAGAGACACAGGAGAGGGACAAAAGAGAGGGGTAAATGGGCACAGGAGAGGAGGGAAAGAGACACAAGGGAGGGATGGAAAGAAAGAGACACAGGGGAGGGAGAGAGGGGGAAAGAGACACAGGGGAGGGAGAGAGGGGAAAGAGACACAGGGGAGGGAGAGAGGGGAAAGAGACACAGGGGAGGGAGAGAGGGGAAAGAGACACAGGGGAGGGAGAGATGGGGAAAGAGACGCAGGGGAGGGAGAGATGGGGAAAGAGACGCAGGGGAGGGAGAGATGGGGAAAGAGACGCAGGGGAGGGAGAGATGGGGAAAGAGACACAGGGGAGGGAGAGATGGGGAAAGAGACGCAGGGGAGGGAGAGATGGGGAAAGAGACGCAGGGGAGGGAGAGATGGGGAAAGAGACGCAGGGGAGGGAGAGAGGGGGAAATAGACACAGGGGAGGGAAAGAGACACCAGGGAGGGAGAGAGGGGGGAAAGAGAAACAGGGGAGGGAGATATGGGGAAATAGACACAGGGGAGGGAAAGAGACACCGGGGAGGGAGAGAGGGGGAAAGAGACACAGGGGAGGGAGAGAAGGGGAAAGAGACACAGGTGAGTGAGAGAGGGGGAAAGAGACACAGGGCAGTGAGAGGGGGTAAAGAGACATAGGGGAGGGAGAGCAGTGAAAGAGATATAGGGGAGGGATAGTAGGGAAAGAGACACAGGGGAGTGAGAGGGTGGAAAAGATACAGGGGAGGTAGAAAGGGAGTAAAGGAGACACGGGAGGGGGGACAGACACAGGGGAAGGGGGCAAGACAAAAAAGGAGAGAGGGGAAAGAGATGGGGGGGTGATTAAAAATATAAGATATTATCCTGTCATTTGTGATGGGCAAGTGGCTAGTATACAATATATTTCTTAAATGGAAACAGTGCATCTAGACTGTTTAATATGTGTCACAAAAAGCCCACTATGTTATTAGAAAATTGACAAATACCTGTATATATATATATATATATATATATATATATATACCTGTAGTGAAAAAGTATGCCCCTCCCAAGGCAAAAAAAGCTAAATGGTACAACGTGGAGGGAGTCAAAGGAAATCATACACAAAACAAATTAGCTCTGTTGTTTAATTCAAAGGATGGTAATAAAATGTTTTTAGGATCAAAAAACAGCTGCCCCTCCATAGATTTAACAAAACTTAATTTTTTTAAACCTTGGACTGAAAAATCTAACATTTTCTTTTAAATACACAATACTTTTTTTAAGAGTTCTTTGTCCATTTAAATCCTGAGCCAAAATCTTAAAACCGACTCCAACTTATAGGTTTCCCTTTGCTGGATGATGACAATTTGCAAGATTTATAGAAACTAAGTAAAATATGGCATATTTATTTCTACTATATGTACAAATGTCTCGCTTTGCATTGTTTTCTACATTCAAGCTATGTCAGTGAAGGATTAGTAGATATTACATTAATTACAAGTCATCCTCTGCAACAAGGAATTGAGCAGAATAATAGGTATTAACTTCTATTTCAGTTATTTTGTATCCAGAGGGCAAACACTCCTCTCACTGTGCCCATAGTATAGCTCTGCCCTGGTATGCCCTTTTCAGGCGGTATCCCAGCACCTCCTTCTCCTCTGTTTAAGCCTCCCTTACTATCATGATGTCATCCTTCCTCTGTAAGAGTGCATGCCATATACAGACACCAGAAGAATTCCTTCAGTCCGGTGAGGGAATCGGGATCTTTCAGTCCTGAGATTTCATTGAGTAGCAGCAGAAAATAGACTCTCTCACTTACACACCATTAGGAGATCTTCTTAAAGGGATATGCAAGTGAGCTGGATTATGAATGCATCTGATATTGGAGAATTAGTAGTGTATGAAAACATGTGTTGTATAGAAAAGTTCAGTTTACTTAAAAAGTGATTTGCACAAAATAAGCCGGGTACATATTTTGACCTTTCTGGTACAGCGCACAGGAAGTAACTGTTGCCGTTCTTGTACCGAGCACACCAGAAGCCACCGAGGTGAAGAATGATACAATGTATTAGCCTGATTCTGAGTTTGAATGTGGGTGGGATTTTCTAGGGGTGTAAAAAAACTGTTGCTAAATTCAAGATAAGCTAATGAATGTTTATTTTGGGATATTTTCATGCAACAAAAATGTTTTCATACACTACTAATTCTCCTCTATCAGACGCATTCATAATCCAGAAAACGTACATATCACTTTAATGAGAGACAGAGAAATCAGTGACACGGTAATACACTCAACAACAGATGCAATGGCTTCAATCTGAAGATCCTGCCAGTGGAGGGGACATAAATCAGGACCTCTCCCTGGTGACACTGACCAGGAGACATTGGGAAAGATTCACAAAGACAAGGTTTTTTAAGAAATGAGGGAGTCACCAAGACATTTATAGAAGCCGAGAAAGGGCTTATATATACAAAACATATGTATTAGAACTGGATGGTTAGGAGCCACAGTAACATTTAGGAGCCATGGCGCATTTGCTCGTAGCATTATTCAAGCGCAGCACTAAGCAACAGGGAACTGGATGGGGTGGGGATTTCCCTTATCAGAATCAGTATATATATATATATATATATATATATATATATATATATATATATATATATATATATAAGCACAGTGAGGCATACTGCAGTTCACGTGTTGCTTAGTGAATCTCCCCCAATACCCACTCATTCTCAAAGTGGTGGACATCTCCCCACAGACACCAGCTAGGAGCTAGGGAGAAGTTCACCAGACCTTGCAAGGTGCTTGCTGGGCTTTATTTCCTATGAGGGACATATGTGAGACTATGGCATAGCTTGGAGAAACTTCCCCATAATTACCTAACATTCAAGGACCTGAGATAAGACAGAAAACAGAACTTCTCCTTGGAGATTCCAGTCAAGAGATCCCACACCCTTCGAAAGGTTAAAAAAAAACACATCTAAAAAAAAACATAAACCCCTCCAGCAAAAGACCCTTAGTGAGGCGCAAACCCAGAAACCAGGCAGGGTAGGATAATTCCCCCAGTCTACAGATCATCCTTACAGGAGCACCTCAAGATGCAAACAGAAATTCTTAAATACACATTTTCTCCACTTCACCAGATTCTCTCAAGTAAATGACTAAGACTCTCTAGTGACACTTACACTCTATAATCTCATTGACTTGCAGAAGAAATCACTGACACTCACTGAGGAAAATGCTCTAGTGACACCCACAGGAGAAGGAAGTCCTTCAATGTGAGGTCATATTCCCATACTGGAGTGACCATCAGTGGGAGGTAGAGATCCCTCAATCTGGAGATCCTGAGGTGCAGATGGATAGCAGGACAACAAATAAGATGGATCTATCTCTGCATTCTATTCTTAGAGTGCTTCACTCTTCACTGCATTAAAATTATATATATATATATATATATATATATATATATATATATATGCATGTGTGTATATGTGTGTGTGTGTGTGTGTGTATATATATATATATATATATATATATATATATATACATACACACACACACACACATATATATATATATATATATATATATATATATATATACACACACACACACACATATATATATATATATATATATATATACACACATGAATATATATATATATAAATATATAGTAGTACAAATATGGAATAGTACATTAGTGATTCTATATATATATATATATATATATATATATATATATACACACACACACACATATATACACACATATATATATATATATATATATATATATACACACACACACATATATATATATATATATATATATATATATATATATATATACATACACACACACATATACACACATGAATATATATATATATATATAGTAGTACAAATAAGGAATAGTACATTAGTGATTCTATATATATATATATATATATATATATATATATATATATACACACACACACACACACATATATATACACATATATATATATATATATATATATATATATATATATATATATATATATATATATATATATATATATATACACACACATACCTACAGGGGTGGTCAGCTGCTAGCTCCTAGATATTGTTCCTAAGTATAGTGCATCTCCTTTAAGACTCCGAGAAAACAGCCTGTTTATATATATATATATATATATATATATATGTGTGTAAGATATATGGCAATGTACTTGATGAATACATTATCATATAGCTTATTTATATATATATATATATATATATATATATATATATATATATATATATATATATATATATATATATATATTCTATGAATTCATAGCCAAATGGCTATGAATTCTAATTCAAACTTTGCCCATTAAATAATAATATTTCCCTAAACTGACATAATAATGGCACATCAAACACATTTGCAATGTGTAATAAAAAAGTGAAAAAAACAATGAATGACTTACCATCCCTGAACAAAGACTTATAACTGCAGTGTGGTCAGTCCTGGTGTTGACATGTCCACTATAAAAGCAATGCCCCATGCCAGTGTCCTCATTGTAGAAGTCTGTCTGATTTCTGCTGGGTTGTCCAAAGAGAGAAACAGTGAAAACTGGTGCAAGAAATCCAGAGTTGGCTGTTAGGTTGAGAAGAAATTGCTGGCCAAAGGCTGTAAGTTTGTAGTGTGTCCTAGAAGGGGCCCAGGGGTCAGTGTCAGGGTTTGAATTAAGACTCCTTTTTTTTCTTTTGAAGTGCATATTGGAAGGAAAAGCTTCACCAAATTCATTCACCCTTGTGGGGGTCACTATTTCATATTCACCCAGTTTATCCAGAAGTTTAGCTGCAGACACAAAATCCAGACAGAGAAGTAGAATATATTTAAAATGAATAAAAAAAAGAAACAATGTAATTGCATTATTATCATTGTTTTTACTGTATTAATACATTATAGATATTATCATGCAATTGTGATGTGTTAGTGCAGAAAACATTACCTTGTCTTGGGTGCAGTTTGTGCTGTGTTCTTGCTTCTGTACTTGTGCCATCCAAGAAGTCTTGCAGTAATATAACAAATCCCACCACCCAAAAGACAAGATGCATGTTTGTCTGTAGGAAGCAGTCTGTGCTCTTCTCCTTCTTGCACTGCACAGAAATCCTAAAATCCTGGGTTTAAATGAATGAATTCACTGCACTGGCCCTTAATTCTGCTTTAACATTGACCAGGGGGTGAGAGGCTCCTCTTGCAGGACACATCAGGCAAACCAGCATAGTGTAAAGAGCAGGGAGCTGGAGCTCTGGCTGGTGAGGGCTTTGCTAGTTTTCTTTGCTAGAGTTAGCTGGGAGATTTCATGCACAGGATTGCAAAGGGGAGGTGGGGTGTCCCAGAGGGAGGTGGGGTGTCCCAGACCCGCCTGCTCATAGGAGGGGCAGCAGCCTCATCCCCTCCTGCTAATTTACTTGGTAACACTATCAAGCAGATGATTTGTATCATCATACAGTGTGCCTACTAATAATACAGATACTAATAGTCTGGTTAAGTCCCTGTGTATTTGAATTAAAGAGTTTTTATAGCAGCTCACTGGTTACTACAGTAATTATTCATTAAGAAATCAATAGAGTTCATTTTAATGTGTATTATTCAGAGTGTTCTTATACAGCACTACACCTCTTGCCGGCCCTAACCCTAATCCTAACCCCCTACATCCCTTGCTAGCCCTAACCATAACCCCCTACACCCCTTGCCGGCCCTAACAGTAAATCTAAGCCCCTAGCCGACTACCCCCCGTTGCTGGCCCTAACCCTAACCTCCTAACCCTCTTAGCCTAACCCCCTAAAACTAAGTTCCTAAGCCCCTAACCCCGTACACCCCTTGCCGGCCCTAACCCTAAATCTAAGCCCCTAACCCCCTACACCCCTTGCCAGCCCTAACTCTAAGTCCCTAACCCCCTATACCCCTTGCCGGCCCTAACCTTAATCCTAACCCCATACATCCCTTGCCGTCACTAACCCTAACCCCTACACCCCTTTCCCGGCCCTAATCCTAACCCCATACATCCCTTGCCGGCACTAACCCTAACCCCTACACCCCTTTCCCGGCCCTAATCCTAACCCCATACATCCCTTGCCGGCACTAACCCTAAATCGAATCCCCTAGCCTGCTACAACCCTTGTCGGCCCTAACCCTAACCCTCTTAGACTAACCTTAACCCCCTAAAACTAAGTCCCTAAGCCCCTAACCCCCTATATCCCTTCCCGACCCTAACCCTAACCCTGTAAACCTAACCCAAACCCCCTAACCACTTATCGGCCACAAGGAGACAGCTTCATCCTCGCAGGGCAGTGCAGCATGCGTGCGTGCACATAACAGATGCACGTGCACGGAAAGCACCCACTCTTTATCTTACTCCTTGCAGACTCTCACCTCCTTGTCTTAGCTGACTGTTTTTCATCTCCTTTGCCAAAGCCTTCTCTCTCATTCCTTCCCACGGATGTTAATGTTTTCAAAACTGTCTCTTTAGATTCTGGTTGTCATTGATCACTTTTGTGCTGTCTCTCAGCTCCCTCACTCTATTTTTCTGTCTTCACCCTTTTCCTGGCCACTTCTTTTCTTGGTTTTCTGTCCATCTCTTCTTCTCCCTCCTCCTATCTGTCTCTCTATTTACATTTCCTTAGTGTCTCTCTCACATATTTCTGGTTTATCTCTTTTCCAACCACTTATCTCTCCTTAATGTCCCTGTCATTATCCCTCCTGTCTTCTCTCAGCATCTGGGTGTCTCTCTCCATATCACTGCCTCTCTCCTTGATTTTCCTGCCTGTCTCACTTTTCATATCCCTGTCTATTTATTTTCCATTCCTACTATGTAAAATGGTGTCACTCAGTCATGTCTGACCCTTCAGGACCTCATGGACAACACACCATGCTGATCCACTTGGTTTTCATGGCAGATGTACTGGAGTGGGTTGCCAGTTCCTTCTCCAGTGGGCCACAGCACACAGCTCCTGGTATTCCCAGGTGGTCTCCTATCTGAGTACTGACCAGTGTGACCTCTTGGTTCCCTGGCTGGATTTGAACCCAGTATGCTGTGGTGAAAACACCTGCATCCTAACCACTGGGCTACCAGGGAACCTATGGGTCCCTCCTATACATTTCACTAGTAATCTCCTATCTTTCCTTGTATCTCTTTCTTGTTGTCTTTAGTTGCTCGGTAGTTTCTGACTCTCCATGACCCTAATGACTGCAGCACTCCAGGTACATCTTTAAGTCTATGGTTGTGCGTATCTATTTTTTTGGCAAAGATACTGGAGTGGGACGCCAGCGCCTTCTCCAGTGTACCACGATTTCTCTGACCTCTCTGCTATGACATGCCCACCTTGAGTGACCCTAGATGGTATAGCTCAAAGCTTCATTGAAGTACCACTTCACCACCAGAAGAGGGTCTCTCTCTCACTTCCCTGGATTCCCCTCTCTTCCTTCTCCTAGCTGTCTTTGTTTTTCCTTAATTGTCTCTTTTGCTTTCCCTGACTGCCACTTTACTTTCCCTGGCTTCTTCTTATCCCTGTGACCATGGTCCGGATTACCCATTAGGCCAACTAGGCAGCCGCCCAGGGGCGCTTTGCTGTGAGGGGCGCCACTTCTTTAAAAAAAATGGATCTTGGCCTAAAAAAAATGAAATGCTGCAGTTCATAGACTGGCTACTAGGGGGTAACCACCTAGAACAAGAAAGTTACAACAGGAAAGGGAACTTACACACACAGAAAAGGCAAAAATGGGTACGTGCATACGTTGCATACACACAGGGGCTCCTCCACTTCACTGCCTAGGGGCTCCAAAACATTTTTAAATAAAATGTTTCAGCTAACCTGATTGGCCAAAACAAATCATTTTAAATTTGATGCTAATTTAGCCTGGGTTTGGAGGGTGTTAACCCTAATTTGCAACTGTCAGAAATTACAAGAGATTTTGCTGACTTCAATGTAAGTGTTTAAATGTTTATTTTAGGATTTTTTTCATGCCAACAAAAAATTATTATTTTTTGCATACACTACTAATTCTCCCCTAGCAGGTGCATTCATAATCCAGCAAACTCAGATACGCCTTCAAGGACACTCAGTCATGCCTATATTATGTATAAGACTAAATGAGCCAACTTCCCATTTTGTTTAAGATGCTATTGTGAAGATCTATATGTTGGCGCGATACAAATAAAGATTAATAATAATAATAATAATAATCTAGAATTGGTTAAGCAAGACACAAAGCTTCACAAAACTGCTCATAACAGATATTTTAAATTAAAATAGATTGTTTTTATACACCCCTGCCTGTGACAATGCTTCTCTTCTGTACTTTGACTGAGAGCCCAGAATATATCCATTGTGTAATGACCAGACTGGCCCCCAATCAGGGAGGTGGTCATGTTGTTCTATCACGACCAGGGCTCCTTTTACACATAAAAATCACTAGGAAATAATATACTAATTAATTTATCATTTTCCTTAGTGCTCTGTTCATTAGACCGGAGCCTCTCAATATAATAAATGGAGGGTTTTTTTTGCCAGTCAGCAGGATGTATTGTGAATTATGTGTAATTTCCAGTGGGTGGTAGAAATGAACTTCCATGCAGTTATACTACCCTACCGCAAGCTGTTTCCATTTACTGTATCTCAAGTTTAACATTAAGTCAACTACTATTTTGCAAAATAGGCCAAATGTTAAGCATTTCTGGAATTACATTTCTGGAAATGTTAACAGTACCTAAAAATGTGTTGTGATTGTGTCTATTGTCCCTGATTGTGTCAAATTATAAAACAAAGCTATTATCTCAGGACTGGAAAATCTACATATATACGGAAATTACCAATATAGCATCACAGAAACAAATAAAAATGGCATGTTTGATACAGTTTTATCTTACAAGTGACTAGAGAACCTGTTTATTGAGTTTTCTTAGTTTTCTTATCTGATCTACATTTGGTTCAATGCAAAGTCCAGACATCCACGGAGGAGGAGAAAACAATGTAATTGTGTCTTAACTTAAAATATGAGTTTTTAAATGCATTATATCATTTTAAATACTAAAGCGCCTTTTAAGATGATTTTTTAAAATCCATTACAAACTGCTTTTGGAACAAACTCAGGACCTCCTACTAAACTCTTTTTTTTAGCTGTAACAGTTTTGGCCAGCAGATGGTGTCATTTACTATTCCATAAAAAAACCATAATTTAACTGGTGCGAGGCCCTAATTAGCATTAGACATGTTATTTGTTCCAAAAGCAGTTTGTAAAGAAACAGAATATATGAAATATATTTTAAATCTTAAAACACTCTTTATGAAACAAGTTACTCTTGTAATGTTTCAAACCTGATCTTTTAAATTCCTGATTATTACTTCTGTATCTCTTTACATATTTAAACGTGAAATCTTTAGTCCTTGTACAAATATAATATCAACCCCCCCTTGATACTTACCCATTTATATCATCTCCCATAGTAAGCTTTTATGATAACTGCACATGTAGTAGTGACATATCTCATAAAACATTTTATTTGTATTAATATCTAAAAATCCCTTTAATGATTATGTTGACACCGCCAGGGGGTGTCTACAGAGGAATCTGATCCCACCCAATCAGCATCAGGGGAACAATATTAATCCACTATTTACCTGCTGTTGCTTGCTCAGCCAATCTCCTTGCAGCTTCCTCTCTGTATGTCAGCAACAATACATAGAACATATCAGTGATACACTACATATCCCAGGCTGCTTTGCAGCACAAACAAGAACACCAGATTTTAAATGAAATGTTTCAGTTTACCTGATTGGACAAAACAAATCATTTTAAATTTGATGCTAACTTAGCCTGGGTTTGGAGGATGTTAACCCTAATTGGCAACTGTCAGAAAGAAATTTTTCCAGCTTCAATGTAAGTGAGGTGCATTAGGGAAAGCACAGTGTATATTTGATTGAAAGCTCAATAACAGGGTCTTCCATTATTTCCATTGTGGGGAAACTGTTTATACTTGTACCTGACCCCTGTTTGGGATTTTTTTCATTCAAAAAATGTTTGCATGCACTACTAATTCTCCTCTACCAGATGCATTCATAATCCAGCAAACTTAGATATGCCTTTAAGGACACTCGATCATGTCTATATTATGTATAAGACTAAAGGAGCCAGCTTCCCATTTTTTCAAGATGTTATTGTGAAGATCTAGAATTGGTTAAGCAAGACACAAGGCTTCACAGAACTGCTCATAACAGATAATTTAAATTAAAATAGATTTTTTTTAAACTTCTTAAAACATTAATCCCATGATCAAAATCAGTTGTCCAAAAGATTGCATTATACATGAGGTGCTTTAAATAAGTCTGAATATTAGGACTAAAGAGGGATGAGAAGTCTTGGTGGTGACCCTATGTCTTATTGCAATATGATGTACGGACCTTTAGCCCAGGTTGTGATCCATGTATGTGAGCATTTACAGGATTAAGTAAAACACATTTATTAGTACATATAGATCATTATATTCATCTGATTGCAAATGGGACTTGCTTAATTGATCATGATCATGCTATGAAATGCTACTTACGGGTGCATGGTTTACGATTTAGGCTTTCGGCCAGGGAGCTGCGGGCTTGTTCAATTGAATCGCTCTGTAATTGTAGCAAATTTCAAGCCCGCAGACATACGGCCTGTATAACGTAAGCTGCGAGCTTGCAATTGAATAGAGGCCTATGCTTCCCTGCCTCTCTTTACAAAGGTGTACAGCCTGCCATCTTGTGGACATTACAAGAACTGCCACCATACGGGCAAAATTAGGATTGGTTAAAGGGCCACTGTAGTCTCAATTTTTCTATCATGCATTTAAAAGATTTTATTTTAACCCTTACGAAAATTGTTGGTTTATGTAGAATCTATAAATAATAACATAAGACCGAACTCCCTCCCACCACCGGAAGTAATTTTACATAGGTAGCAGATCTGTTTTATTTATTTGCAAGGGCTTTATATATATATATATATATATATATATATATATATATATATATATATATATATATATATATAGTTTGAGTTTCATTCTTATTAACATAGCGACAGAAGACTAGGGTAAAACTCCTATCACATATATAGTTGTCAGCAACCTGGCTTGCCAAATCCGTTGGTAACGCAACGGGGAAACTGCGGGCTCACGAAGCGAGCCCGCAGCAACTGCGGCCCTTGCAAAGCGAGGGCCGCTGTTGCGGCCAGGCAAGGAGCGCCAATGGCTCTCCTTGCGCTGGTGTAGATGAGCGCCATAGGCCTCATCCCTACAACCCCGTAGCACGACTTTAACATCATACCTGCGACACATCAACGCAAAACTCAGATACACATTTCACACTGCAAGACCCGTAGCACTTAGAAAAAATTGCATGAAAAAAAAATACAGCCCGTAACACTAACGAAAGGAAACCTCAACTTACATTAAAAAAAATACGAGCCGCAAAAAATACGAACTTAACGGCCGAACCGCGCACAACGAAAAACACGAAAACCATACTAAATACAAACAAAAATATAAAAAAAAAACATCACACACAGCAAGGGGGGTCTGCAAGTCATCTTACATGTCAATTTAAGTCCAATTTCCAGAGTTAGGCACTCAAAAACCCCTAAGCGAGAAAAAAAATGGCCGCCGGAAAAACGAAAACGACCCATAAACAAGCAAAACTCTGGCACACAAATACGACTTTTACACAGGACCGTACGACCTATAAAATACACTATTACGAAGGACGCAAAATCATCCAGACCCGCCTAACACATACACAACTTACAGAATGCGGAAGTACACAGCTACACTAACGGCTTCCCCTCGCGCACGCAGCCTATTTACACTACACACATTGCTGACACTTACACCTCAGGTCACCAACACTGAAAATCTACATTGTATGCTGCAGGAACATCAAAACAGATTGTCAGCTCTTCAGCACATTCCTTGCTGCATATATTAATTACAAATAGGTAAAGTATATTAATTTATTATTTCATTAATTCATTAATTATCAGTAACATTCCTTGACTTGTCATTTTTTGACGGGCAATTCGCTAGTTTTAAATATTAAATTGTACGTGTTCTTCGAATTTTACTCCATGTTCTCTTTTACCTCTCCCAATAATGTCCCAAAATATTCCATAAAATCAAATTATGTATAAATATTATATGCTGAAATACTGAAGCTTTTCATATTCAAGATGGGAACAATATTATTTTCGGTTCTGGTACTGAGTTACCCCCAAGTGAGAGTTGTTTTCTAAAATTCCCATTTCTGTCTGTTTTTTCCCAGGCTCTAATTCTACAACTGCAGAACATTATTCAATTTAGTAGGATATAATGGTTATTGAACTGTAGTTTAAGCCACAAGAACTTAAAGAGGTACTGAAGTCATTTTTGTTCATGAAAAAATAAGTGCTACTAAGGTTAAAAAATAACTTGTCCTTGAAACAGAGTGCAGACCTCCTGATGTCAGGACATTAGTCTTGTAAAAATAACTAATTTCTCTATGGAGCACCATAACATAGTCCTGACACACTGTAGAAGCCCCTAACAGGGGTGGAGCTACTAGTGGTGCAGGTGGTGCAATGCACCAGGACCCTCCTCTGAGGAGGGCCCAGCTATGGAAATGGGCCTTGGGGGGGTGTAGCCACAGGATAGGGCCTAGGGGCTGGGTGCTCTTTTGAGAAAGGGTCTTAGGGAGGGGAGCTTGGATAGGGGCGCTGAGTGAGTTGGTACCAAGGCGCAAAACAAATTACCCCCCCCCCTTTTTGCACCAGGGCCCTTCATTCTCTAGCTCCGCCACTCCTCCTAACCTTGTTGTAAAGCTGCATTTCCAGTTTTATAACCTTTGCAGCACTTAGTTTGCATGCAGATAACTTTTATTAAAACATAATTTAAAAAATAACGTTTAAATATCAGTGTCATTTTAATTTTGGTGTAAATCTACTTATTTTCAGTGAAAATGTGAATTAAATCAGTTATCACTTGATGTACAGTCAGGGCCTTTAATGCGCCATCTGTTTTCTTTCGGGAAACAATCTCAAGTACCTTGTGCGTCTCTGGTTAGTCCAGCAATATATTCCTGACACTAGAGGAACATAGGCAGAAGATTCCTAGATAGTCCTCAGAAATGTCTCAGCGAACAGCACTTGGGATGGAGACACAAAAAGACAAGGAAATGCTATGGAAAACCTACTCAAAGTAGTCATAAAGCTATTTTTTTTTCTTTTCTCATTAGCAACAGTGGGTCTTCATCAGAGCGTCATCTGGATTTTCTCATACCCTTTAAAGGAAAACTGTAGTCACATATTTACAATGTTCTCCACTAAAGTGCAGCACTTCAAATTAATTTATTTTATTAATTTAATTATTTTAGAATGCAAACAATATTACCTACAGCCTTTACAGGCAGTTATGGTGTAGTGGCCTCCATAATTTAGTTTTTGTTTACGTGCTGCTATAACTATGTGTAGGGACCTTGACTGCAGATAACTATTCAGCTGGTTGTGTGACGTTCCTTACTGACAGTGGGCCCTATTGTATTGCCCAGTTCATAAATTTATAAACACTTAAATTGCTCTTATTATTGCCACATATTCTATTAGCTACTCGCAATCCGATTGCAGGTTTCCCGCCCACTATGACTACGGGCCAGTCGAAGATGCAAATTTGGTTTTAGAACTCCATTGGTTTTAGCACAGACCGAATATTACAAGCTCTAACTAATTAAAAGGACACAAAACTGATATTGTATTAGACCTGTAGCACTAGATCGCAAATAGAGTCTGACCCCCAACTGAAAAAAGTATCACTTTTCTGTCAAAAATATTACGAGTACTAAATAGGACTCCGAATAGTTTTTTCAAACACTTATTAGAGCTGTAACAGCAATTAAACACACAATACTGTACTATAAAAGCACGGGAAGGCATGAAAAGACATTAGAATAAATGGCACAACAGTCTCAAACACACAAATATGCAATAAAAAAATATTATTTTTAAATGTTATTTCTGAGTAATAGCGATCCCTGGACTGAGGGGGTTAATACATATCATGAAATCCACATGGACTAGAACAGATGATCTAGTACATTTTATCGATTGCCAGATTGCGAACCTGATCAGCCAATGTTGCGTATTGGCATTCATTAATTTGTAGCCTCTGATTGCAGATTACGTGTGACTTCCATGTTTTACTGACGACACTATGACGGTTTCATTTACTATTGGCTGTGTCTAAGAAGTAAATTATGGACTTGCTTAAATATTGTCCGATCATATGATCACACCACCTGAAATCAGACTTAAAAAGGCCGGGTTACGAGTTCCACCTTGGGGTCGGAATTTGCGTGTTGGAGTTAATGGAATACATCTAAATATTTAGAAAAGAAAAAAACCCACTTGCAGCCAAATTTATGACTTTGAGGAATTTGCGACCAACTAATAGAATAAGGCCCCATGTTTTCAGTAGGGTTTTCCCTTTAGTTCCAAGCATCTTACAGCATTTATATAATTTCATATGGGGAGTGTACTAATTTGGAATATACTTATTTGTATAAATAAGAAATACTGTACATTTTGTTTTTATTTACATTTTTGGCAAATTGGGAACTTCTTACAAAAAATCTTACAATTCAGGTTTGGGCATCTTGTCATACATTTATCTTGGGTTAGATGTAGCTGGATGGATTTATATCTAATGTAGGATGATTTCCTGACTGAACATTAACAAGACAGACTCTGACACATGGGGTGTCAAATGTCAGGTGACCTCCTCACTGTATATTATCAGAGGAGACTCAGAAGGTGCTGGATATCCTGACAGATCTGGATGTCTATCTAATGATGGGTGACCGTCTTACTGTACATTGTCCGGACAGGCACAGATAGTGCCGGGTGTCTCTCTGATGTCAGATGAACTTCTCACTGCTGTTATCATGACATACTCAGCAAGTGTCGGTGTCCAAAGTAATTGTTTTCCTTACTGCCCATTATCAGGACATGCTTAAATGTCTGTCTAATGGATGTCTGTCTAATGTATGGTGACCTTTGCACTGCATATTATAAGTACTCTCACTAATTGCCTATTATCAGGACATACTCAGACAGTAACCGGTAGGATTATGCCCTGACTGTATTGTCAGATGGTCTCAGACAGCGCTGGGTACTTTATTATATGATGGCCTCCTGACAGCACATTATCGGGATAGTGCTGGGTATTATATCAGGAGAAGCTCAGACAGTGCAGGGTTCTTTCTAAGGTGGGGTCATCTTAGATTTACACTCTCAGTGGCACCCTTACACCCTCTATCACTTTCTCATTATTATTAGGACAAGCTCAGTTTGGTGTCCGTCTTATGTAGGATGATCTACTCATTTCATATTAATAGGACACAGCAGGGAGTGTAATAGATCAGTGGTTCCTAGGACCGGTGTGAAGTCACTGAGACCTTATCCACTGGTCCCCAGAGATGGAGAGAGGCTAACACTATATACAAACCATCTCATTATTATTAGGACAAGCTCAGTTAGGTGTCCGTCTTATGTAGGATGATCTACTCATTTCATATCAATAGGACACTGCTGGGCGTGTAATAGATCAGTGGATCCTAGGCCCGGGTCCAATCACTGAGACCTTATCCGCTGGTCCCCAGAGATGAAGAGAGGCTAACACTATATACAAACCATCACCATTAGTTACAGTTATAGATAAAGAGGACCTTATGAAGCAGTTTAACTTTACTCATTAGTCTAATTTAATTGAGTCACATGGTGGAGCTGGTAAATTGAGGGCCTCGTACAAAAAAAGGAAATTTGAGGGGGGCTGTGAGGTTGAGGGTGTCCATGCGGGGCCGGGTGGCAGTGCATTAGGGAGCTCCAGTGAAATATAAAAATAAATGTAAATAAAAAATGCCCACCCCCATGGATGACCTTTGTGCATGGCATTGGCTTCGGTGGGGGTAGCTTTCTCTGGTCACATGAAGTATCACCCTGCTAAACGTGTTCTAGATCTTACAACAAGACAGAAGATGGTCAACCAGTTCCCAAACCAAAAATAGGTTGAGGACCACTGTGATACAGGACGAGCCCTGATTGAAGGATGTTAGGACAGACCCAGACAGTGCAGAGTTCTGTCTAATCATACTCTGAGCACGGTTTACATACTTCATTACTCATACTCATGCTATATCATACTACTGTACCTACTGTCGAATGGCCACCAAACCATTTTATATGATACGAATCAAGTTTTACAGATATATACACTTAAAATGTACATGATGTTCCATACAGAGACATCCTGTATAACTGACACTCCAGTCTTCTATCATTCTCCAAGACTTTGAGAGAAAACAGGAAGAACCATAAAAAGTGAGACATGATGGAAAACAGGACTTTATCCTTAAATTTAAAAAAAGAAAAATCCTTTATATCTGAACCAGACTGTAAGAAGAACATATTCTGGTCTAGTGACATGCAAATGAAGGTTAAAATATACCAGCTTTTAGCCTCAATCTACTTAATTAGGGATCCATTCAGGCACATATCACTACCCAGAATCCTTAGCATTATGGACAATATGCTGAACAGTTCTTCTGCTCTGCTTGTGACATGTAGGAGTATTTGGAATTAGTTAGTTTCCTTAGTGTATATGGAGGATTTTGCAATCACCTTTGTACAAACCAATGCATAATTAAATGTGGAATTTTCCTTAAAAAGAGGTGCATTAGAGATGCTAAGGAGGTCAGGGGAATTTCCCCTGAAAAGAGGGACTGATGCACCAATAGATGAACCATTGGGGAAATGCACTCTTGGCTGCTATGTTTGACAGCACGGGGAATCTATTTAATGTAGAGAGGTCTCCATCCTTGATTTCACAACTTATAATGCTGCTGCATGCAACAGCATTGCACTGGAAGTGTGAAACCCTACCCCTGTGGGTGTGGCCTTATGTCACATCTGCGAAACATGGCACCCTGCATAAGAGAGAGCTGCAAGAAAGGGGAGGTTCTCCAGGACATAAGTATATGTTAGTCTGGGAGCTTCTTAGAAGGAAGTGAAGTGCACATTTTATATGACAATTGCATTAAGGGCAATACGATTAAGTCACCTAGTTAAAACATTTATATAAAACAATATTGAAACACACTAAAGATTTATATATATATATATATATATATATATATATATATATATATATATATATATATATATATTCTGTATACAGTAGACTATTCCAATATCCGGCACCCATGGGGGTTGGTAGATGCTGGATAAAAGTAGTTCCTGGTTGCTGCACATACGATGCTCTGCTAAGTATATTTGTCAGTGAGGGCTGTTCTAGCAGCAGCAGCTTTCACTCGTCACTTACACAGAGGTACGTTCGGCTGGAGGGTGCAGTGCTGATCCCGGGGAATGTAGCGCCATCACTGCCCTGACTCAGTCACTCATGCCTGTCTGCTTCTAGCTAACATTGAATTGCAGAGACGTACAGTGGATGAAATCTAGGTGCCTGTAAGCATTGAGAGGCATGACAACCTGGCTCTTGGCATTTGTTGAGCCCTGTAAATTAACATTTTTATTTAAAGTACAGTATTAAAAAAAAATTCTGGTTGCTTGAGTTACAGTTAACTGGGAGTCTACTGTATATAATATCTATCTATCTATCTATCTATCTATCTATCTATCTATCTATCTATCTATCTATCTATATACGAAGAGTGAGGTAGCCGTGTGTGTCCAGTATAGTGTCAAGATGAATAATCAGAGTATTGCAGTATATAGTGCTACTTTTTTTTTTGGACAAACATATTCATAGTTTTCATGACTAGCTTTCAAGAGCGCACCTCTCTTTTTCAAGTCCGAAGCATCTCTATCTTAATCAGTGGCTTCGGACTTGAAAAAGAGAGGTGCGCTCTCGAAAGCTAGTCATGAATATGTTTGTCCAATAAAAAAAATGGTACAACCATATACTGCAATACTCTGATTATTTATATATATATATATATATATATATATATATTTATTTATATTTATTTATATATGTATTTATCTCCAGTGACTTTTGCTGTATGGTATACCAGTTTTCTTATAGTTCTACGTTGTTAGATTCTTATTAAAATAGAGGGATAAAAGACTTCACAAAGGTGCAGACATTTATTCTCCTTCTTTATATTTCTCCTATTCACTGACAATTACCTGTATCCTCTTACTTTTCTTTTGACTAAATGTGAGCTTTGATGGATCGCAGTTGAGTTAATCTTGTCTGCAGACAGTTTCACTCTCTCTTTAATGCCCAAGCCTTCCTTTTGCATTAGACCCCTTACAATCAGCCATGTCAGAGATCTTATGATAACTTTTGATATGTAATGCTATATCTACTCTTTCAATGGAGCAAAGAAAGGAGTCAGTTTGGCTGCCGCCCTTACAAATGATCAATAAGACGCAGAAAGAATGCAACAAAGTTGGGAGTGGATTATGGCAAGTAACTACTAGGAAAGAGCATAATAACGCCTTCTACTATCGAGCCAGATGAAACATAAAGTATTGTAGTTCACGGTGATGCATTTTTTAATCAACAAATTAATTATTTAAAGGACCACTGTAATTTCCTATCTAAAGAAGATATTTTGTTAAAGTATGCATTGAAAATGAATATAATAAATGACACAATTTGCAATATTTCAATGGGTTTTTATTTTCTGTTTGCCTTCCTCTGGATCAATTTATAATTAATTAACAATTGACAATTAATCTGCATATTACAAAGATCAAAGGAGATCTAAAATGGTTGGATTTGATGCACTAAAAGTCATTTTTCAACCTCAATTAATATGTAACTATGATGTATCCTGTTATGGTGTCGGGACAGGTCTGCCGCTGCAGTGCGGCCTCCAACCGCTAGATGGCGATGCCGATATTTTTGAGAGATGTTATAAGCTTATAGTGTTAGCCTAACCCTTGAACTAACCCTAACCCTCACCCTAACCCCAACCCTAACCCCAACCCTAACCCTAACAGTTTACCTAAGCCTATTGTCTCACCGCCACTGCTGCTGCCTTGTGCTGGGCTACCATAATAGGATAGAACCTGTAACTATGTATCTATGTAATTAATATTTAATAAGGTATAATATCAATATTAAATTAATTTTCAACCTCCAAATGAGAGCTTGTCTCCATCCTGAAAAGGTGATCTTTTTGGTTGAAAGACAGGCCTAATTTTCTTGAAGAAATGATTAGATTCAATGATTCAAAGGCTGCCCCAAGGGACAAACAAGTCTCTAGCCAATGAAAGTCCTTGTCTTACTATGACTTTGTGTTTGAAAATTTAGCAGCTGCATAGACAAACCCTTCTGGATCTCTACCTTGTCGTGGTGAGGAGGCTTGTGTACTTGAATGAAGCTGTACATTATCACATTTAGGATCACCCAAGATGGGAAGGTCATATCAGAGAAGACAAATAGGAGAAGAGACTGGCATCCCACTCCAGTATCTAGGTCAAGATAACCTTAAGGATAAGCACTACCAGATACAAGATGTGCCTGGCATGCTGCAGTCCATAGGGTCACAGAGCGTCAGACATGACTGAATAATCAAACAACAACAACAAGAAAAAGCCACCTTCTTTCATTGCAGTTAATAGATTATTAGATTAAAACAAATACAAAAATGTGCCCCATATTATTAAGGGTATATGAAAGTGAAGTGGGTTATGAATGCATGCTGTAGAATGCATCATAACCCACCTAGCAAAAAAAGCATTTTTTGCAGAAAAGGAAAAAAATGTGCTGGGGGTGATGTCGACACCCCCAGCAACTGAGATTTGCATATTGGATATCTGATTTTTAATGAGATATCCAATATGCAGCACATGTGCATGCTGATTGGCTAAAGGAAAGTAAAGTGTCTGACATCATGTGACTTCCCACAGTAGGAAAGACTTCAGGTCCTAACTGAGCATATCTGCACAATACCCAGGCAAAAAAGAAACAATGTATAAGTTATAATAATTATCCCTGGGAATTTCAGGGGGTGTCAGACAGTTTAACGTTGGAATTTTCATGCAAACATTTTTTTTCAGACACTATAAGTTCTCCTCTATTAGATGCATTAATAACCCAGCTCACTTTCATATACCTTTAAACAATATAACATTAAATAACTGGAAATAGTACTTATCCACCATATTATAGAAAAGTCTAATGGAAATGGTCATGGAGATAGTCCTTTTGGTTTTTTAAACTCTTAGAACTACCTCCAGGAAACCAAACTGGAACACATTCTTAGCACTACTATCCAGTCTAATGGAAAATTAGGATTTTTATACATTTAAATATGGAGAAAAACAGAATGCATAGAGCAGAACACAGTAAAACATATCAAAATATGTTTATTTAGACAATTATGAAATTATACTTACAATATGAGATCGGAACTGACATCAGTGGTGACTTCTGTATACAACCTGGTATAAAATGTATAGCACAAAAATAAGCTTTTTTTTATCATTGCATCTTTTTGAAGGATGTGGTACAGTATTAAAATGGGTATAGACCAGGGGTGGGCAAGATCGGTCCTTGAGGGCCACACACATGCCTTGATTTGATGATATCCCTGGTGTGCATAGATGACTAAATCACTTCTTCAGTCATTCTGATTGACTCACCTGTGCACAGAAAGGATAACCTAAAATCCAGGCCCTCCATAACCGAACTTGCCCACCCCTGGTATAGACAAAGTCCGATAATAATATATAAAAGGGAAATGCAATCTATAAAACCCACTCTATATAAAAAAAAAATATATATAGAATACAACAAATGCAAAGCATGTATGTTAATACTCTGCTAACCAACGTGTTTCGTACAGCAACTTCTTCAGGGTATTCTTCCATTGACCTTATCGTGGATGGACACCAATAACAAATGAAAGTAAGTTCAAAATCGTTTAATATTGTTATTTTAAGTCCTTGAATATGAATTTTATTAATGATCAATGCTTAGTTAAGGCATCTATCCTTTTAAAGGACCACCATGGTTTGATCGTTTTCTATATAGAGCTTTGAATAACTATACTTGATAAATGTATACTGAATTATTAATTACTTAAGACATTTCTCAGGAGGGTGTGTCCTTGTAAACTGTTGTGCTTTGGATTTGTCGTATTGACAGCACTGGCAGGTATAGCAGATACAAACTTCCTGTGCATTTTGAAACTCCTCCTACTTCAGGAGGCTGATCAGCAGAAATCAATATGGATGATTGCACTGATTGTATATAAAAGGTAATATATCAGAGGCTGCATTATTTTATTTTCAATTCTAAAAACATTTTGTGTATTTTGAAGTGTAGTTCTTCAACATAGTATATTATAACTATATGACCACAGTAGCCCTTTAATATTTACCAGTATTGACTTTTTATTAGTAAAAATTATTACGGTTACATTTTACAAATATTTCGGTAGCTGTGTTCAATTAAATAATATTTGTTGTATTTTATTTATGATTAAAGATAGAGAAAATCTTACTTTTTGAAAAATCAGTTTGCATATAGACCACTCCTAACTTGTCTGACTTGAATATTTATTGTTAGGTATGACCCTGGTGGTAATTTATATCAAATGGAGAGTGGAGGGAGGTGTGGGGGAGGAGGATATGTTGGAAGATTTGTTAAATTATTGGACTATTTGGAATTTGACACTGCACCTTCCTCTGCAGATGGCAGAGGATAAGATGAATAGATCGTATTACGGAGGCAAAGAACATGAGCTTACTTCAGTTGCTGACAGACAGAACTGGATGGCTAAAGCACACAAGGTCACAAAGTGTCAGACGCGACTGAAACACTAACCAGCAACAAGGTTCTCCTGCACGTTCCCAGAAGCAGGTAGCTTACATCAATAAATGCAAGGTCTGTCTTGCAAAAATGTAAACACCTCTCTCAGACAAGCAGCCTTTACCTGGATGCCTCCAATGTCTGTTACAGTCTTTGGAATTGACTTTATTTTCTAGTAAAATGTAGCTTTATGGCATTTTTAAACAATTAAACAGCCATGGTGCCTCACACCAGTTCACTAGCTCAATATGAATTAAATATACAATCCCTTATTCCTAATAGATAATGACTCTGTGTGCACAAAGTTCAAAATAAAAAAGCCAGCAGTATCAATATGGCGGCTCTGGACTACCCCTTGGGATTGTGATAGGGATCTAACCTTCTGGGTGAACTAATTATATGTTTATAAATATCTGGATCTTCCCTAGCTATTTATTTTATTAGTTATCTGTTTGATTTTTCTGTTTAGCTTAAAAAAAAATAAGAAAATTGAAGGATAATTAGAATAAATAGTTCTCTTAGTTAATATTTTGTTATTACTGACAGGCTCCCTGCCTCGCCCCCTGTGCTGTGTGTGAGGTTGTCAGTTAATTTTGTAATCAATCAGCGTCTTTTGGGGACCTCCAAACAGCTTTGAGTTAATAAAAATGGCGGCCATTAAATCTGTAATAAATGTCTTGCCTTTTTCAAAATTGTACCGACCTCGTGATGAGCGCTCATGACGGGCCTCGCAATGAGTGCCTTTGGCGCTAATTGCGAGCCTTTTTCTAAGTCATGCGGGCCTAGCGATGAGCGCCTTTGGCGCTCATTGCACATGCACAAGCCCGTAACTTTTCACATTGCGTTATATGTGACTATTATATGTGATATCACATTACCTGTACAATGATCACACAATCTCCAGGCTCCAGACGCACGTTCTCAGACGCAGACCCCGATGTGCGTTTCGTCAGCGGCATGCTGACGTCATCAGGGGGCAGCGTTACTAGGAGGAAGCTTTAGCATCTGTTAAATAGCCCTCGGTTCTGCACCTTGACAACAGTTACCATAGAAACATTACATTACACAGAGTTGTGTCCTAGAGATGCTTAGTCAAACTACTGCAATCAATAAAAACAGACTGAATATAGTGATGTCTACACTGCTAACTAAATTTAATTGTAGATAAATACTGCGTATGAAAATACAAAAGCGTAGCTATAAAGCCACTATAAAGTCTAACAACTCCCTTAATCTGCCCAGCATAAATGTAGCGCCCCACAGTCTATGATGCAGGCTTAGTGTACACAGCACACAAATAGATTCACCCATTCCACTAAATCAACGTGGTATACTACATAGCCCAAAATGGGCAACACTACACATTGTCTACCACATTAATAAATATCCAACATTACCTATGTGTCAGTTGTAAGACTCCTGCATGATCTATTAATAAACAAGGCTAATCAAAAGATTATTTTATATATTTAGCCCATACGTATTTTTAGATTGTGTCCTAAGGTTCAAATGAAGATTCTTTAAGACCAATTTGATGAATGATGATGGTACAGTGGATTAAGAAAACATCAATATTGTTTAAAATACAAGAAAATAAATTGGCAAATCTGCCAATTGGACAATAAGATGTTACCATGTGACTATTATAATGAATAAATAATAATTTATTATATTAAAGATAAATTTGAGCATTTGATCATTTAATATATAAAGTGATATCAGAACTTTACATATTGCACTTCTTTGTTATGGCAGTATTTAATGCGTCTTGATATTGGCGTGTCTGCCTCCCTCTCAACACTATATACATGTTCCCATACTCTATGGCGAACTGACAAAAAGTTTTCCCCACATATATCTTTTTACATGAGCGGAGGATGGCATATATGACTCTTGTACTTGAATAATTGAAGAATCTGTTGATCCCATATTCCTTTCCACTTGAACGATTTTGCTTGTGTTATAAATATACATTCAGCACATCGCCCCACATATAAAACAGCCTTTTGCCGAAGATAGCCATCCAATTGGTTTTACAGCTCGTTGGAAGTGGCTTTGAACCAAAATGTCCTTCAAGCTGGGTGATTGTCTATATGTAATTATGGCATTTTTTGAACAATTATAAAAAGGTGAATAGAGCTTCACAATGTCCTATGAAGAATGGCGTGATAATGGGCCAAATGTTCTTAGACCGTTTAAAATAAATAAATGTGTCTTAATTTTTAACTATTGCATTCAATGTTGCCTTAATGACCACATGCATTTTTATTTTGTTCCTAAGAGAATTACCCCGTTCTGAATCGGTGCCATGTCGTGGTGAAGGGACTTGTGTATCTCAATGAAGCAGTGAGCTACACCATGTAGGGTCACCCAAGATGGACAGGTTATAGCAGAGAAGTCAGGCAAATTGTGGTCCACTGAATAGGGCAACCCATTCCAGTATATTTGCCAGGAAAACTTTATTGATGAGCACAACTAGACTCAAGATGTGCCTGGCAATCTGCGGTCCATACCATAAGATCAGGGAGAGTCAGACACAAATGAAGTAAAAAAACAAAAAAGATAATTAATTATTTGGGAAAATGGGAATAATGCATTGAGATAAGATCTCTAGTCAATTCAATTAAATGACTGCCACAATAAAATAGCCACTTCAAAATAGTAAAAAGAAGAGCCATATCCAACAAGATAAACTGTCCCCTCTGGCTACAAGCACACTAGCAGTCCATGACAAAACCATGCTACGTTTTTTTTCCTAAGCTGCAGTGGTCCTTTAAATGAAAGACTGACTGGTTTGGGGGTGAAGTCTGTTCAGTATCACATATAGTATAACGTACAGATGTTTATATTCTCACTGTAGGCTTGCACATACAGACCAAGCCACTGTTTTGCTTCTCTAACAACATTAAAACCACATTATACCCAATCCCTCAAATTATAGTTTGTGATATTATGTTTCATTCAAACACAAGGATGAATCCGACACTTTTATGAATCAAAAACTCAATACAAACGGTAACATTAATCTAAAAGGTAAAACGCGTCGCTCACTAACATTCTGCCATGTATTACAAGCATTGGACGTGGTTGTGCGTCTTTCTGAAGACACCGCGTCAGGAACCTTTATCGCTATTATAGTGAGAACACTTGGGTCCATTATGTAGACATCCTCTCCTATCCCCCTTCCACTTCTCTCTCTTTCTGTCCACTATCACTCTTGTTTTTCTCTCTTCTCCCCTTTCTTCTCATTAACTCTCTCCTTTCCCCTCACTCTTCTACACTTTCATTTCCTCTCTTCTCTCCCTTATCTCTCTACTTCTGTCCCTTTCTCTCATTTCCTCATCTCTCTCTCTCTTCACTCTCCTTTTCCCTCTCCTCTCCCTTCTCTCTTTCCTTTATGTCTTTACTCTCCCTTCTCTCTCCTTTCTGTCTCTCCTCTCTCTCGTTCTCCTTTCTGTCATTGCCTTTCTCTCCTTTCTCTCTCCTTTCCCCTCTCTCTTTTCTCCTCTCTCATTACCTCTCTCTCTCTTCACTCTCCTTTTCCCTCTCCTCTCCCTTCTCTCTTTCCTTTATGTCTTTACTCTCCCTTCTCTCTCCTTTCTGTCTCTCCTCTCTCTCTTTCTCCTTTCTGCCATTGTCTTTCTCTCCTTTCTCTCTCCTTTCCCTCTCTCTTTTCTCCTCTCTCTGTACCTCTCTCTCCTCTCCCTCCTTTCTGTCATTGCTCTCCCTCTTTCTCTGGTTTCCTCTCTCCTCTCCCTTCTCTCTCTCTCCTTTATGCCTTTGCTCACCCTTGTCGCTCCTCTCCCTCTTTCTCCTTTCTGCCATTGTCTTTCTCTCCTTTTCTCTCTCCTTTCCCTCTCTCTTTTCTCCTCTCTCTGTACCTCTCTCTCCTCTCTTTCCTTTCTGTCAATCTCTTCTTTCTCTGGTTTCCTCTCTCCTCTCCCTTCTCGCTCTCCTTTCTGTCGTTGCTCTCCTCTCTCTCCTTTATGTCTTTGCTCTCTTTCTCTCTCTTCTTTTCTCTCTCCTCGCCCTTTTCTCTCTCCCTTTCTGTCCTCGCTCTCCTTCTTTTTTTCTTTTTCTCTTTCCTCTAATTTTTTTCTCTCCCTTTTATTCTTAGCTCTCCTTCTCTCACCCTCTATCTCCTCTCCCTTCTCTCTCCCTTTCTGTCTTTGCTCTCCTTCTCTCTCCTCTCCCCTCTGTTCCCTGAGTACCACCCAAATCTAGTATAACTTCAGTCATGTCCAACTCTCGATGACCCTATGGAACGCAGCACGCCAGGGGCATTTTGTGTCTGATGGTGCTAATCCATAAGGCCTCCGCACCCCTCTGTTCCCTGAGTACCACCCACATCTAGTATAGACTTCAGTCATGTCCAACTCTATATGACCCTATGGAACGCAGCACGCCAGGGGCATTTTGTGTCTGGTTATGCTAATCCATAAGATCTTCATGGCAAAGATACCGGAGTGGCTTGCCACTTCCTTCCCCAGTGGACTGCATTTTGTGTAACCACTCTGCTAGGACCCTACATGGTATAGCTCACAGCTTCATTGCGGTACACAAGCCCCTTCATTACAACAAGGTAGAGATCCAAAAGGGGAGTACGGACTAGTGGCCCGGCTAACCAAGAAATGATGGCTGCCCCTAAACACAAGGCATATAAACATATTTTTATTTATAAAGTTGCATATTACAATAAATTTTACTTCCTCCAACTTGATTACTTAAACTTTAGACAACAGCACATTTTTTTTAACCATAGTAAAAAATAATATGAGAAAAAAAATCCTAAAATCATTTTACATGGGCCACATTTATATCATTACACATTACAAAGCTCGTTTATTGGGCAGATCATGAAGTTCTTATGGAAATTATTGTTTGTAATGTAATTAGAATGAAGATGTTTGCTGTTACTGTTATGTAAAAAAAAAGGTCTGAATGTTTTCTTCCTTTCCGCTAATAGATTTCAGCTGGGCCCAGTAAACTTGTAACTAATAAATCGGCTTTGCAACTTAATGTTTCAGGAATAATTCACATTTCAAAAGCTTAATGGCTCATACTATAGGATTTCCTTTGCTTATTTAATATCCGATTAGCAATAAATTAATAGCTATTAAAACTTACATTTGAAGTTTATTGTTTTGGAATTCAGCAGATAGGCTACTCCTCCAGGAGAGAGAGGATCTGGCCAGTGGAACTTTCCTACTAGGAGTTGTTATCTGCTGTCCTACACCAGTCATAAAAACGAGAGCAGGCTTCTGGGTCATTATAGTGGTGTTGGAAAAGAGGGTGGTATTTATTATCTTCAAGAGCATGCACTTCATTAAGGTAACAAAATGTATTATTTTTACGTTTTTAGCAGCGGATACCTACAGCCTTAATATGCACAAACTGCACAAACTGCACCAAGGGAGTAGGAACAGAAAAATATCAGAGGGGGGAGGGGGGAATAGACCCATAAGTGACCAAATTACATATATATATATATATATATATATATATATATATATATATATATATATATATATATAAATTTAAATGGCATATCTCCGTGACCTCATGGACAACACACCATGCTGATCCACTGGGTTTTTCACTGGGTTTTCATGGCAGAGATACTGGAGTGGGTTGCCAGTTCCTTCTCCAGTGAGCCACAGCATACAGCTCCTGGTATTCCCAGGTGGTCTCCCATCCAAGTACTTTCCAGTGTGACCTCTTGGTTCCCTGGCTGGATTCAAACCCAGGATGCCACCAGGGAACATATATATATATATATATATATATATATATATATATATATATATATATATATAGATAAACACAAAAATGTTCTGCTCTTTTTCCTGTAAAAACGCTAAACCGCGATATGTTTGACTACCTATTCCCTGTTTAGCCATTTAAATCCCTGCTCACCATTCTCTGATTCGCCATAGAGCTATCTGAGTGATATGGTGTTAAAATTCCCTGTTTAACGCTATTTTTCTCATAGTGCTCCTGCATGAGGAGCATATGAGGAGTGCTAAAAGAGGTATAATGATGAAGCAATAAAATCCAAAGCGATAAAAAATGCTGATATATAATATATAGCTTTCTACAGAGGAGGAAAACAAAGAAAGAACTATATTATCACTTGAGGAAGCCGTGTACACCATAGCGAAACGTGTTTGATCATCCATTTATTTGTGCATTTCTGTATGTATTATACTCTATATCAGCATTTGTTATCGCTTTGGATTTTATTGCTTCATCATTGTTTTTACATGACCTAAACTCCGACCCAGAGGGTAGAAAATTCTGTAAAACAAAAATAAACTGGAATTTTTATATACGATCATGTATGTTCTTTGTATAATGAGAACTATATCAACACATCATCTCACACACAAGATTGGAAAGATCATTTACCAATGGTATAACTACACTCCATCCAGCCGCACAGATTCACCGAACATCTAGGTACTGGTCAGGAGCATTTGCGCTTCTCCAACCACAACTCTGCTATTTCTACACTCTAATATTGGGCATCTCTATGAACGGTGCCCCCAGAGAAGCAGCAGTTTCCTTTGATTTGCCAGAACGGTACAACAGTGGCACCACATACCCTGCATATATAGAATCATATTGACCGAACAAGGAAGTGCGGGCATGTGACGGACTTAGTGCTCAGCATCTATATTGGACTAAAAATCCAATACCAATCGTATTTCTTCATCCATGACCTATTCACTTTGAACTCCCTCAATCTACTGGCTCTCACAGAAACCTGGCTATCTCCTTCAGACACTGCCTCCCCTGCTGTACTCTCCCATGGTGATTTTCACTTCAGCCACACACCCCGACCTGGGAACCGACATGGTGGTGGTGTTGGCATATTACTTTCCTCTCGGTGCACATTTCACTCCATACCCATTATTCCTCCCCTCCCATTTTCATTGTTGAAGTTCACACCATCTGCCTTTTTTCACCTATCTCTATACGTGTTGCTGTAATCTATCGCCCTCCTGGACCAGCCTCTCAAATTCTTGATCACTTTGCCGGCTGGCTCCCTCACTTTCTCTCCTCCAACGTTCCTTCACTCGTTCTTGGCGACTTCAACATTGCCATTGACACTCCCATCTCCCCTACCGATGCTAAACTACTTTCACTCACATCTTCCCTCGGCCTCTTACAATTAAGAGATTCCCCAACTCACCGTGATGGACACTCCCTAGACCTTATTTTCACCCGTCTCTGCACAACATCTAACCTCACTATCTGCCCACTACCTCTATCTGACCACCACCATCTTTTATCCTGCAGCCTCACTACATCTTTCTCTCACTGCCCTTCTTTTATCCCGGTCACCATTACCCACAGAAACCTGCAATCACTTGACCCACAACACCTTTCGACTATGTTACAACCCCCTCCTAGTACCATTATTGATGTCCTGACACTGCCACCTCACAACATGACTCTTACTTCCACCCATGACACTCTGGCCCCCACACGCCAATGCCCTCGCTCTCATCCACAACCATGGCACACCACACGAACATGATACATCCAGAGGTGCTCCCGCACTGCTGAACGACTATGGCGGAAATCACGCACTTAAGAAGACTTAAATGAATGATAAAAAATGATCATATTCCCAACAATAACAGAAAAATAGATCAAGAGTAGCAAAATACAAGACAAAACTAACAGCTTATTGAGGATATATACAAAAATTATTATAGATAATAAGTGGGAAAAAAATCTTACGGGTCCGAACGTCGACCTAAAGCTATAAATACATATTTCTTAATCCACTATTATTATAAAACATAAGCTTTAAAAATTCTATAATAACAAAGCTGCTATGCAAATTATATTTGCTTAACTCCTTTTCCTAACCTACGCGTTTCGTGATTAAACTTCCTCAGGGTTTGGCAAAGAGTAAGAAAAGTGTGTTTAGAACTTGAGGTGAACTTGAAGATATGTTTTTATGTTTGTCTCATCCACTTTTTATTTATAATATTGTTTGCATATACCCTCAATAGGGGTGGATAAGCTAAGGTAGCTTCGTCTTGATTTTTGCTATTCCTGTCCTATTTTTCCAGTAATTTTTGGGATTTTGATAATAAATAAAAAAAAAGAAGATTGTTATTGTTCGGTCTTGTTAATATGAAGATACCCAAACTTTTTTGCTGTATACAAGGATTTTATTTGTGAGTATATTTAAATAAACCATTGGTTTTACAGTAAATACCACACTATGTCCAGCTCCATGCACACTAGAAGTAAGGGAGTTGTGGTGCACAAAGTTGAAAAATTGTATTTGTTCTTTTTTGTCACTAACTTCACTTACTCTTCAGACGGACTCTGCAGATGAACCTCTCTTCTAGTTCAGCTCCTGTGAGAGCTATATATCTTTTAAGATTAACTGTGTGTATTCAGGCCAGACACTTAATTAACTGCAACTGATACTGTGCAGGAAACTGATAATCTCCCAGCTGCCTACTAGACCTTTTCCCTGATGACAGTCCAGGTGGTAGCAGACCCTGCTGGGAAAATAAGGGTGGTAGTAATGGGAACAGGATAGGAAAACAATAATTGGTGATGGGAACGTGTGAGATCTGAAGTGAATTATGATCTGAAGTACAGAGTTGGTAAATGTGTTTTTTAAAAAAAAATATATAACATACTAGTCACTTGCCTGTCAAAAATTACAGTATAATATTGAGTGTTCAGTCTATTTGTGCACCCTCTCTCAGTTTACCCTGTCTCTCTCTGTGCACCCACTCTCTCTGTGCCCTCTCCTTCTCTCTGGGCACCCTGTCTCTCTCTCTCTCCCTCCCTCCTTCTATATTCCCCTCCCTCCTTCTCTCTTTCCCTCCTTCTCCCTCTCTCCCTTCCTCTCTCTCCCTCCTTTTCTCTCCCTCCTTCTCTCTCTCTCCCTCCCTCTCTCTCCCTCCTTCCTTCTATCCCTCCTTCCTCTCTCTCTCTCCCCCCCTTGTGTATCCACTCGCAGGGGCTCCTCCACTTCACTGTCTAGGGGCTCCAAAAAAGGTGGACACAGGGGGGGGAGGGCACGGGAGGGGGGCGGGGAGAGCCACTGGGGAGGGGGAGAGACATATGGGAGGGAGAGGGAGGATGAGAGATACAGGGGATGGAGAGGGGTCAGGGGGACACAGTGAAGGGAGAGCGTGTAAGAGACACAGGGCAAAGAGGGGGAGAGAAACATCAAATATTATACCGTACTTGTACAAAATAATACCAAATTGTTCCATATTTACCTTGCTATAATGTTATGGTAGATAAGTCTTATCAATGTCAGATACAATATTATATTTACCTGAGAATTATTAGAATTGTGAGTTAATTTATTTTTTGCCTAATATATTGGTTATTATAAGTTTACGCAATTGTTTTAGAATAAAAAATATTGACACCTGTATTTAATTTTGACCTTAGGATAATTTATTCATTAGATATATTTTACTTATGCCAGATCTGAGATTGTTTATTGGTTGTTTAAAATTTTTCTATGTTTTCATACTACAATAAACTACAATTTAATTACTCGTTTTTCAATTTGTGTGAAATCTAAAATGAAAATAATACTGATTGTCTGTTATTTTAGTTTTTGCTTAGATTTTTATTTTGTTATATTTTATGTTTGTATATTTTTGATAAGTTTAGTTAGGTAATTCCATTTTTCTGTCTAAACTAAAAGGAGAACATTGGTTATTAAAGTGATATGAAATGTTCTGAATTTACTAGGCATATATTATACATTTCTGTCTATTTTCTTTTTTTATATACTTTATTTTATTAAGAAGTGCTTATAAGCTCTGCCTAAAATCAAACAAATAGTCCCTGTATGGGTCTGCCCTCTGCAGTTCAAAAAGACATACTCTGCTGTACTTGCTGTGCAGTGTATCATACAAACCAATCAGTGATCATCTCCATGCTGCTGAGACATGGTCCCTGATAGGCTAGGACACTACCCTGCACATCCAACCCTACAGAGTCTGTGTCCATAAAAATAAGCTTATTAGCACATAAAAAATAAAGTACATACACATAAATAAATCCAGAAACCTTCCATACGCCTTTAAGCAGTCCTGGATCTACCTTTTTGGAGCCCCTAGGCAGTGAAATGGAGGAGCCCCTGAGAGTGAGTATGCAAGGTATACACTGACCCATTTTTTTGCCTTTTTTATGTGTTTAAGTTCCTTTTCATGTTGTAAATAATTTGTTCTAGGTGGTTTACCCCTAGTAGCCAAACTATAAACTGCAGCATTTCGGGGGGGTTTTAAGCCAGGAACCATTTTTTTTTTAAGTGGCGCCCCTCACAGGGAAGTGCCCATAGGCGGCTGCCTAGTTGGCCTAATGGGTAATCCGGCCATGCCTTTAAGGATTTAAGGATAAATTTGTTTTAGCAACTATATTTATTTATGGTAAATTACCTATTCGGTTACTTAATCTTAACTAAAATGAGAATACCATAACAGTTAAAGGGACGGTGTAATACTTCAAATCTTGCCCAGTTACAATCAATAAAAACATTTATAAATATGGGAACCTAATACTAAGGGAAAATAATATACCATTTTAAAGGTGTTTTTTTAGTAGAATATTGCTTTGGTTTGTAGATTATTGTTTCAGATTCAGTAGAGAGATGTCAGAGCTCTTTAAATATAAAAAAATAAAACATTTTGACTACAATCCAGTAACCGTGATGTGGTTTCCTGGCATCAAACAGTGTTTTATGGCGTACTCTAGTACTACTTAGTCAGTCCAACCCCCAAATTCTTTTTTTATTTGAGTTTTTAGTTAATAAGACCCCTGGGAGTTCCTAGAAGAAACCAGTAGTGATCTTCTTAAATATCATGTTTCTCCGACTCCCTAAGGAACTATAAAAAACTCAAGCTTAGATATTTATGGTGATGGGGTTATCAATAAGTTAAAAAAACACGCACTAGACAGGATTGCATCAGTGGGGGAAATGTGGCAATATTGCAGAAGAAAATAATAAATCTTTAAGACCAATGCCTTAAGTCAGTCTTGTTTAGCGTTGCATGGATTTAATGTTCCTCTGCGATTTGCATAACTGTCTTGTCCATCTGTGAGTGATTTTTGACTGGGTACTGAAGCCATTAAAGCAATTGCAATGGGAACACATATTCTGAAGCTGAAACTGTCCCAATTTTGCTTTTTCAACTTAAAGTACAACTGAGAATATAAAAAAAAAAAAACCTTGCTATGGTTGTGAATTTTGTAACTCACTAGAGTGGTCATTTAACCATTCATCTGATAGGGCCAATAATCCGCCTGTGAATTAATTGACCACTGTAATGACCTAACGAGAAACTAGTTGGTTTAATCATGCATTTATCATTAATAAAATTCATGCTTTTTAAGTAAAATATTCAATATTATGATTATTATCGTTAATTTATAATGCGCCAACATATTCCGTTGCGCTGTTCATATGTTCAAAACAAGGATACATACAAATTAATTAATAGCAAGGCAAGGAGGGCCCTGTCTTTGAGCCTCAAATCCATAGTGCTTTCCCTAAAGCCCCTTGTAAGATTGAAACTCGCAGACTTACAACCTAAAGGTATTGTGTGAGGAAAAGGTGGGAGAGAGAGACGCTTCTTTAAAGAGATGTGTTTTTAGAGAGGTTTTGAGGCTGGAGGATAATCTGGTGGAGCGAGGCAAGGAGTTCCAGAGAATAGGGGCAGCACAAGAAAAGTCCTGAAGGCGAGAGTGAGAGGAGGTGACAAGAGTTGTGGAAAGAAGAAGGTCATTAGCAGAGCAAAGAGGGCGGGTGGGGGAGTATTTGGAGATGAGACCAGAAATGTATGGGGGAGCGCTGTTGTTGAGGGCTTTGAAAAAAATTTTAGGCCGCCATATTTTTTCTCGCTTAGCTGATTTTTGAGTGCCAAAAACTCTGGAAAATCGTCCTGGCTGTTCCCCTGTGCTGTATGTGATGTATTTGTTGATTTTTTTGTGTGTATTTTTTGTATTTTTCGTGTTTTTTGCTTTTCGCGGTTCTGCCGTTAACTTCTTATTTTTCCGACCTCTTACTTTTTTTTTTCTAAGTCCCTCTCTCGTATTTTATTTTTTCTGTCCCACATCTCGTAATGTTTTTTTTTCTAAGTCGCGCGTTTGTCAACTGCTTGCAGCCTAACAGCCTTTTTAAATTGTGAATCGGCCAATTGAATAGGACTCTATATAAGCACATAGCATTTTTCTTTTTTACAGAAGTGTTTAGTTTGTGAACTTCTATCCAAAAGCAAGGCCTTCAGTAACTAAAAACTTTAAAAAAAATATGCTATGTGCTTATATAGAGCCCTATTCAATTGGCCGAATGGCAATTTAATAAGTCTGTAAGGCAATCCTGCGTTTCCTAAGTGTTTGTAGGCTAAGCCCCGCGTGTTTCATTACCTCCACTGCTTGCCTCGCTTTGCGAGGCTCGCATGCAATGAGCGCCTTTGGCGCGCATCGGCCAAGTGCTGAGAGTTGTAGTGCGTGTTAGTGCATTAACGACTCGCCTTGCTACGAGAGGCTCCGTCGTCACTCATCGCCTTAGTGCTGTGCTGCAAGTTTTAGTGCCTTAACAGCTCCCCTCGATATGCGAGGCTCGCAGGCGATGAGAGCCTTCGGCCTAAGTGCTGCATGTTAACGGCTCGCCTCGCTTCGGCACCCATCGTCTAAGTCTTACGCATCATGCAAAACGTGACAACGTCTCGTAGTTCGACAATTATAAAATGTGATATATATATATATATATATCACATAATATAATTGTCAAACTGCGATTCGTCGTCACGTCGTCAGTTTGAGCCGCGAGGGATAGGTGGGAAAGAGACACAGGGGAGGTAGAGGAGGGGGAAAAGACACACGGGAGTGAGAGAAGGGGGAAGAGACACAGGGGGGGAGAGATACAGAGGGTGAGGGGGGAAGAGACACAGAGGGAAAGGGGGGAAGAGGTACAGAGAGAGGGGGGAAAGAGGCACAGAGGGGGGAGACACAGAGGAAGGGGTGAAGAGACACAGTGGCGAGAGACACAGAGAGAGGCGGGGGAAGAGGCACAGAGGGAGAGGGGTAGAAGACACAGAGTGGGGAGAGACACAGAGGGTGAGGGGGAAGAGACAGGGAGGAAGAGGCACAGAAAGAGGAGGGGGAAGAGACACAGGGGAGTGAGAGGAGGGGGAAGAGACACAGGGGAGAGAGTGCAGGGGGGAAGATACACAAGGGAGGGAAATGGAGACACGAGGAAGGCGGGAACAGACACAGGCCAGGGGGGAACAGACACAGGGGAGGGTTGGGGGAGACACAGGGGGAGGAAGAGATGCATGGGAGGGAGAAGGGGGAAAGAGACACAGGGGAGGGGTTTAGAGACACGGGAGGGAGAGGGAGGTAAAAACACAGGAAGGGCAGGAGATACAAGGGAGGAAGACGAGGCTGAAGGAGAGGAGGGGGGAAATAAGACACGAGGGAGGAAGTAGACAGAGGGAGAGACTCGCAATGAGCTCCAAATGGGCTCATTGCAAGGCCTGTGATGTGCGCCAAAGGCGCTCATCACAAGGCCAGTAAAGTAGAGGGGGAGAGGCTTACATTGTGTGGCAAACAGCATTGCCAGGCTTCAGTTTTTATTGCCGTCATTTTTGACAGGCAAGTCGCTAGTATATATATTTATTTATAAAAGAAGATAATGCTTCCATTAAAATATAGTTTATTGGAGCATAAATCTGATTTAATAAAAAAAATCTCTTCAATTCTACAGCATTACATCAGTGGATGTTGGTATCTCTTTAAATGAACTGAATGTATTAATATACTATAAAAACGCTTCCTACGACCACATGAAGTGAATATATTTCTTCTTTTGTAATCTCTTAGCAAAACCACAGCATACAGCACTCCATATGTTTAAACATTATGTTATCTATTAATGAGGATATTTGAGGATGGAAAGTCTAGTGAAGTTCTTTATTTGCAATATCCTCTTTTAAAAAAAAAACAAACAAGAATTGTTAATCAGTATATTTAAATGCAAAAAACATGAAAACTGATTTTAATTTATAAACCCACAGTTGTGGGTGATTACCCCCTCATGATCAATCAATATATAATAATAAAACAAAGAGGGGTCCAAGGAGTTGTGGTAAAATATGTCATCCCCTCATGAGATCAGACTTTTGTTGTTGTTCAGTCGCGTCCAACTCTCTGTGACCTCATGGACCGTAGCACACCAGGCACATGTATGTCCATGGTCATGCGAATCCACTTGGCTTTCATGGCAGAGATGCTGGAGTGGGTTGCCAGTTGCTTCTCCAGTGGGCCACAGCATATTCCATAGGTGGTCTCCTATCCAAGTAGTGACCAGGGCCAACCCTGCATTGCTTCAGGGTGGTTTAACATCTTGCCTCCCTGACTGGATACAAACCCAAGTTTAAATAGTGAAAGCACCAAATCCTAGCCACTGGACCACCAGGGAACCCTTCCTTGCTATTCAAGAAAAATTATCCAAATTTGGCTTTTTCAATTTTTTTTAATTTGTGCTCTTCAGCTTGGGGTGTCTATATTTTTCACCTAAGCACAATGACCTATATGTATGTGGTATCTTAGGACCCAGTAAATATGGTGCTTTCATCATTTGATGTTGTGCTTTTTCCATCCAGTTTACTTGCATGTGAAGCTTTGCTGTACAATTTGAAAATTTTATAAGAGTTTAGAAAAAATCTTAAAACTTAATTTCACCTAAGATTAGAGTGTAGTTTTATGTTGGTGCGTTGCAAATAAAGGATAATAATAATAATAATAATTTGTTGCACTAGACATGCCTGTAATTTTTTGGTTCTCTAGAGCAGTGCATCTCAACTCCAATCCATTAACAAACCAGATATTAAAGAACCACAAAGATCCCCCATAGGTGCTCTTCACCATTAGATCAAGGGTAAAAAAAAGCACATGGAAAAGTGTTTTAATAAATTTTCAAAATTCATGTTGAATTCATGAAGTTATGATCAGTTGAAGTCAGGCTATTTCCCTGAGTTGCATCTGCCTGAATGTGAAATGAGCACTGTACCGCGCAGTACTCAATGAATATTAATTAGAATCAGAGGTGGAGGCTTTTAATCAGGCAGTGTTAAGTGATTTGTAACTATTTGTAACTGCTCTAGCTAACATATAGTAGTTTCAGTGCTTGTGGCACACAGCTACATTGCTGTCCATGGTGCAGAGAGTCATAGGTTCAATTACCAATAAAGGTACTTTTTTTTCTTTACTGTTTAAAAAAATCAGAAATATGTATTCTACGTTATATAATAAAACATATGTTAATATGTGGTAACTGTGTGGATTTTTGTTTATTTTAAAAACAATTATTTGATTAATTATGTGAACTAGTTATTTAAATAAAAAAAATATATAAAAAAAAAAAATATATATATATATATATTATTTTTTTTATATATTTTTTTATTTTGTATTTATTTATTTATATATTTTAAATAACCGATTCACATAATTATTCAAAGTATATATATATTTGAAATAATATACTCACTTTTTATAGCAGGGTGTGTTGGTGTAGTGGTTTCATAAATTATTTCATGATTGTTTTTGTTTTTCTAGGTTGTTGTGGTTTTTATTTTTTAGACTAATCTTTGCTGATTAACTTCAAAATGACTTATGGATATTTATACAACAAAAAATAAGGGAAGGAAAATGAGGGCTTAACCTACATAATGCTAATTGCTTCTATATTGTGTCAATATTGCAATGTATATTTGGACTTGGCGCAACCTTCTTTTCTTTCAATAAAAATGATTTAAACTAAAATTATTTCAGTCATTGGTTCTAAGTCAGTGGCTAATATAATTATTTAACACAAACATAATTGATATACATAAATATATAATTACTGTACATTAGTTAAACAAAAAAACACATGGAAGGCAGGCCATGACTTACCAATGAAAACATATCTTTATAGCAAACTGCTTACCACTACACCACCACATTCTCCACTTGTGTAAATCGATACAATGTATAATATATATAATGTATATACAATGTATAACAGTTACAGACTTCAGACCTATTATTTATGCAGGTTCTTATGGCACAGCTTCAGGGGCTAAACTAAAAAGTCAAGTTATGGTCAAGCTTAAAAATTAAAAACTGATGGTGTAGAGCATATATGGCAACGTTTGTGGTCCTTTAAATTGATTATAGAAGGTTCCTGGATTTTATTAGGTATATAAAATACCTGATCATCATTTACATTCTAAAGGAGATGGTTGGGTAAATGATACAATATGAATGGGCAGATGAGTAACTAGTGGTAGGTTTAGGATGTGGCTGTTGGTCATAGTGAAGAATGAACCAGCAGATCAGTCGTTATAAGCCCTATATGTGATAGATTTCATTGAAAAAGTGGGTTCTTAAAGAGTGGGGAGGTCAAAGGATGGAGAAGTCTTGTAGGCAGGAGTTAAAGGAGGTAATTATAAAGAAGGATAGGAGAAGATTGTCACGACCCAGAGATGAGGGGACCACATGCACCGCAAGCCCTCCTGCTTTCGGCTTACAGGACAGCTGGGGCATGGGAGTGGAGATAGAGGACACTTTTTTTTATTCTGTAGGGTACTATGAGCCAATGGAGAGACTGATAGAGGTGCATTTGAGGAGTGGAGTGGCGAGTAAGGTAGATGCATTCATGATGGATTGAAGTGGGTATAGATGGTTCATGGGAAGGCCAGTAAGGATCAAGTTCCAGTAGTCAAGGTCTGACAAGATGAGTGAGTGTATTAGAATATTTGTAGTTTTTTATATAAGTGGTGCATTCTAGAGATGACCAGTATCAGTCCACCAGATTGAATTAGCTGAGAAACTAAAATGGAAGCCTACAGTAAACAAATATCTGCATATTAAAGTAAAATATGTAAAGGATGTGACCTCCTGCCCTCTTTAAAAGACCATATTATAAATATGACATTTCAGTTGCACTTTAATACATAGATTTTACTTCTTAAGATATTTTATGATTTGTCAATTCTAGTTCTTCAGTAGAAACATCCAAATTCTATTTACTTTTATTTACTTTACTTTATAAAGAAATGCTTATGAACTAAAAACAAGCAAATATTCCCTGTATGGGTCTGCCCACTGTAGCGTATGCAGCCACAGACTCTGTAGGGCTGGATTTGCAGTGTCTCATACTAACCAATCAGTGACCATCTCTCAGCAACATTCTGTAACTTGCTGCTGAGACGTGGTTCCTGATAGGCTAGGACACTGCACCCCACATCCAGCCCTAACAAAGTGTCTGCATATGCTGCAGAGGGCAGACTCAAACAGGGACACTTTAAAGGCAGTAAAACAGAGCATTTCTTAATAAAATAAAGTACCTAAAAACAAATTGATACACCAGTATATATATATATTTAACCAGATTAACTTTGTCAAATGACATAAAAATCCACACAAATAACATATTGAATTCTCATATAAATATATTACAAATGTTGAAAATATGCCAAGGCCCCACGTTCCCAAAAAAAAAACAAAAAACCTTGAAATGTGCTCCATTAAATGAACAACAAAATAATTTGAGTTGCCAGTGTACCTTTAAATGACATAATCTAACTGCACTTTTTTGCTTCTATTTTAAACAGTTACACAACTACACTTATCTTTTTTCTTTACTTTTGTAAGCAAAAACACATGCAGACTTTATGCTGAAACATCACTAGATTAACTCCTTAAGTCCCAAAGGAGTCTGCGTGGCATTACCTTGAAGTGCTTTGCACGCTCCATTAGGACTGAAGACTTACACGTAACTATAAAGAGGAAGAATGACCTCAGGGTAATGGATTTTAAACCCCATGTGAGGAAAGAGGTTCTGCAGGGAACTGTCATATCCATGTTGGCAAAACATTAATGATAATATACTGCTGCTTTGTAAATGACTCTAGGAATCATGATTTAAACATTTATAGCAGATGGAAACACATAGGTGCTTTACACAGAGCTAACATTCATTTCCCCTGCTTGGGAAATTAGAAGATCTCTGTTGAATCCATATATTGCACTGTTCTAAGTGAGAAACGCGTCGTGCCCATGCACATATTTTGCTACACAGATGTTCAAATGTTTTTGTGAGATTTGTTGACTCTAATGATTCACAGAATGCGCAACTTTTATTTTATGAATGTTAGAACAATGCATATTTTTAAGACTATTGAATGATCTGAAGTTTATAAACTAACATTATATGTTAATTTATATGGTATATATATATATAGTAAATAAAAAGTACATCTGTGTTCACATTTGAACGTCTAAAGCAAGTTTAAAAACCTGCTCCAGCTCAGAGTTCTGAGAAAAACAGTTATTACACTGCATTCTGGGAAGTTGAGCTGGGACGTGCAAATGTGCCCACAAATGCCTCGCTCTTCAATCCGTAGCCATTATCAAACATGGCTTCCTTTATGCTTATGCATGCTGTATTACACATACAAGTTTGCATACCCTTGGTGAATTGGTAATATATGTACCATTTTTAAAGAAAACATGAGTGAGCAGCAAAACCCATTTCTTTTATTTCTTATGGGATTTATATTCAACTGGAGGTTATAACAAAATGGCACATTCATAAAACAAAACATTGCAACAAAGAAAAACATTAAATGACCCTGTTCAAAAGTTTGCATACCCCTAGTTCTTAATACTGTGTATTGCCCCCTTTAGCATCAATGACAGTGTGCAGTCTTCTGTAATAGTTGTCTATGAGGCCCCTAATTCTTGCAGGTGGTATAGCTGCCCATCTGTCTTGGCAAAATGACTCCAGGTCATGCAAGTCTTTGGTCATCTTGCATGAACCGCACATTGAGATCCCCCCAGACTGGCTCGATTATATTAAGGTCAGGAGACTGTGACGACCACTCCATAACCTTAACCTTTTTCTGCTTTAACCATTGGAGGGTCAACTTGGCCTTGTGCTTAGGGTCATTGTCATGCTGGAACGTCCAAGAGCGCCCCATGCGCAGACTTCGTGCAGAAGAATGCACATTGTCTGCCAGTATTTTCTGATAACATGCTGCATTCATCTTGGAATCAATTCAAAAGATTCCCCGTGCCTTTAGAGCTCAACCCCCCCCCCCCCCCAAACATCAGTGAGCCACCACCATGCTTCACAGTGGGGATGGTATCATTTTCCCTATAGGCCTTGTTGACCGCTCTCCAAACATAGCGCTTATAGTTGTTACCATAAAGCTCTATTTTGGTCTTATCACGCGAAATTACAGAAGCTGTGAGGCGTGTCAAGGTGTTGTCGAGCATATTGCAACCAGGTTTTTTTGTTGCATTCGTGCAGTAAAGGCTTCTTTCTGGCGACTCAACCATACAGATCATTTTTATTCAAGTATCATCGTATTGTGTTCCTCCACACCAACTTTTCCAGAGCATCCTGTATTTCTCCTGAGGTTACCTGTGGGTTTTTCTTTGTATTCCGAACAATTCTTCTGGCAGTTGTGGCTGAAATCTTTCTTGGTCTACCTGAGCTTGGCTTGGTATCAAGAGATCCGCACATTTTCCACTTCTTCTTGGACAGTACTGACTGGCATTTTCAAGGCTTTAAATAACTTTTTATATACTTTTTCATCTTTATGACGTTCCATCACCTTGTTACGCAGGATTTTTGACAGTTCTTTTCAGCTCCCCATGGCTCAGTATCTAGCCTGCTCAGTACATCCATGTGAGAGCTAACAAACTCATTGACTATTTATACACAGACACTAATGGCAATTTAAAAAGCCTCAGGCGTGGGAAATTAACTTTTAATTGCCATTTTAACAAGTGTGTGTCACATTGTGTGTCTGTAGCAAGGCCAAACATTCAAGGGAATGTAAACTTTTGATCAGGGTCATTTGGGTGATTTCTGTTATCATTATGATTTAAAAAGGAGCCAAAAAACTATGTGAAATAAATGGCTTCATATGATCACTATCCTTCTATAAAATATTTTTTTTTTGCATGATCAGTCATGTTTTTAAAATAAATGCCAAAATTTCACAATTGCTGCCAGTGTATGCAAACTTTTGAGCACAACTCATATATATATATATATATATATATATATATATATATATATATATATATATAAAAAATATATATATATATAATATATGTGTTGGAGGGAAGGGTTTGTTTGTGATATATATACATAAGTATAATATACATTTGATATAATATCTTATAGTATTCCTTGTGGTCCCATCACTTCCCAATAGTCTTCCCCTCACCTCGTCTGGATTCATATTAATGCCGGGTCTCACATATTAATGCCGGGTCTGCGTTATATCGTGCGATTCGGCTTTCAGGGGAATCCAGCAGCTAAAGGAACAACATGTGAGGGGAAGACTACTGTGGAGTGGAAGGTCGAATAAAATGTTGGGGGGATATGTCCCCCTCATACCCCCCACTCCCTACGCCCATGGTGACCGACCATTACGTTTCTAGCAATTGAGGCTATCTATTAGATTGTATGGGGGTGAAGTTTATACCAATTATTGGTTAACAGCAATAAAATGTATCAAATGAATATCATTGACATCACTTGACATTTGTCTATTGAAACAAAGTGTTTCAATTGTTGTCTGACAACCAGGTTAACTATATTTGATGGCTCAATCAGTTCTGTGGGACTTGGGGAAACGCTAGGCAATACATTCATGCTAACACTTACATCTTGGTCCTCAAAAGCCAAACTTTATTTGACTACAGTGAAATCCCTGGATTATGGTCCGATTCCACCATATTACTTTTTATTACACTACTCCTTTATTCTATTTAGACTGTTTTAAAATAAGTTTTTCCACTATTATAATAAAGTTATATAAAACAAATGCAATTATTTACATTTATGTTGATTTATTAACTATCACTGCTCCTTTAATACAATGATATTTGTTAATATTTGCTGGAAAATTACAGTTTCACTAAGTTCCCTTTTCTCATAAATGTTTACACATTGTTAACGGAACCCAAATGACTATAAGTAATTAATACATATTTGGCGTGTCTAGAATGATTTATTTGCTCTTACTCCCTTCATCACAGGACAATAAATGGTATTTTCTATTTTCTCAGTTGGTACACTGCTAGATTTGCCTACACAGTAATATTTTTTAATAATTGGCATTTTTTCGCTCTGCCAGTATGTTCCATGTTTCAGATAGCTCTGCCAGTAGATGGATTATGTTGCACATGCATTTTTACCTCCTCAATATTTTCTTTCTGTAGGTAGATGTCAGCTAAGGACATGCAGTGTGTTAAATGAACCAATGTTCTCTTTTTGAAAAATATGTTGTTGCATTCCACTTTCTTAACACAATACCCCATATCATCAATCAAGTTTTTTAAAGAGGCATGGAATGCACAGCATCTGTTAAATAATTCTTGTTTTAAACCTTTGCACAGTCTATTTACCACTCTAGTCCTTTATTTAAAATCTACGCTTTTAATGAAGTACACTTAAAAATAGGCAATTTTTAATGTAAAAAATATTATTAATGGTAATAATAATAATACCAACATGTATTTATAAAGTGCCAACAAATTATAGAGTGTTATTTATTACAGGAAAATAAATTGTGTATAGACAGCATGTAGAGGTCCATGCTCCTTAGAGCTTACATTCTAAAGGAAATGGTTGGGTAAATGATACAATATGAATGGGCAGATGAGTAACTAGTGGTAGGTTTAGGATGTGGCTGTTGGTCATATTGAAGAATGAACCAGCAGAACAGTCGTTGTAAGCCCTATATGTGTTAGATTTCATTAAAAAAGTGGGTTCTTAAAGAGTGGGGAGGTCAAAGGATGGAGAAGTCTTGTTGGCAGGAGATAAAGGAGGTAATTAGAGAGAAGGATAGGAGAAGGTTGTCACGACCCAGAGATGAGGGGACCACATGCACCGCAAGCCCTCCTGCTTTCGACTTACAGGACAGCCCTGAATGGTGAGGTTCTATTTATCTCAACGCCCAGCAACCCACAGGAACCAGTGACCAACCAGCAAATGTGACCGACTGTTACAGAGTTTCATGCAGGTTTGGCAGTAATAATCCCAATAATAAGGATAATTATAACCTCAGAATGAAACATATACCTCGACTATGTAGTTCAAACTGACCACTTCTTTATTGATCCATAGCCCTTTTCATACACAACCCAGTCCTATCATGCTCCACCAGCACCCACCCTGACCATATAGGGGGTCCTATCCCTCAGTGACTCCTACTCCCTCCCCACCAAGGTCTGGGAATTCACCACCAAGGCCAATTGGCCCTTTGATCCTGTCCTCTCAGGGGGTATCTAAGATAAGGAGTGTAGACACTTAGTCTGTGATGTATGGGACCCTCCATGTGCCCATTCACACCTAAGTTTCCCCTAGTGCCAGCCAGCTTTTCTCCCACTGCACTAGATCCCTTACAACTAAGCACTTTGCAACTGGTGACCCCTCTGTCCCAGGGACCCTGAAAAATGCAGCTCCTCAATACCAAAAATGCCTGGGTTCCACTCTTACATCAATAAATGTACACATTAATACAATAATTCCTGCCTGTTATGGCCACACACACTGCTCTGCAATAAATAAACACAATAACTATGATTATCCCCATATTGTGTCCTACTCCCGGGATAACATGGCTTAGCCACAAAACCATAACTGTGCATGACATATTAACATCACAAGTATAACATGACTCATCACAAATAGTATGGCTGACATTACAACATCTCCCACAATACACAATATGGTTGTCACACACAGACGTCTGTAGTAACATTATCTATCTTGGACTAACATGGCAACCATAGTCCAGGTATATAGGGGTTTGGGACATTGTTCTTGTGGGAAAGGGAAGAAACTGTGTTCTGGTACCAGCTTTCCCGCAAGACCCACAAAAGTCCATAGTCTCCATAAGTGGACCCTTCTGGGCATCATACAGGTCCTAAGCAGAATTAAGGAAACCGTTTGGGGTATGCTGGGGCATGGGAGTGGAGATAGAGGACACTTTTTTTTATTTGAGGAGTGGAGTGGCGAGTAAGGTAGATGCATTCATGATGGATTGAAGTGGGTATAGATGGTTCATGGGAAGGCCAGTAAGGATCAAGTTCCAGTAGTCAAGGTCTGACAAGTTGAGTGAGTGTATTAGAATATTTGTAGTTTTTTATATAAGTGGTGCATTCTAGAGATGACCAGTATCAGTCCACCAGATTGAATTAGCTGAGAAACTAAAATGGAAGCCTACAGTAAACAAATATTTGCATATTAAAGTAAAAAATGTAAAGGATGTGACCTCCTGCCCTCTTCAAAAGACCATATTATAAATATGACATCTTAGTTGCACTTTAATACATAGATTTTACTTCTTAAGATATTTTATAATTTGTCAATTCTAGTTCTTCAGTAGAAACATCCAAAATGTACCCTTCATTCCCAAACAACTTGTAGAACCAATATGCAAAACCAACAAAGGCTTCCATGTAAACCAGGTGCTCGATGTTAGGGCACTACTGTTAATCGGCAGCAAGAGATTTTTTCCTTACTTCTACACTAATGTAAATCTTTTGCCCCCTCAGATTAGGGAACCCAGCCAACAACTGTAAACCCGACCCCTTAGCTGCCACATATTTCTTTGTAGGGAGTAGGCAAACCAAGCTCTACAAATAAGACAGGGCTCTAGGAGCCAAGAGGAACTGTGAACGTCATGAATATTATAATGAGTGGAAAGTGAAGAAAATGTTTTTATTTATTAATATATTTTGATATTAAAAAGATGTGACAATTGTATTTATAGCTTCAATAAATAAAGATGTGTTTATTTTGTGTTGAAATATGATGTATTTATATACAATGCATTAGAGCATTTATTCCTAGGCAACATGGTTTTGTGATGTGTATTAACCCATTGAGTACTGGGTTGTGCGTTACCCTTGACTTTGTATAAAAAAACAGGCTTAATACTAACATATCATATTTTTTATTTATACTGTAAATATGTTGATATTGGATTCTTAAGTGTCAAATAATGTTGACATTTCATCATTTTGTAATGCTTTTTGTTCTATAGTGTAATGCTTCTGGGAGATTCAGCAAAGGTTTGAAAAATACTTGTGACTGGTCTTTGGTACTCGTAAATCTTTCTTCTGCTTTTTGCAGTTACAGCAGTGCCCTGATTTGTGAGTGAGCCGTAAAATCTTATTAGCACAGGGTTTGGGTGTCAAAGTGTAATTCCTAATTTATTGTCAATGTAAAAACCAATGGAGATTCTTGCCTTGCATTTTGGCTTTGTTTTGAAGTTCGCTCGTAGCAGTGACCTGTAGCATTTCTCTCACAATGTTTTATGGGTGGGGGATTAATATAGGATTTACTGTGCTACTATGGCAATCGTAACTGATTTTTCAGGGATTAGCAAAGGGGTCAATGGCAGCACCTAACAAAGTAACATAGGCCGCTATGCTAATCCCTGAAAAATCAATTACGAGATTATTAATTTGGGTCTCTTGCTGTAAATATGGGACTACAGTGTCCTTTTACATTTATCTAAAGGTTACTTTCCTGTTATTAGACCAGTTTCAGCATTTGGTTCTATTTTGCACATTGATTGCCTCAGTTAAGGTGGTATGCCATCTAAATTGAAATCTTTGGCAATAATCTTAAACACTGGCTTGATTTGTTTGAGAAGGAAATACTTTAAAAGGCCACAGCGAAGAATAGAAAGTAAGGAACTTTCCCCAAGAATTACAGAAATATGCACTTATATTCAGAGAGACAATGCCATTTGGCTCACAGTTTCTTCACTATTTAGTAATACAGCATGAGGGGGATTTGCCATTAAAATCTCATATGAAAAAAGAAAAGAGATTATTCTGAATACATCTACATATCCCCTGCAGGTCAGGAGCCTGTTTCATACAGATTTCCAGGGAACAGTGTTCATGCTGCCTCTAAGGATTTTGGGTAATGACATGCAAATGAGGCTCAAAATGTACCTACCACCTCCTTGCCTATATTACATAGTAATACACACAAATATGGTATCTGACATTTATATTGAGGTTTATTTAGTCTAAAGGAACCGTATCCGGACATAAGACACATGCGATTAAAAAAAAAGTGCCTTTTAAACATTACACAAATTTGCTTTTTAAACAATAAACTTCATTAAAACTAACAGAAAATGCACAGATCATACTTTAGTTTGGAGATCTCAATGGCAATCCGGAGGGTCCCCACATTAACCCTCGCATTGGATGTCCCCTATCGCCTGTGATCTGGGGGCCTCCGCTGCAATCAAAATTCAAATTTCCCGCCTTGCGGGTCCTTAAAGGACCGTAAAGGTCCTTAAAGGATCTGTGCTAAATAAAAATTAGCCCTAAATGAGTCCCTAATTAACCCTGTCACTCATCGGGGTCAATACAGACACCCATAATCCCTTAATTAACCCTGTCTCTCATGGGGGTCAATACAGACCTTCATAGGCTCTTAATTAACCCTGTCACTCATGGGGTCAATACAGAACCCCATAAACCCTTAATTACCCCTGTCATTTATGGGGGTCAATACAGACCCCCATTAGCCCTTAATTAACCCTGTCACTCATGGGGGCCAATACAGACACCCATCGGCCATTAATTAACCTTGTCACTCATGGTTGGTCAATACAGACCCCCCATAATCCCTTAATTAACCCTGACACTCATGAGGGTCAATACAGAGCCCATAAGCCCTTAATTAACCCTGACACTCATGGGGGTCAATGAAGACCCCCATAAGCCCTTAATTAACCCTGCCCCTCATGAGTGTCAATACAGACCCCCATAATCCCTTCATTAACCCTGTCACCTATGGGGGTCAATACAGACCCCCATGAGCCACTAATTAACCCCATCAGTCCAATAGGGGTTTATATAGACCCCTATAGAACACTAATTAACCCATGTAATAATACTATAAGTGCCATGAGGGTTATCCAGGACCCTCATAACACAAAGTGTAAGCACTACACCAACCCTGGCCCTATTTAATCCTAACAGTACACATTTATCATTAACAGTACCTATCTAACCCTAAGTGGGCTTATTTTAATCCTAACTGAGCCTAATTAAACATAACTGGGCCTATATAACCCAAACTGGGCCTATTTAACTATAATTGGCCCTATTTAACCTCATCTAAGCCTATTTAATGCTGTCTCTTATGGGGGTCTACACATACCCTCCTTAGCCTCTATTTAACCCCATCAGTCCCATAAGGATATATAAAAACCCTCATGGGGCAGTTAGAACCCTCACATTAACCCCATAAGCGCCATGAGGGTCCTCCAGGACACTCATGACACTAAGTACAAACACTACACTGCACTATCCCCCCCAATAAACCATTAAATGTACACTAACCCCCCTCTACACTAACCTATTAACACCTACACTACCTACCTACCTACCCCCTATTAAACCCCCCACCCCACTAATTAAAGAAAATAATAAAACCTAACTCCCAAAAAATTATAAAAACTAAGTCACAGAAAATAATAAAACCTGTCACAGAAAATAAAATAGCTACATTACAGAAAATAAAAATTGCTACATTAAAAAAACTAAAAAAAAAACCAAATTGCAAAAAATAAAAAAGCTACATTAGAAAAATAAAAAAAAGCAACATTACAACCTCCCACTACAGAAAATAAAAAAGCATTACACACCTGAAAAGGAAATACATGCAAAATATAATACAGTAATATACACAATAAATACAGTTAAAATATACCCCTATCTACATACTATGTAACCCTATCTAAAATACATTAACCCCTATCTAAATACAATACCCCCTATCTAAATACAATACCCTCTATCTAAAATACAATACCCCCTATCTAAAATACATACATCATCTTTGATGATCCCTGGGAGCACAATCTAATCTATCATGACCAAATGGAAAGAACATGGCACAACAGCAAACCTGCCAAGAAACGGCGGCCCACCAAAACTCACAGACCGGGCAAGGAGGGCATTAATCAGAGAGGCAGCACAGAGACCTAAGGTAACCCTGGAGGAGCTGCAGAATTCCACAGCAGAGACTGGAGTATCTGTACGTAGGACGATAATAAGCCGTACGCTCCATAGAGTTGGGCTTTATGGCAGAGTGGCCAGAAGAAAGACATTACTTTCAGCAAAAAAAAATATGGCAAGTTTTGAGTTTGCGAAAAGGCATATGGGAGACTCCCAAAATGTATGGAGGAAGGTGCTCTGGTCTGAGGAGACTACAATTGAACTTTTCAGCCATCCAAGAAAACGCTATGTCTGGCGCAAACCCATCACATCACATCACCCAAAGAACACCATCCCCACAATGAAACATGGTGGTGGCAGCATCATGCTGTGGGGATGTTTTTCAGCAGCCGGGACTGGGAAACTGGTCAGAGTTGAGGGAAAGATGGATGGTGCTAAATACAGGGATATTCTTGAGCAAAACCTGTACCACTCTGTGCGTGATTTGAGGCTAGGATCACCTTCCAGCAGGACAATGACCCCAAACACACGGCTAAAGCAACACTTGAGTGGTTTAAGTGGAAACATGTAAATATTTTGGAATGGCCTAGTCAAAGCCCACACCTCAATCCAATAGAAAATCTGTGGTCCGACTTAAAGATTGCTGTTCACAAGCGAAAACCATCCAACTTGAAGCAGCTGGGGCAGTTTTGCAAGGAGGAATGGGCAAAAATCCCAGTGGTAAGATGTGGCAAACTCACAGAGACTTATCCAAAGCGACTTGGAGCTGTGATTGCCGCAAAAGGTGACTCTACAAAGTATTGACTTTAGGGGGGTGAATAGTTATGCACATTGATTTTTTCTGTTATTTTGTCCTATTTGTTGTTTGCTTCACAATAAAATAATTAAAAAAAAAAAACATCTTCAAAGTTGTGGGCATGTTCTGTAAATTAAATGATGCAAATCCATGTTAATTCCAGATTGTGAGGCAGCAAAACACGAAAAATGCCAAGGGGGTGAATACTTTTGTAAGGCACCGTAGGGGTATATTTTAACTGTATTTATTGTGTATGTTACTGTATCATATTTTGTATGTATTTTCTTTTCAGGTGTGTAATACTTTTTTACTTTCTGTAGTGAGGGGGGGTGTAATGTAGCTTTTTTATTTTCTGTAATATAGCTTTTTTTATTTTCTGTAATGCAGCTTTTTTATTTTCTCCTACTTTGGTTTTATTATTTTATTTGAATTAGGGATTTATTATTTTCTGTAATTAGTGGGGTGGGGGTTTAATAGGGGGTAGGTAGGTAGTGTAGGTGTTAATAGGTTAGAGTAGAGGGGGGTTACTTTAGATTTAATGGTTTATTGGGGGGGGCGATAGTGCAGTGTAGTGTTTGTACTTAGTGTCATGAGGGTCCTGGAGGAACCTCATGACAGTTATGGGTTTAATGTTAGTGTTCTAACTGTCCCATGAGGGTCTTTATATACCCTTATTGTACTGATGGGTTTAAAAAGAGGTTCATGAGGGTCTGTATAGACCCCCATAAGAGACTGGGTTAAATAGGCTTAGATGGAGTTAAATAGTTAAATAGGCCCAGTTAGGGTTCAATAGGCCCAGTTACGGTTACATAGGTACTGTTAGGATTAAATAGGCCCAGTTTTGGGTTGATGGGGTATAGTTAGGGTTAATAGTGTAGTGCTTACACTTTGTGTCATGAGGGTCCTGGATGACCCTCATGGCACCTATAGTGTTATTACATGGGGTAATTAGTGTCCTATAGAGGTCTATATAGTTGAGGCTCCCAGTACACTCCCATTGTGTGAAAAACAGCATTTCAACACTTTCTATTGCCCCGCCATTTTTGATGGGCAAGTCTCTAGTTTACTTATATTTAAACAATGTTTCTCTTTATTATATGAACCGTACCAATTCTTCCTACCAGGTATGTGACTGTATGTAAATACTTCAATTAATTTCTTTTTGTTTTCTTTAGATATGTAAATGTTCTTCTGTTCCAAGTTTCCCTCCATACACATACCACAAGCACGTGCGTCCAAATATGTTACATTGTATCAGTGGCAGTAATTACAGTTGTGATTTTGTTGCGTCATGTACTTTACTGCTCAGTGAAGCCAAGTCTATAGTTTGTGATATAAGAAAATAAATAATTTATTTTTCTAACAAAAACAATATTGAAATCATGAATTTATTTAACTAGCCACTTGCCCATCACAAATGGCAAGATAATATTTTATATTTCTAATTCCCCCCACACATCTCTTTCCCCCCTCTTCTTTTTCTCTTACCCCTCATCTCCCTCCCCTCTGTCTCTTCCCTCCCTCTCCTTTGTCTCTTCCCCCTTTCCCCCTGTGTCTCTCCCAACCTTCCCCCCTCTCCCCAGTTTCTCTTCCCCCTCTCTCTCCCCTGTCTTTTCCCCCCCTCTCCCTCCCCTGTGCCTCTTCCCCCTGTGTCTCTTCCCCCACTCCTTTGTCTCTCCCCCCCTCTCCCAAGTTTCTCTCCCCCCCCCCCCCTCCCCTGTGTCTGTTTCCCCCCTCTCACTCCCCTGTGTCTCTTCCCCCCTCGCTCCCCTGTGTCTCTTTCCCCCGCTCTCTCCCATGTGTGTCTCTTCCCCCCTCTCCCTCCCCTGTGTTTCTCCCCCCTCCCTTCTGTCTCTCCCCCTTTCCCATCTCTTTTCCCCATCTCCCTCCCATGTGTCCCTTTCCCTCCCTCTTCCTCCCCTGTGTCTCTTTCCCCCCTCCCCTATGTCTCTTCCCCCCTCTCCCTCATCCGGTTTCTCTTTCCCCCCTCTTCCTCCCCTGTGTCTCTTCCCCCCTCTCCCTCCCCTGTGTTTCTCCCCCCTCCCTTCTGTCTCTCCCCCTTTCCCATCTCTTTCCCCCATCTCCCTCCCATGTGTCCCTTTCCCTCCCTCTCCCTCCCCTGTGTCTCTTTCCCCCCTCCCCTGTGTCTCTTCCCCCCTCTCCCTCATCCGGTTTCTCTTTCCCCCCTCTTCCTCCCCTGTGTCTTTTTCCCCCTCTTCCTCCCTTGCATCTCTTACCCCGCTCTCCATCCCCTTTGTCTTTCCCCCTTCTTCCCCTGTGTCTCTCCCCCCCTCTCCTGTGCCTCTTTACCACTCTCCTTTTGTCTCTTCCCCCTCTCTCCTGTGTCTCTTTCCCCCCTCTCCCTCTCTGCGTCAGTTCCCCCCTCACCCTCCCCTGTGTCTCTTCCCCCCTCTCCTTTGTCCCTTCCCCCCTCTCCCTCCCCTGTGTCTCACCCCCTCTTTCCCCCTCTCACTCATCTATGTTTCTTCCCCCCTCTACCCTGTGTCTCATCCCCTCTCTCCCTCCTGTGTTTCTCCTCCCTCCCTTCTGTCTCTCCCCCCTCTCCCTCTCATCTCTTTCCCCCATCTCCCTCCCCTGTGTCTCTTTTCCCCCTATCACTCCCCTGTGTCACTTCCCACCACCCCTGTGTCTCTTCCCGCTTTCCCTCCCCTGTGTTTCTACCCTCTCTCTTCTGTCTCTCCCCCTCTCCCTCCCATCTCTTTCTTCCCCTCACCCTCCCCTGTGTCTGTTCCCCCTTTCGTCGGCCATTTTTTTCTTTGACTGAAATCGAGGTTTAAGCTGTGTTGCAGAGGTCCTGGGTGTCCTCCCTTGCTGTGGGTAAGGTTTTCATTTTATTTTTGTCTGTATTTTTGTGTTTTGTAATGTTTGCTGCTGTGGGCGGGTTGTCCGTTAAGGTCGTATTTTTGCGAGTCCGTAATTTTTTTGTGTAAGTCCATAGTTAGTAATTGCGTGTTTATTGATTTTTTCAAAGTCCCACTTGAGTGGTTGTTTGTAACCGGTAGTGAGGCGCCGTAGGGACCACATTTGCGGGCTACAATGCGCCTGTGGCTCATTGCTGCCGACGTGGGAGCCTCCACCTCCGCAAATGCGGCCCCTCGCTTTGCGAGGGTCCGTGTTTGCGGTCTAAAAATTGTACAGCTCTCATCTCCTCCAACACAAGGAGCACATTTGGCGCTCCTTGACAGCAATTGCGGCCCTCACGAGCCCGCAAGCGTTAGCAATGACCCGTATGCTGAGAACTATATATGTGATACTGTACTAGTAAATTGCCCGTCAAAAATGACAGTATCATTTTTAATTTTTCTCTACCTCCCCTGTGTCTCCTCCCCCTCTCCCTTTCCCTGTGTCTCTCCCCCATGTCTCTTCCCCCCTTTCCCTTGTGTCTCTTCCTCCACCTCTCCCCTCCTCTGTGTCTCCCTCCCTCACCCCTCCCCTGTTTCTCTTCCCCCTCTCCCCTCCCCAGTTTCTTCCCCCCTCTCCACTTACCTGTGTCTCTTTCCCCTCTCCCCTCACCTGTGTCTTGCCCCTCTCCCCTCCCCTGTGTCTTAACCCCCCTCCCTCCCCTTTGTCTTCTTCCCTCCCCTGTGTCTCTTTCCCCTCTCCCATCCCCTGTGTCTTCACACCCTCCCCTGTGTCTTCACCCCCTCCCCTGTGTCTCTTCCCCCGCTCGCCTTCCCTGTGTCTCCTCCCCTCTCCCCTGTGTCTTCCTCCCCCTCTCCCCTGTGTCTTCCTCCCCCCTCCCCCCTGTGTCTTCCTCCCCCCCCCTCCTCTGCAGCTGGCAGCTCTGTACGGACTTAGGAAGTACTGGTAAGTGTGTACACTCCCACGGAGCGTTACACACTTACCAGAATTATTATAGTTGATATATTTTTCATATTATTTCCTGTAATAGGTGACATTTTTTTCTACTATAGGTTAAAAAACCTTTTGGAGAATGATGACTAAAAAACAAATTCTAACCCCAAGGATTACACATAAAAATATTTTATCTTTAAACTATTTTACAAACTATATTTTGGTAAGTATTTGTCTGTGCTCGTCTCTGTGTGATTATACAGTAAAATTGTACAGTAAAATATCAAAATATTTACATACATAAAAAACTGACCAGTTTAAACCTTGCTTTATGCTAATTTGAAAAGAAGGGAGAGAAAAGCATCATAAAGGAAAAGCATTGTGGGTGATAACAATCCCAGGATACGCTCCTGATTGGTGAGAATAGTTTTGACAACATCTCTGGGCTGAGAAAAGGTGACCCGTAGGGATTGGAGTGGGCAGGTTAGCATTTGGAAAGATCACCTATGTTATATTTCCATTCAGACCGGTCAGAGTCAGATTGGATGGGACCCAGAGCTGATTATACATAGGTAACAGTCAGGGGGAGAAGTCAGGTTTTGCCTTGTATGGGCAGCATAAAATGAACCCTGCAGTGTAAGAAAAACATTTTCTGGCAAATTCTGTTTATATATAGAAAATTCCATCTTTTCTTGATTCTACGCTCCTGATGGCAGCTGCTCCTGTATCGGGCACCAAGCTAATGATACAGGGTAAAAGATCTCAATAGACATATAACTGCAATGTACTATTTGGAAGAATAGATCAGGGGTGGGCACCTGCGTACAGGTGATTCAATCGCTTCTCCAGTCATCCTGACTGACTTACCTGTGCTCATAAATGATATCCTCAAACCCTGGCCTGTGTGGGGCTCTCCAGGCTCGACCGTGCCCACCCCTGATCTATTCTTCCAAATAGTACATTGCAGTTACATGTCTATTGAGATCTTTTACCCTGTATCATTAGCTTGGTGCCCGATACAGGAGCAGCATCTAAGAGATCAGGAGCGTAGAATCAAGAAAAGATGGAATTTTCTATACATAAACAGAATTTGCCAGAAAAATATATTCAGCGCTCATTGCGCATGCGCAATCCCGTAAATTTTAACATTGCGTAATGACAACTCTCAATTACCACAACTATTATATGTGATTGTTTTTTTAGTTTATTGTATATGAAAGTGGACCTTTAAACTCAAAAAATGTTACAAGACACAAGGATATATTCCCAATTTATATAATACATTTTAGTCTAAAATATATCTGATTTTGCTGAGAAATATTGGCAGACAAAGATAAGGAGTAGGTCAAAGAATGAAATGAACGTTTCAGCACCTAGTTAGTTCTCAGTAATAGCCAAAAGATAGAAAGTCCCTCCCAACACATCCTCAGAGAAGGGATTGGAAAATATTTAATGGATATAGGTAAAATCCATCAATTTGATGCATGTGGCAGATTAAAGTTATAATAGAAACATGTTTATTTCTTTTCACAAGTTTGTTTATCACAAAAAAATGACCAAATTCCACCTAAACAGACATTTATTTTATATTAAGAGGCTAGTGAAGATAAACTATCTATGTAAAAGTTATGACACTTGTTTAATTTGCCTGTCACCCCTACATACTGTATGTATGGACTGCAGTAGTTGCCATTTTATGTTTAATTTTTGTCACTGGCACTTAGAATGCTGAGCTGCTGATTGGATCAACATTTCCAGAGCCAATAAAACTGCAGTTAAAGGTTCACTAATCCAGGGGTGTCCAAGTTTGGTCCTGCTGGGCCGCACACAGGCCTGGATTTGAGGATAGCCCTGCTGCACCCAGGTGAGACTATCACTTCTTCAGTCATCCTAATTAACTCTTATGTGCTTGTAAATTAATCCACAAATCCAGGCCTGTGTGCGGCCCAGCAGGACCGAACATGGACACCCCTGCTCTAATCTAACACATGCTGCTTATATCAGACACACACTTTACATGACGTCCTTCTCTACAAACAGATTTATTTTATGGAAAAAAAATGCTTTCCACTCCCCCAGAGCTGCCTACATAGGCACTTCATACTAACCAATAGAAACACTGCATTCAAGTATGTTTTATAACCCTAAACTAACCTTCAAGCCAACAGCAGCACAATGCAGAAATTGACATAGCAATGTCTGAGCTCCCAGGTGCTTTCTTGAACAGGGAGAAAACAAACTGCACAAACTGACTTCCCAGTCATTTGAAACAATGTTATAAGTGCCTGTGATTGGGCAAAACAAATTATGAATTGTATGCTAATTTAACTAAGGTTTTCAAGGGGCGTTCCTTTTGAAAATCAAGTGGCATAAACCTGAACAAATTTGCAAACATAAGGGTAACTTTATTTATGTTTATTTTAGTTGTAAGGTTGTAAGTCTGTGAGCTTCTAAATCTCCTTTTTCAGACGCATTCATAATCCAGGAAACTTAAATATGCCTTTAAAGGGATATGTAAGTGAGCTGGATTATGAATGCATCTGACAGAGGATAATTAGTAGTGTATGAAAAACATTTTTTGCATGAAAGTATCCCAAAATAAACATTAATTAGTTTACCTTGAAGTTAGCAAAATTTCCTATATTTTTTTGGCATTTGCTTTTGATCGTGTACGCCCCTAGAAAACTCCACCTCAATTAACATAACATTCAAATTCAGAATTAGGATATTACATTGTATCATTCCTCACCTCAGTGGCTTCTGGTGTGCTCAGTACAAGAACTGCAACAGTTACTTCCTGTGCTCTGTACCAGAAAGGTCAAAATATGTACCCTGCTGTATTTCCTGTGTGTACCCGGATATATAAGCGTCCTGTGGGTGTGAACAGCTGGATTTGACTTTTCTGTAAATAACTTTGTAAGTAAACGGAACTTTTCTATATAACACATGTTCTCATACACTTCTAATTCTCCTCTATCAGATGCATTCATAACCCAGCTCACTTACATATACCTTTAAGTTCTAAGCTGTGGTATTTACTTTAATTTATCTGTGTTCTTCAGCAGCTCACATCACCTAATATACAGAGGGTTTATAGCAATAATGATACAACTTTTATACATATATTTGAACTTTTATAAGTGCACTGTTTCATACAAGTGCAACCACTTCATTATTTATTATTATTATTATTTATTAACTTTTATTTGTAACGAGCCAACATATTCCGTAGCGCTTTACATGGTACGAAAACAAGAACAAGAACAATTTGAACAAACTGCAAAAAATGGAGAGCCCTGTTTTGAACTAAGAATCTTTGTAGAAAGTGCTTTTTTCCAAAGCACCCTACAAGATTGGAAGTTTGCTACTTACAATCTAAAGGGGATGGAATAGGCAGAAGCCTGGGCAAGAATAGACAGATATTCATGGCAGCTAAATTGCTGATAGCAAGGAGATGGGGTCATTCCTCCGTTCCCTCTTGGGGTGAAATCACAAACATGGTAGACAAAAACAGAAATTTTGAAAAATCTCTTCAAGAGCAAGGTCTTATAAAAATAAAACTTTATAAATGGAAAATTTGGGATAAAAAAAAAAGATCTTTCTCTGTTATGATCTAAGTTTTAATATCTCTGGGATTTAGGTCTCAGAAATTATAATTTATGTTACAGTTCACAATATGTATTGTAAATGTCTGTCTTGTCTTTTTCTTTTTTTTTTTGTTTGTATCCTGTTTTATACATTTATATTGTAATTGTGTACTTTTGAGATTAATAAAAAAAAAAAAAAAGAAAGAATAGACAGATAAGGAATAGCAAGGGTCAGGAAGAAAGTGAAGTTTACATAGGTAGGAAGACATGCAAAGTTAGAATGATTTCCATTTAGATGGAAAAGCAAAGGATTTGATTGAAATTTGATTTATTGCACTTTAACCCTTTAGCTTCCCTTTTATTACACTTGCTCCCATGTCTGCCTGAGTCCTTTCCCTTTTCCCTTATGCAAAAGATTGGCAGCAACAGTGCCGCTGCCAACCGCTAGATGGTGCTGCCGATTTTTGGAATACTGCTGCACGTTGAATATAAGGCGCCCCGACAGAAGAGGCTTTGAGCTACGAGAGTCAAGCCCGAGACATAGCAATGGCCTCGCTGTCAGAGTGGAAAATAATTATAGGCCTTCCCTGAAACCGGAACGGCGCCATCTAGCGGCTACTTCCTGGCACGGCAGTGCTGGCGATTTATTGTGCACACACAACAGGATAGATCCTCAGCCTGTCCTGTCATTATATCCATCATATCTTTCTATGTACGAACTAGAAGTAAATGTGAGACAGATTTTATTTTCAGAGAGCATTTGAAGTCAGGCAGAGGTATAGAATTCCACAGGGTAGTTGATTAAACATAACAATTTTACAAAGTAGAAATTGCTCTGGCTTTTGAAATTATACAGCAAATTATTACCGGGCGTTTTAGTGGAAATCGCTTTACATTGTCGAATTATGGTCAATTACTGCGCCCATTACAGGATAATAGTTTATGTACTGTGCCCTTTATTGAGTATTTGAGAAAAAAATCACGTTAAAAGCCCAAATATCAAAAATCACTTGTGGATTTGCACCTGGTAATGATTAATATTCCCACCAACAGATGTATTTATCAGGGCTTTCCGCAGCCTTTCAATGAACCACAAGTGCCCATAAGATTAACATTTTTTTTTAAAGGTGCCCTAAATAGGAAAACTTAAGCAGATGCTGAACTCTGAGCTTTGCAATCAGATCTGTAAATTTCCAAAATGAGGAACATTTTTCAATACTGTAAAAAGAGAACGACAATTTAATTTCGATGTAACCGAATCTCCAATTAATTTTATATTAAAATTGCTCTGATTAAGCCCCATGGTTGATTTAACTACACGTCTTACAAGATTCTTTTTCATGAGGTGACATTTGACCTGCATGATGGAGATTTCTCACATAGATATGGTACGGTGTGTTCTTTTTTTTCCAAATAAATGTTGTTTTTTTTGCGGGGTCTATCTGCAAGCCAATGAGATCTACAACACAAGTCTGCTCTCTGTTAGTTTAAATGAAGTTTAAACAGTTTACTTAATATTTTCTTATGCACAAAACAATGTTTGTTATGTTTAAAGGCATATTCAAGTTTCCTGGATTATGAATGCATCTGATGGAGGAGAATCAGTAGTGTATGCAAACATTTTTTTTACATGGAAAAATTACAAAATAAACATTCTTAAACTTAGCCTAACGTTTGATAAATCTCTCGAGTTTGTAAGTAGTTGATTTTGAGAGTTGAAGTCCCTGCTAAAATTAGCATAAAATTCATAATTCGTTTTGGCCAATCACAGGCAGCTATAACATTAATTCAATCTGTGATGGCAGTTTGTGCAGCCTTGTAGTCTTGTTTTTCCGTGCACAAGGAAGCAAGGAGGAGCGAAGACATTGCTATATGGATCTCTGCACTGTGCTGCTGTTGGCTTGAAGGTTAGTATATGGTTAAAAAACTTACCCAAATGCAGTGTTTCTATTGGTAGGTATCGGATGTACGCACCTCTAAAGGTGTGAAATCTAATTTTATTTTAAAATATAATAAATGAGTATGTTTATAGAATAGCATGTGTTAGATTAGAAAAGGTAAAAACAGATAGATATACCTTTAAAGGGACTCCAACTGATTTTAAAGAGCATTACGCTCCTGCATGCTAATGAGCTACTCAGTATGCTGATGTGCGGATCAGAGTACTTGAGGGTCTGCCAGATAACAGTGCAGATCTTTATTTTGGCCTTTACAGAGACAGACATGCAAACTGTAATCCTAATTAGCACATTAATGCAGCTAATTAATATGCATGAGATGCTCATTTGGATTGATTCACTTTCAAAAAAAATAAATAACACAACAAATATCCAGTTTTTCATGCTCATTAAGAATAACCAAAAAGAGTCCCTTTAAGACTGGGGACCAGTGCCAGGGGCTCATCTATATACCACAAAGAGGTTGAAACAGGAGTGCCAGTGACCAATAGCCAAATTAGTGAGGATGTAATCTGGTTGGCCTGGGAGGGGTTGGATGCATCTGACAAGAATCATTTTAGTGTTTCCTGATGGAACATGAGGGTGTGTTTTTTTGTTTCTTACCTTAAAGGAAATAATGTTGTTTCACATGTACTCAGTAGCTTAATTCTGATTGGGTAATTAAACTGTAACTTTTATTATTTTTAATTGTTACTTTTAATTACTTAAAAAAGTTGCTTATTGTCACAACAGCCACAATTTAACACATTATTGTTAACAGCTGTCCTCTTCCTCACATACTGTATCTATATTACTGATACTTATGGATGAATTGTAGACACAGTCTCTAATAATTCTAGTCTGTAGCAAAGATCTAGAGCATTGTTAGTATGCAAGAAGTACTTGCTTAAGGCAGAATATATCTGGTGAGGAATCTAAAAGAAACTAATCGAGCAGGAGCCCTCAGGAATCAAAGTTCAGCTTGTGCCTAATAGAATCAAACTGCAGCATGTGCTTATAAGATTCAAACTGCAGCCTGTGCCTGCAATAACTGAAGTGTAGCCTGTGCCTATAAGAACCAAAGTGCAGTATGTGCCTACAAGAATCAATGTGCTGCCAGTGTCTATAAGAGCCAAAGTGCAGCCTGGGCCTAAAAGAATCAAAGTGCAATCTGTGTTTATAAGAATCAAAGTGCAGCCTGTGCAAATAAAAACCAAAAGGTTGCATGTGCCTATAAGAATAAAAGTGCAGCCTGTACCTAAAATAATCAAAGTGTAGCCCGTGCCTATAACAATCAAAGTGTAGCCTGTGCTTACAAGAACTAAAGTGTCCAGGGCCCAGCAGAGGCATTACATATTATTTAATTTTTCTAATTTAATTTTTATTACTTTTCCCTATCTAATTATTCTCTTTTTTTTTCAATCATGTATTTATCATATCAAGTTTTCTTGTTTTTTTCATCACAATAAATAAAAAAATCACAACAGTTACAGAACAATTACATTGAACAAGCCTGCAGCTACATGGCTGAAAGCCAAAACCGTAAACCATGTACCCGTAACTAACACAGTGAAATATGCCCACAAAGGCTTCGCTCCTTATTCCAATATAATTTCAACCAGAGCTCCTTTTAGGCATTTGCCTGCTGTATTAAAAGCCCAATATAATATATATATAGCCCCTTCTGGACTCTACTTTGTAGTGGTGGAGGGGCTTGTGTGAGCAATACCATGTAGGGTCACCCAAGATGGGCAGGTCTTAGCAGAGAGGACAGACAAATCACAGTACAATGGAAAAGGAATTGGCAACCCACGCCAGTATCTTTGCCATGAAAACCTTATGGATTAGCACAACCAGACGCTGATCTACTGCAGCGCCTCTCAACCTTTTTGATCTGGAGCCCAGCTGGTTACCTTCCAATGTTCATAAAGACCGACTGAGATCCAGAACATTATGAACATGGTGATACTATAATTAACACATTCAATTCCATCTAGTTTTAGTTTTACAATGATTTCAATAAGTACATTTTAACTGCAGATACATTCCTCAATAATCACTAATATACTTTGTAAAGTGTGCGTAACGCTCCAGTGGGAGAGCACGCGCACTTCAGAAACTATTTGTATGTATTTCCGTACATGCCACAATGTGCATGCGCGGAGCCGGAGGGGGGGGGGGGGGGAGGGGGGAGAGAGACACATGGGTGGGAGGAGGGAGGAAAAAGATACAGGGGAAAGGGGGAAAGAGACACAGCGGACAAGGGACACAGGGGAGGGAGGAGGGGGGAAAAAGACAGAGGGGGAAGGGGGAAAAAGACACATGGGTGGGAGGAGGGGGGAAGAGACACAGGGGAAAGGGGGAAAGAGACACAGCGGACAAGGGACACAGGGGAGGGAGGAGGGGGGAAAGAGGCAGAGGGGGAAGGGGGAAAAAGACACATGGGTGAGAGGAGGGGGGGAAGAGACACAGGGGAAAGGGGGAAAGAGACACAGCGGGCAAGGGACACAGGGGAGGGGGGAGGGGGGAAAGAGACAGAGGTGGAAGGGGGAAAGAGACACAGGGGGCAAGGGACACAGGGGAGGGAGGAGGGGGAAAGAGACAGAGGGGGAAGGGGGAAAAAGACACATGGATGGGAGGAGGGGGGAAGAGACACAGGGGAAAGGGGGGAAAGAGACACAGCGGACAAGGGACACAGGGGAGGGAGGAGGGGGGAAAGAGGCAGAGGGGGAAGGGGGAAAAAGACACATGGGTGAGAGGAGGGGGGGAAGAGACACAGGGGAAAGGGGGAAAGAGACACAGCGGGCAAGGGACACAGGGAAGGGGGGAGGGGGGAAAGAGACAGAGGTGGAAGGGGGAAAGAGACACAGGGGGCAAGGGACACAGGGGAGGGAGGAGGGGGAAAGAGACAGAGGGGGAAGGGGGAAAAAGACACATGGGTGGGAGGAGGGGGAAAAGAGACACGGGGAAAGAGACACAGGGGAGGAAGGAGGGGGGAAAGAGACAGAGGGGGAAGGGGGAAAAAGACACATGGGGCAAGGGACACACGGGAGGGAGGAGGGGGAAAGAGACAGAGGAGGAAGGGGGATAGAGACACATGGGTGGGAGGAGGGGGGAAAGAGACACAGGGGAAAGAGACACAGTGGGCAAGGGACACAGGGGAGGGAGGAGGGGGGAAAGAGACAGAGGGGGAAGGGGGAAAAAGACACATGGGTGGGAGGAGGGGGAAAAGAGACACGGGGAAAGAGACACAGGGGAGGAAGGAGGGGGGAAAGAGACAGAGGGGGAAGGGGGAAAAAGACACATGGGGCAAGGGACACACGGGAGGGAGGAGGGGGAAAGAGACAGAGGAGGAAGGGGGATAGAGACACATGGGTGGGAGGAGGGGGGAAAGAGACACAGGGGAAAGAGACACAGTGGGCAAGGGACACAGGGGAGGGAGGAGGGGGAAAGAGACAGAGGGGGAAGGGGGAAAGAGACACATGTGTGGAAGAACGGAGACACAGGGGAAAGGGGGAAAGAGACACAGGGGCAAGGGATACAGGGGAGGGAGGAGGGGGAAAGAGACAGAGGGGGAAGGGGGAAAGAGACACATGGGTGGAAGAATGGAGACACAGGGGAAAGGGGGAAAGAGACACAGGGGGCAAGGGACACATGGGAGGGAGGAGGGGGGAAGAGACAGAGTGGGAAGGGGAAAGATGCACATGGGTGGGAGGAGGGGGGGAAGAGACACAGGGGAAAGGGGGAAAGAGACACAACGGGCAAGGGACACAGGGGAGGGAGGAGGGGGGGAAAGAGACAGAGGGGGAAGGTGGAAAGAGACACATGGGTGGGAGGAGGGGGGAAAGAGACACAGAGGAAAGGGGGAAAGAGACACAGGGGAAATGAGGAAAGAGACACAGGGGGCAAGGGACACAGGGGATGGAGGAGGGGAAAAGAGACAGAGGGGGAATGGGGAAAGAGACACAGGGGAAAGGGGGAAATAGACAGAGGGGGGAAGGGGGAAAGAGACACAGGGGAGGGAGGAGAGAGAGAAGAGACACAGGGGAGGGAAAGTGGGAAAGAGACACAGGGAAGGGAGAGGGGGAAGAGTCACAAAGAAGGGAGGGGGAAGAGACACAGGGAAGGAAGAGGGGGAAGAGACACAGGGAGGGAGGGGAGCAAGAGACACAGGGGAGGGAGAGGGGGAAGAGACACAGGGGAGGGAGGGGGCGGGAAAGAGACACAGGGGAGGGGGGAAGAGACACATGTAATATTATAGCGTCATTTATGATGGGTAAATGACACGTCTGTCTATAATTGTGATTGATGGTAGTGGTATGGTTAAAGTGTTAGGATCTCCTCATCCATGTGGACCAGCAGACGTCTCAGACACTGGAAATCTGAGAACCACTGATCTAGAGAATATTTTGAGAATGTAATTTGTTACTGTCCTTTTAAGGGATATTGTGACCATAAAATACATTGTCCATTCACTGTTAGGTCATTAGCAAAACACTATTACTGACCAGGTGCCCTCTCCGTTACTAATTAGCTAGAATAGTATAGATCACATTACTTATTTCCTACTTGAAGATCTTTATATAAGAACTTAATCCTCCAAATGGATGGATATTAATCTAAATAATCAGAAAATGGACAAACCTTGAGTTCCATACCCAGAATGTCCTGTCTAAGAGAGGAAACAAACATGTTATTGTTATAAAAAGTGTTTAAAACGAATCCATTAATTAGAAATCTTTGAGATTGTTATATCCTGTTACATTTGCGCTACTTCCCAGATGTTTACTAACATCTAAATACACCGGAGAATGTTATATACAGAGTAGCACTAACAGGATGCCGGGGGCAGGTCTCCTTAACCCTGAGAAGACGTATTAGTATTAGTATTACTGATAATTGCAAATACTTCATTAATTAAAAGATCACTGTTTTTCGAGATTTAAAATATACCATTTTGAGGAATTTAACATAAAAATAGTTAAATTGTTTTTAGCACCTTATAGAAAATAATCAAGCCTTTTATATTTAAATGCAATTATGGTGCAATGAGTTATCAAGAGTCACTATAGGATTTACTCAGCTGATAGGGTCAATTTATCAGTTCCATGAAAGGGCAAAAAATTACAAGCTCCCTCAAAAATGCTTATTTCCCCAGTTGCCATTTTGGGGTCAGCATACCTAAAGAATTGACCTTTTTGGCTGCAGCTATTATAGCATATTGCCATTTGAGAGAGCGGATCTTTCCTGTTGGGTGGCCGGGAGCAATGCAACATGGTGCTGTGGACATTTTACACAATCTCTAACCTTAAAGTGTTACTCTAACCCTTACCCTAACCCTTACCTAACCCTAACACTAACCCTAATCCTAATCCTAATCCTCACCCAAGCCCTTACTATAACCCTAACCCTTATCTAACCTTAATCCTCACCCAAGCCCTTACTCTAACCCTAACCCTTACCCTTACGCTATAAAATTGAGTTCAATTTCAGATGACATTCACTGAGATCGGCAGTAAAATCTTGGTAACGCCATCTAGCGGACGCTCGTCGCCACTGCTAGCGGCCACCCAACTGGAAAGGTCCAAGAGAGCTTGTGATTTTTGGTTCTTTCAGAACCTGGAAGTTTAGGATGCTCCATACAACTTTTAGTTAGTTGTTAAAGATGTAACCGGATTAATATTCTTGCAAAACAGTAAAATATATATACATTTTATAAATTAAATACGATTTTTCTTTTGGTTTTCAATGGTTAATTCATGATATACAACCGTATTGGTAAATTACATGTTCCTTTAAAGGCTGTATTAAGTTTAGGTAGTCAAAACAAGTGTTCCTTTAAGAACATTCACAAATATTTCCTGCAATTGGAATTATATGTGTGTAGTCAGTGTTTGCTTGTGGTGTCTCAGGTTTCCTACAGTGAAAGTTGAAGACGTCTCAGGTTTCTAAAGACAGTCCTTCCTCCCCACTCTCATCCTCCTCACTGGTCTATTTATTCTATGAGATCAGGCCGGACAGTAATGCTGAGTGGGAGAGAGCAAAACACTATTTATTAGACACTCCTTGAAGAAAATGATTGATTATACCACTCTCACAAAGCACTTTTCTTATTATAATCTTCTATATAACAGCCAAGGGGGGCTACAACTCTCCTTTATGCAAAGTTCATATTATTTCAGCTTTGAAATACTGAGAGGTCCCAAATATGATACAATTAAAAAATGTAGTTAATTACAAGTGTTTTCCTATGGTAATATAACACCTACATTTGCAGATTAACCTTTCTGATCCGCCCACAAGCCAACATTCTATTTTTTTTTTATGAGATATGCTTACTTTGATTACCGATATTGGGTCCATTGTCTTGAAGGCAGTGACCTGCACAAAAAAGGCTAGGCATGCTCAGATCTAAGTGACAGCACTCAAGATAATATACTCAATCAGGCAATTATCACTCTATTGGTGAATCCGAAATGGCAAAATTCCACATCTATCTTCTACTTCCCCTCTGAAATGCACCAAGTTCATGTTCGTTGCTTCAATTAACTCATCTATCCACCTCCACCTTTTTCATTTTCCTTTAATCTTTCCCAGCATCAGTGTCTTCTCTAGGGAATCCTGCCATCTCATGACATGGCCAAAAGATTTGAGCTTCAGCCTCGTGATCAAACCTTCCAGTGTACAGTTTGATTTCCTATAATATTGAGTTTTGGGATGTTCTTGCAGTCCAAGGGACTCTAAGCAGTTTTTGTCAACACCACAATTCAGGCATCAATCTATGGCGCTCAGACTTCTTTATGGTCCAGCTCTCACATCTGTATGTTACTACTGGGAATACCATAGGTCTAACTACGTGGGCCTTTGTTGATAGTTTAATATCTTTACATTCTAATAACTTGTCCAAGCTTCCCATAGCTTTCCTCTCCAGGAGCAAATGTCTTAATTTCATGGCTACAGTCACCACCTGCAGATATACTGAAGCACTGGAAAAATAAATCTGTCACTGCCTCCACTTCTTCCCCATCTATTTTCCAGGAACTGAGATTGCCGTTTGCCATAATCTTCATATTTTAAACATTGAGCAGCAGGCCAGCTTTTGTATTCTCTTCTTTTACTCTCAACAGTAGGTCCTTTAGTTCCTCCTCACTTTCAGAGTAGTATCATCCGCATAACTGAGTTTGTTTATATTTCTTCTGCCAATATTAATTCCGGCTTTGGATTCATCCAGTCCAGCCTTACGCATGATGTATTCCACAAGTTGAATAAATAAGACAATATACAAACTTGTTACACTCCTTTTCTGATCTTGAACCATTCTGTTGTCCCATGTTAGGTTCTGACTGTGGCTTGGTTAGGAGGAGGATGAGATGATCTGGTACTCCCATCTCTTTAAGAACTTGCCACATTTTGTTGTGATCCACACAGTCAAAGGCTTTAGAATAGTCTATGAAGCAGAAGTAAATGTTTATCTGGAACTCTCTTGCTTTTCTAATATCCGTCGGACATTGGCAATTTGATCTCTTGTGCTTATTCCTCTGTGGAACCCGACTTGCACATCTGGTATTTCCTGGTCCATATCTTGTGGGAGTTGAGCTTGTAGGATCTTAAGCATTACCTTGCTGGCATGTGAAATGAGAGCAATTGTTCGTTAACTGGAGCACTGTTCGTCACTGCTTTTTTGGGATGTACCATGTACTTGTTTGGGATTATAACATATTTGGACCCCCACTGTATCACTTTAAACAAACACTGGCAGGTGATATTAGTATACCATGCACAATAAATGTATAAATAATGAAGCATACAAAAGCTTTAAATGACCACTCAATGCTGAACAATATAAGTGCGTTTTAATAATCTGTCTGGCTAAAAACAAAAACAATGTGATTCATTTGCTGGTCACTGGAGGCATCCATGATACTTTAGTGGAAGTGGTATTTATGTGAGTGGTGATTACATTTCTGCAGGAGTACGGCTTGAATTTGTCTGATACCAAAAGCTCTCTCCCTCTCTCCTCTCATATTTCGTAGCGCTGTACAGGGGATAAGAACAAGGAAAAATACACTATTCATAAACTGTAGAAGATGGAGGGCCCTGTTTTGAGCTTAAAATCTTTGAGGAAAGTGTTTTTTCCCCCAAAGCACCCTACAAGATTAGAAACTTGCTACTTACAATCTAAAGGGAATGGAAGAGGCAAAAACCTGGGGAAGAGCATATAAGGAATAGAAGGAAAGGAAGTGAAAGCTGGCTAAGGTGGGAAGGAGTGCAAAGTTAGAATGTTTTTTTAATTAAATGCGAGAGGGAAGGGGTCTAACAGTCATTTGAGGTGAATGGCTTTAGTGTGCAATATGCTATCTGTCCCTATTGGTCAGATTGTATAACCTGCAAATGGGAAAGTCAGGTATGTACATGTTTACAAGCTGCAAGCTATCAGCTGTGCAACTTTGCTTCCCAAAACATGTGTTCGATCTGTTATCTCCACTTAACTACAAAACAAATCCTTAAAGCTCAGAGGACATTGTGTCTTTCTGCAACATATGTAAAAATGAGATCTGTACATTTTCTGTCAAATTGGCATTCAACTGCTAGGTTCCCATTGCATAAAAAGATAAGAAATGCTTTGATCTGAAAATCTGGATATATGTGGTTGGAAATAAAACATGGCACTGTTACCACCAGCATCAGCCACCTGCATGTTTTATTTATTTAGTTTTTATATAAACCATACTCCTTAGAATAGGATCACTCTATCCATGGGGTGTTCTGATAAGGCAAAACTGTTTTTTTTGTTTTTTCTCTTCACCTAGGACCAGATTTGCTAACATTCTCATAGATCGATAAGGAAATGATATCTGTAATCACTGTTTCAATGGAAAAGTGAATAGAAAACGGCCAATGCGATCTCATGGGACCTTAGTGCATCTGTCATATGGCAGATTGAACCATTTAGTGTATGCGTTGTTATAAAATATGATGCTCTTTTCTCTTTCCATGGTGTGACAAGCAGCAACAACTCAAAGGTCTCTGCATGATGGGATACGGGCCTTGATAGTAGATATCATTAACTAATTGTACAGATAATCCACATGCAGTTTAATTGACCTTTAGTTCCCCTAAGTAATATGACCACTTCTGGATTGCTATCTCGTTGTGGTGAAGGGCTTGTGTACCTCAATGAAGCTGTGAGCTATATCATGTATGTTCACCCAAGATGGACATGTCATAGCTGAGAGGTCAAACAAAGCGCAGTATACTGGAGAAGGCTCTAGCAACCCACGCCAGCATCTTTGCCAAGAAAACCTTATGGATGAGCACAACCAGACACAAGATGTGCCTGGCATGCTGCGGTCCACAGGGTCACAGAGAGTCGGACAAAACTGAACGACTAAACAAACAACAAGTTATTTGTAATATGTAACATATAGGAGTCAGTTGCTTTTGAACAGGGGTGTAGGAGCCAGAATAATTCTGGGGAGATGCAGCTTATATATACATACAAACATAGAAAAACCTGGGGGGGATTGTCACCCCCCCCATAATTCCCCCCCCCCCCCCCCCCAGTTCCTACACCCATGCTTTTGGATCGTAATACAAGACTTTATATAGGCTCTCTTAAAGGGCCACTATAGTCCAAAACATGCTGTAATGCATTTAAATAAACATGTATTCATTACAACAACATGGAAAATAATTTATATTATATTAATTTATCTGATCTGCCTTTATCTTATTGGACAGAAAGTGTGACAATTAACTCATGTAGACCCTTTTAATTATGTTTTTTATGTGATTTAAATAAAGCCAATGAGAGCAAAAGCGAAATATGGTGCAGTTCACACATCCATAAGGCTCACTGTCATTCAATTTCCTGCACCATATCAGGACAGAGAAGAAAACAATCCTACACTGTCTATTTTGAATGCAATTTTTCTACGCTAAAGATCATTTATTTCACATACAAAAAATATATAATATATTATATATTTATATATTTATTTATTATTATACTATTATTATTATATACTAGCGACTAGCCTGGTGTTTCCCATACATTGCGAGGCTCCCCCCCCCTCTAACCTGCCTGCCTTGTGATGAGCGCCTTTGGCGCTCATCGCAGGCCTTGCAATGAGCGCGTTCGGCAGCCATTGCAAGCCTCTCAATGAGCACCTTTGGTGCTCATTGCAAGCCTCTCACCCCTTTACTATACTGGCCTTGTGATGAGCGCCTTCAGTGCTCATCACGGGCCTCGCAATGAGCACCTTCGGCCCCCCACTACTTCCTCTCCCTCCCCTGTGTCTCCTTTTCCACTGTCCGGGGTAATGTAGCCTCATTTTCATTTGGTTTGGCAGACATTTTTTTTCTTGCTTAGGCAATTTTCGAGTGCCGGAACTGGGGCAAATCGACTTAAATTTGCGTTCCACCTCACTCCCGGGCGTCCTGGCTGTTCCCCCATGCTGTGTGTGATTTTGTTGTATTTTTTTTGTATGTGTTTTTTTTGTTGTTGTTTTTGCTTTGCGCGGTTCGGCCGTTAACCTTGTATTTTTCCTATCACATATTTTTTTTTCAAAGTCCTGAGTTTCGTAATTTTTTTTTTTAATTCCTGCATTGGTCAACTGCTTGCAACCTAAGGCGATCCCGCATTTACTAAGTGTTTGGTGGCTAAGTCCCGCATGTTTCATTGCCTTCACTGCTCGCCTCACTTCGCGAGGTAAGCAGACAATGAGCGCCTTTGGCGCTCATCGCCTTTGGCGCTCATAGCCTTTGTGCTCCGAGTTTTAGTACCTTAACGGCTCACCTCGCTATGCGAGACACCACGCAAAGTGTGACAACGTCTCGTAGTTTGACAACTATTATATATGATGATTCATGATAGATATTTTTGGACTACAGTGTGCCTTTAAATGTTAATATACCATTATGCTGGAAATCTATGATCCAGACATTACACTCCGAATAAAAGTTACTAATAGTAATTTAAATATTTTTTACACAAATGGGCAAATATGTGGAAAGAAAAGACTGAACATTTTCCCCATTTCAATAGGAAAATAGCCTACAACAAAGGAACTTAACAGTGAAGCAGTTTATGATAAAAGTAACATATTTACAACAAGCAAAACTGCTGACAGATTTAAATATACAGAATAATTAATCATTTAGAACTTGACCATAAAAGGAAAGTTTCCTGTTTTTAATACTAAAATAAACTACCTAAGTGTTTATTTGTATATCTAAACATCATTTTATTAACATGGGCTTCAAAGCTCTGTTTGAAACCATCTAAATAGTGCCTGCAAAGGTCTGCCCACAACTCATGCACCCTGAGATTCTATTGTTACTTGATATACCAGCCAAGCATAGACCATGTCTCAACAGCATGTAATTGAAATTCTGCAGCAAGACAATCTGTGATTGGCTAGTACATTGAGTACTACAGAGACACTGTGTGCATGAGCTACAGCGGGGGGATAATTTTTCAGTGAGTGAAAACTGAACTTGTAAGATTATGTTTTATATGCAAACATACCCTTAGGTAGTAGGTGCTCATGGATAGGAGAGAATCTGCCCAGGAGGCTGTCCTAAACAATCACCAGACATATCAAGACATCTTTCTGGATAGCCACTTGGCCCGGCCTCTCCCTCCCATTGGAAAACGAATAATCGATGCAGAAAACGTTATTTGCTAAAATGGAAGTCTTACATTTAAATTATTTTTTCTATTGTATGAGAACTACAGTGATCCTCCAAACTTGAAATATCGGAGATAAAACTTTGGTTTTAAATTGAACCTATACTGAGAATTAGTGTATCAAATAATACAAATCTTATTTAAATCTTACTTGCCGTACTAAAGGTTATTTCTAGTGAATGATATATAAAAAAAATATCTAAAAAAATTATATATTTACAAAAATGAGCCAACCAGCTCACAAATTTAAGCCTGTGTGCAGTTTGCCCATAAAATTACAATAAAAACTATGTTTTGTATGGTCCCAATGGACATGGTCACAGTTGGCCTCCCCTACACAACAGTGGTGGGCAAGTTCGGTCCTGGAGGTCCACACACAGGCCCTGTTTGAGGATGACTGAAGAAGCAATAGTCTTGCCTGTCCTAAAATCTTGGCTTGTTTTATGGCTTTCACTTGCCCAACCCCTGCTCCAAAAGGATTTTAAGTAGGGGAATTTCTATTATCGTTCCCTATTGGTGCGTCCACAAAGAGGCCTGAAACTCTGAAACGTTCAGAAGTGGATATCAGGACGTTACCACTGGTGCAGGTGGTGCAGTGCACCGGGGCCCTGCACTGTCCAGTTTTAAAATATAGCTGCCCTAAGCCTGCTAGTGGGACTGGAGAACCAATCCCCAACATCGTTGCCATGGTTACCCCTATCCCTAGTGTTGGGCATCACCCTTTTCCCATGCAGCCCTGCACCTCTTCTCTAGGTTCAGGACATAAGTCTTTTACCGATCAGTTTAAGACACACACAGCTGTGTAAGAGCCCAAGGAGCATCCAAAGACACAGCTGTGCGTGTCCATGTAAGAGACCAAACACTCAGCACTTCTGTCTTACTCGCTCAAATCCTTTGCGCATACAGCAGAGCTTTATATCTCCATATATTAAAATCAACTCACAGCTGCACTAAGCAGTAATGCAAACAATCTCTCACATACAGTGTATTGCTTATTAAAGAGCAATCTCCTTCCCTGCTAATGAGTTCACATATTTGTTAGCCAACACATGGCATCTCCATTAATACCACCTCAATGGGCTACATTCACTAACCTGCGATTTTCAGTAAACTCCCTACTAGCTCCGCCGCTGATGCAGGCAGTGCTCAGATAGGAGGTATGTAAAATATAAACTTGTATTTTTTTTAACTTTTTTTATATTGTTTTTAGTTAACAACAATATAAAAGACAATGGCCCCTATCTATTACAGATTTTTAATTGGCTGTATTTTGCAACTCGCGATCCATTTGCAAGTTACAGGCTCAAAAACGTAACTCCGTCCTATCGCCTCCTTTGATGTTTCAACGCCGAAAATATTATACGCAAAATCCATATTTAATTGCAACAATCCCACAATTGCCTTCAAACCAGTAAATGGCAAATGTATCAAAAAATCCTACATGTACTAGATAGGACTCGCAAGTGGGTTAAACACCTGTTCGTAGCACTGTAAAAGCAAATAAACGCACACTACTGTACTTTAAAATACTGGGAAAACAATGAAAGGCTTTAGAATTAATTGCACAACAGTCTCGGAAAAGTGGAAAACCTTTTTTTTTCTAAACGTTTCATTTCCATGTTATATTGATCCCAGGAATCAAGGAGATAATACATATCCGGCCACCCACATGCACTAGAACAGATTATTTATTAATTATTATGGATTTCTACGTTTCTGGATTACGAGTCCGATCGCTAATCGGACTCCTAAACACTATTGAATTGTAGTCTACACTCCATGTTCTACTGATGACGCTCTCATTTACTATTGGCTCTGTCTAAATTATAACTTACGGGCTTGCTTAACTGATCATGATCATGCCGTGAAATGCTACTTACGGGTTCATGGTCTGCGTGTTGGGGCTGTGAGCCTGTACTTGTGGGCTTGAGTCAATTAAATACATCTGTAACTGTAGCAAATTTCTAACCCGCAGACATACAGGATGAAACCAAGGTGGTAGATTCCACAGCAAGCAGTATAATAGCATATAAAAGATATACAGGCTGAGTTACTGCTAGTGGAGGGGGTACAATGCTCTAGAGGGTCCTGCACTATCCAGTTTAAAATATATGTCTGGCAAAACAGTTGTTGTGGTGAGACACACAGCTAAGCCCACAGGGAGGACCCTGGGGTATCCCCGCTAGCCCTCTGGGGCCAAGAGAAACCAATGGGATTAGCACCAGGCCTACATGGACCAGAGAGACCCCCTAGACATGTGGCATCCAAAAAGACTGTTCAGTTCTGCCAATGAAAAAATAATACATTAGGGGCTATTTTTTACATTTTATAAATGTGTTGCATATTTTTAAGTGTAGTTAATCAAAATAATACATTTTTAAATATATCACCACAATGGCTATGCTCAACACACTGAAAAAAAATCATCTTTACGACAATAATTAAACTTCAGCACTGAGTATTTACCTGAATCCAAGAGATCTACAGGAGCTACTTATTTTTTTTTTCAAACCAATTTTTTTTGATTTATGAGCTTTTTACAACATAATCTCTCTTTTTTGGTTTTATGAGCTCACTACTTGTAGGTTTCTGTTGCTTCCAATTGGAAATGTCAGAGAATAAGATTGTCCTGGAAGTGGAATCGTGACATTTAGAGGAAATGAAGAGTCGTGTAAGTGTCAGCTCTTAAGAAAGGAATGTCTTTTGTGTGGATATGAAATATCTCTTGAGTTTCTGTACAAGCCATGTGTTTTATGGTATGTTTTACTTTGATGGTAATTGTTCAGAAGTATGAAATATACACAACAAACAGGCCATGTGGTCGGCATGCCAGGGCCCACCTGGGTTGCCGGTCATAACTCTTGTTCTTTCCTGCACAAGGAGTTAAAATTATAGTAATAATTAATCATAATTTTGGGATTTGGAGCCCCTATTACCTAATACAGCCTCCAGTGAACATGCTACAGCCCATGAAAGTAGCTGCTCCCAACCACTCCAAATCCCCAAAGGCCCAATAATCCTGCCATGGTGACCCCAATCCAAATCACAGTCTAAGTCCCTTGTGGGTTTTTTTCTCTGTCATTGCAGATAATTACAAAGGCAACTTCTGTCAGCTTGGCCTGAATTAGTCTGGGCCTTGTGGGTCTAGGTCATGGGTGGCCAAGTTCGGTCCTGGGGTTCTACACACAGGCCTGGATTTGAAGATTTCCTTTCTGTGCTCAGGTAAATCGATCAGGATGACTGAAGAAGCAACTGATTCACCTGTCCACAGCAGCCCTGTGTGTGGTCCTCCAGGCTCAAACTTGCCCATCTGTGGTCTAAGCAGAAATACACCATTTTATGTATAATATATATATCATTTGCCCACCATATGATAAATGACTAGCGACTTGCCCGTCAAAAAATTACGGCAATAAAAGGCAGCTAATGCTGTTTGGTCAAGACATTAATTTTGTTGGTCCGAGATCCTTTGGCGCTCATTGCGAGCCTCGGCGCTCATTGCGAGGCTGTTGGTTGTATTATTTTTTTGGTGTTATTGTTTGGTCGGCAGTGATCTGTTTTTGGCGCTTATTGCAAGGCTTTGTGTGCTATGAGCAGCGTTGGTGCTCGTTGTGAGTGGCACACTGAATGGCTTTTGTGTTTATTGTGAGAGTGTATTTTTTTTTGTGTATATGTTTTTTTGTATGTTAATTAAATAATAAAACATTTTAAAAATGAATATACTTTACCTATTTTGAAGTAATATATGCAGGAAGCATTGTGTTGAAAAGCTGACAATCTGTTTTGATGTTCCTGCAGCCTACAATGTCGGTTTGCACTGTTGTGGAGCTGAGGTGTAAGTGTCAGCAATGTGTGCAGTGTGTAGTGTAAATAGGCTGCGTGCGTGAGGAAAAGCCATTAGGGTAGCTGTGTACTTCCGCATTGTGTAAGTTAGTGTTGTAAAATGGCGGCAAATGTGTATGTGGTACGCGGCTGTGTATGATGTAGCGTTCTTGTTATCTTGTGTATCTTGTACCACGTTAGGCTTTTAGCAAAAGCCGTATGTGCTTGGTGTTTTGTGTGTTTAGGGACCTTTAGCCTCGTTTAGGGTTTTTTCGACGGCCATTTTTTCTCTCGCTTAGGGGATTTTCGTGTGTGTAAACTCTGAAATTTGGACTTAAATTGAGGTGTAACTTCACTTGCAGAGGTCCTAGGTGCCCCCCCCCCCCTTGCTGTGGGTAAGCTTTTTATGTATTTGTTGTGTGTATTTATTGTGTTTTTAATGTTTTCATGTGCGCGTGGTTCGGGCGTTAAGGTCGTATTTTTGCGAGCTCGTAATGGGTATTTTTGAATGCTAAGTCCGTCAATTTTCTGTTGTAAATCCCACCTGTGGCTCATTGCAGCCGACGTGGGCGCCGCCACCTCGGCAAATGCGGCCCCACGCTTCGCGAGGGTCCGCATTTACGGGCCAAAAGTTGAAAGGGGGTTGTAGGGATGAGCGCCTACAGCGCTCATCACCAGCGCAAGGAGCGCCGTTGGCCGGCAAGCGTTAGCAACAACCCGCATGCTCACAACTATATATGTGATTGTTGTGGTGAACTACCTACTCATAGAGTCCACAACACAAGCTGAGATCCCGCTCCATGCTGATGATAGCCAGTAAGCTTGAAACAGCTGTACATGGATAGGATACTCAGCTTGTGTTTAATCCAATTTTGGCTTTGCATTAAAGCTGTGTAATACAGCATGCATAAGCTTAAAGGAAGCCATGTTTGATAATGGCTATGGTTTGAAGAGCAAAGCATTTGTGGGCACATTTGCATGTCCCAGCTCAGCTTCCCAGAATGCCGTGTGATAACTGTTTTTCTCGGAATTCTGAGCTGGAAGCAGGTTTTTTAACTTGTTTTAGACATTAAAATGTGAAAACAGATGTACTATATATATATATATATATATATATATATATATATATATATATATATATATATATATGTGTGTGTGTAAGTATGCACATTTTTCCTTATAATGCTTTGAGTCCGAAAACACTGCAGCCTCAAACTGAAGTAGAGTTGTTTAGTGTTGCCAGCCACCCATTAAGTCATGCTGTATATTGTTTCATTGTGTTGTTAAAGGGCCAAGTGATGTCATTCTGGAACTTCTGTGTATTTTTGTTATTTCTGTCTGATCTATTACATGGACATAAAGCATAGTCCCAGCTTGTTTTGGTTACACGTTGTTCATGCCTACTTAAGAACTCTTTTGTGGTTCTATGTCTTTAATGAAGTCATAAAGTAAGGCATTTTGCACAATATTCTTGATTCTTTGATGGTTAGAATATGAGGGCAGTTGGCACTGAATTCATTAAACTATTAAAGCATTAAAATATAGTCTACTGAACATCAGTGTATAAAAGTATATACTGTATGTTTCAAATGTATCCGAGCTCAGCTACACATCATCAAACATATAATAAGCAAAGCAGAGAGAAAAGCCAGGATGCATGGTCATATAGGAAGAGACATCCCAGCCTCAACAATAGAGGTACTAATTCTACCATAAAGAACTAAAACAGAGATACAAAGAAACACATATTAGACATACAGCCTCTGTGCAGGGCCATATCTAGCTTTTTGGAGCCCTTAGGCAGTGAAGTGGAGGAGCCTCTCCATTACCTATTTTTGCCTTTTCTGTACATATAAGTTCCTTTTCCTGTTGTAACTGTCTTGTTCTAGGTGATTAACCCCCTTGTAGCCAGTCTATACACTGCAACATTTCATTTTTTTAAAAGCCAGGAACCATTTTTTTAAAGAAGTGGCTCCCCTTTCAGGGAAGCGCCCTTGGGCGGCTGCCTAGTTGGCCTAATGGGTAATCCGGCCATGGCCATGTGGATTTAGGGTGTAGGCTCTTGAATTTTAGCTTATTATTGCCATTACAGATGAGGGGGGATTTCCTTTAACAAACAAGCCTAAACTTGCCCAAAAGAATAGACCAGCATTGAAATGCTAGGCAAGTCTCATTTGCATGGGAGAAGTAGCAAACCCTGAAACATATGTCTCAGCCTTTCTGATTTTACCAGTGTGGTGCCATTGATCTACCTGGGCACAGAGCGCAAGAGGTGGGAATAGTCCAACACATGAAACTGCACCGTACGTTGGCACCACGTGAGAGAGCTTCTGAGGCATATTTTCAGGACTGTGTCTTTCTTTCTCTCTCTCGTTAATCTAAATAACTCTTTCTGTATAGTTTTGCAGATCATACACCCAGGAGTACATAACAATAGTAAACAAAGGAACCATTCAATGAAGTGATTCTAGAATTTTGTACAGTTATCATCAGGATTAGGACATGACCCTCCAAGTTACTCTATAATTCAGGTTGTGCAGGTGTCCAGTTATCCTCTACTCATGTACAAGTAGACCAGTAGTCTGCCATATAGCCTATTGCTATTCTTTAAAGCCCAGTTGATCACATTATGACCTGGTTAGCCATAGGAAGTGCTGGGCAGAGCACAGTAGCCCACTTTGTGTTACTGCCAATGGTGTATTTCTCCCCAGGCCAGCAGATTTTTAGGAGAAAGAAGACTGCGTCAAAATTGGTAGCAGACAGGCGTGAGTGACTGAGCCTGGGCAGTGTTGGCGTTACATTCCCCGAGGTCAGCACCACACACTCCAGCTGAACGTACCAGTGTGTAAGCGAGGAGTGAAAGCTGCTGCTGCTAGAACAGCCCTCACTGACAAATATACCTAGCAGAGCATCTTATGTGCAGCAAATCTAGGCCTATTTTATATGTAACTCTCGAGCAACCAGAAACTACATTTATCCGGCATCTGCCAATTACCGTGGGTGCTGGATAACACAGAGTCTACTGTATTACATTTTTCATATAAAAAGAATAACAACACTTTCTTCTTCATTGTCTCTAGTGGCCTGCCAGACAGCTGCAAACTATATTATGTAGTATATATTATGTTGTATAAAGTATTGTGTACCTCTGACACAACCTAACATTCCTTATTTACAGAAAACAGGAGTATATTAAGAATATACTAATAAATTAAGGAGGAGCTTGTTAGCAGACGATGTTCCTCCATTCTCTGTAAGTGAATCCAGAAGCAGCTCTGTTCACAGCATGCACAAGCCCCCATGATATATGAATCCTCCTATAGTGACTCAGCAGCAAAGGAGGGCATGTACTGCTTGATCACAGCTGCAAGTGGAGTCATGCTGGATAAAAACAAAATGTTTTTTAATAACATGCTCAATACTGAGAAGTTAGCATACTGCCTACAGGTATAGTATGCCTTTAAGAAGAAAACGACTTTCATATAATGGTCCTTTAACTATCCATGTGAAGCGATGTTTTAACCTCATCATGACTTGTGTTATCCAATCCTCCAATTCATAATATAATTGCTTGATATTTTGAGTCTAGACTACCCTTTTAGACATGATAACTCTAATATGCTACAGAAGATATGCATGACACAGGTGAGCTCAGAGACTGTACATAGATTATGCCTGACTCAAATTACACTGCAATTGCCGATAATTGTCAAAACATGACTTTTGATCTATGTTAATTTTTGCCCACAACTTAAAAATTAAATATGAAAGTGAGATCACATTAGCTCTACATTTGGAAGCAGCCATTCAAGACATGCACATCTGTTCCAATTTAGTATATCACACTGATCAAAGCATTTTTACATTGGGATTACATGTACTTTTTTTTTTGGCAAATGGATGATAAGGAAGATTTACCCGTGCATTTGTAATCATATAATCTCAGAAAATAAATAAAAGAGCAGGAAGCCGAAACCGTTTTGTGACCGAGTATAATGTCCTTCTTGTTATATTTTAAATAATAGACTTTGTTTGCCTGATTATTAATATTCTTTATTTATAAAGCTCCATCATTCTCTGTAGCACAATTTATAAAAGTACAGTACAGTGGGCACAATAGGCAAATTACAATGGTAAAATACATTGTAAGATATGTAGAAATGCATTACAATACAATAAGGTAACAGACAATTTGGTGCAACAGAGTTGAGTTCCCTACTCTGAAGAGCTTACTATCTAAAAGGCAAGGTTGGGGTGTGAAGAAGGAGAGTGAGCGATGCATGATGGCAGTGATCAAGTCAATAGCTTACTGTCAAATAGTGGAGGCAACTGTGTATTATTGTGTAGGTTGAGCAATTTGGTTACGCAGAATGTCCTTCTTAAAGAACCTTCTTAACCACCTTAGCAGTAATCCCGTGTGTGGCTCAAGGTTGCCGTCTTGCGCCCACGAGTGTTCCCGCTTTAACACTCTGGGGAACTGATATGTTTTATAAGCATTTTAGTAAAATATATGAATTTTTTTTTTACCACTCATACTCATTTTTACCGCTATTGTTGCTGATGGTGGAGCCATTCACACAGCTGGGCAGGCTCCACTTGCAACATGACTGGGAAAATCTTTCTATCATCAGCTGCTAATGTGTTTCACCCTTAGCAGGAAAGTAGCACTTGTAATATTAATTAATATTAATTAATCGCACAACTGACTGAGAGGCTCCCCCTGTCATATTGTAAGTGGAGCCTGCATAGCTGTGGGGATGACTCAGCTCACAAAAGTGTCATCATCTGTGCTTACTCTGTTTCAACACCATCTAAACCAGATCAAGGAAAATAGCAGTGGGCATGGGGGTAGGAGCCCAAATAAATCTGGGGGGGGTAATTCAACTCTACTCTCAGGACAAGGCAAGAAGTTCCACAGAGAGGATGCAGCTTGAGAAAAGTCTGGAAGGATAAAGTGGGGAAGGTAACTATAAAAAGAAAGAAGAAGAATATCTGCAGAGTGAAGAGGGTGATTAGGGGAGTATTTGGAGACAAGGACAGAGTTATTAGGGGCTGCACTGTAGCCGTAATTAAAGCAGTAGGTTGAAAATCAGTACAGTAAGTGGCACACATACGGTGTTAATTGCTTTTAAAGATGTCAGCGTAAGTGGAAACACCATGTAAACTGATTAATGCTTAAAGGCCCTCTGCAGTTTGGTAAAAACTTCACATACTTGTGTAGTATGTAACAAAACTACCAGCATTGCAAGATAGAAACATAAAGACACCATTAGAGAAAATCATATTTAGTTGATTGTGTCATTAGATTTATATCTTGGCCTGTCTGTTAGGAGTTTGAGGGGGCCTTACTCTGCAATCCTATCGTCTAAGGGCTATTTAAAAGAGGACGTGTATAACATAAGTGAATAGAGATCATATCTGAATCAACAGTTACTGCTCCTCTTCCAGGGTTTCTAATCATTTTACACAGGAAAAATGCTGCTAATCCTTAAACCACAACTAATGTCACTGTACGTTTTCTGTCTAATTTATAGAAGTTCTTGTCCAGTATTCTGTACCTGGAATGAATCCGTGTCAGTATGTTGGGGATTTACTTTACTGTCACATGTATCATGGTCTCATATATCAGGCTGGTGGTACAGGATATCCGATATTCAGAGTGACAGATTGTATTGATAATGCAGATGGCAGTAGGAAATGTAAAAGGTCATAGGACACATGCATTTAAAAGAACATTGTCTACATTAAAACATACATATAATAAGAATAAAGTAAACTGCACTCCAGGCAATGAGTGGAAGCTGGTGCATGAAGTCTGATTGTACACCGAGTAAAAGATTCAAAAGTAATAGCCTGCAACACTTCAGACTTTTGAATTATTGAGGCTTTATTTACACTGGTCAGTACTTGGATGGGAGACCACCTGGAAATACCAGGAGCTGTATGCTGTGGCCCACTGGAGAAGAAACTGGTGACCCACTCCAGTATCTCTATCATGAAAACCAATTGGATCAGCAGGGTGTGTTGTCCATGAGGTCACGGAGAGTCGGACACGACTGAGCGACGACATTTACATTATATATATATACAGTATATATATATATATACTGTATATATATATATATATAGTATTTATATATATATATATATATATATATATATATATTATTTTTATGTATTTATTTATTTATATATATATTTATTTATTTATTTACATATTTACATATTTATTTGTATATATATTTATAATAACAATGGCGTTCAGGAGCAATCACACATTCTCACACCCACTAAACCTTTGGAGATACCACTAACTGCCGTGAACTTGCTTCCAACATGGATGGATGTCATAAAGGTACAGTCTAAATGGGTAGGAGGTGGGTGCTATAATAGCGCCTGCTCCCTATTGGTTAGTCTCTAGAGAAGGAATCTCAATTTCAACCTACTGATCTGACAATCAGTAGCAGAGCCAGTGAATAGAGGGTCCCGGTTCACCACATTCAATAGAGCCATGGTAAAGGGAAACCTTATTTATGTCAAATATCCTCTCCCATATATGTATATAACACTATAACAAGATGCACAGTTGACCTCATATAGATAGATAGATAGATAGATAGATAGATAGATAGATAGATAGATAGATAGATATAGAGAGATAGATGGATGGATAGATAGATAGATAGATAGATAGATAGATAGATAGATAGATAGATAGATAGACAGATAGATAGATAGATGGATAGATAGATAGATAGATAGATAGATAGATAGATAGATAGATAGATAGATAGATAGATAGATATAGAGAGATAGATGGATGGATAGATAGATAGATAGATAGATAGATAGATAGATAGATAGATATAGAGAGATAGAGAGATAGATGGATGGATGGATGGATAGATAGATAGATAGATAGATAGATAGATAGATAGATAGATAGATATAGAGAGATAGATGGATGGATAGATAGATAGATAGATAGATAGATAGATAGATAGATAGATAGATAGATAGATAGATAGATATAGAGAGATAGAGAGATAGATGGATGGATGGATGGATGGATGGATAGATAGATAGATAGATAGATAGATAGATAGATAGATAGATAGATAGATAGATAGATGGTTGGTGGAGATGAGACAGTGAGAGAAAGCTAATCTATATGTAAGTGCATTCCTATGAAATCCCACAAGCTGCCTCCATTCCTATGATTCCTTGTAGCCAAAACAAGGGGCTATCACTTAATGCCAACCTGTTTATTTATTTTTGTATTGAAAGGGGGCAGTGTGGGGGGAAGGAGTGCAGGTAATTGAGAATCCTGTTTAATTTTTAGCTTCAGTAGGCAGCCCTTGGCCACAGATGGTTTAGTAACGTTGGCTCCTTACCTATATCTGAGCACCGCCCCCCCCCCCCCCATCTAGGCCCCCTCCTAGTAAAGAAAATATACATAGAAAGATAGATAGATACAGTAGATAAACATAGATAGATAGAAAGATAGATTAGGGTATCTGAGTGGGTCCAGGGGTTTCCTGGTCGGGTAGGCATGGGTAGTGGCTGCCATCGGGGGGCCCAAATTACCCAACAAACAAAAAAATGAAATACAAAAAAATATATATTAATATATTAATATAGCACTGACCTATTTTTGCCTTTTCGGTGCGTGCAAGTTCCTTTTCCTGTTGTTCTAAGTGGTTACCCCCTAGTAGCCAGTCTATGATGAGCAACATTTCACTTTTAAGCCAGAAACCTAATGGGTAATCTGGCCATGATTGCGGTGCTAGAGGATGAAATCCGTACGTTCAACTCTGCTGCTAGATTACAATGGAGGGCAGTGGTCCTATCCCTGGTAACAGCCCCCGATAGACGTAAGCCATACAAACCCGAATCTCAGGTAAACTTTAAGACTGAGAAAATAAGTGATAAAAGAGAATAAGATAATTTATTTGTTTTTACTGTTATTAACTTTGTTATTGTTTTTATTTTTATCTTTATTAAATTTTTAATTTTTTGTCCCTTTTTTCATTTGTATACATTTTTATATATTCTATATCTCTTCTTATTTATATTAGTTAAAGTGAATTTATACACTATAACTTGAAACAATTTAATCAGAAAAAAGAAATAGAGAAAAAGAGAAGATACTTTTTTTTATATCATTATAAAGACAACACTTTGAACTTAATAACTTATTGTCAAAGTCACTTTTACAAATACTTATTTACTTATTTATTTTTTTTCAATGTTATATTTGATAATTACAAAATGTATTGTAATTCATAACATTATTCTCTTTTTATAAACTTAAATAAACTTGAAAGTTTCCAAAAAAGTATAACTTTTTTTTATGCAATTAATTTTTATTGTGGGGTTCAATTTTTTTATACTGCATTGCTTCTTGCAACGTCTGCATCCGTTGAATTTGTATCTATAAATTGAGAAATGATTTCCATTAGTGTTAATGAAATCACTAGTAGTTTTAGCTGCCATGTGCACATTTACTAAATAGTAGCTTCCTGTTCATTGAAAGTCTCCTCCCATAACAGGAAGTAGATTCATGGAAACTAAAATAGCAGCTTCCACTACAGAATAATTGTATAAAAGGTGATAAATTGAAGGATATATCATTTTACAAACAAGACAATTTTTTAAGTTCTTCAGAAAAGCATCTTTTAAATATATGACTACAGTGCCTTTAAAGGGCCACTGTAATGTCCTAGCAAGTTGGGCCTGTTATTTTAATTATCCATTGATAAATAAAAAATGTCCTATTTTATAATTTAGTATATTAAGAAAGAAAAGGAAAAAGACACCTATCTCTAATTGTTAAACCTCCGTAATGTCAATACAAAGGAAAAGAACAATTAAAAAAATAACCATTTATTAATTTACATTAAAACATAGGGAAAAAGATTACAGAACCAGCCTCTACTTGATTACTTGTCTCCTACCTGATAAGGTCATTAAGGGGAGAGTGGGGTGATTGACTGAGAGATAGGACTAAAGGGTTTTAAGAACAATTATTTTTAATAAGATAATCCATCACTGACCGGCTGCCCCAACAGCAAAAGCTCAATGCCAAGAAAAACCTTTTTAACAACAAAGAGCCTCATTCAATTCGGGGCTCGCAACTCGCAAACAGGCAAATGCATGCGATTGAGTTGTGGGCTCCTGTTGCTCTAGTTTTGCGATGCTAATCAACTGGCCATGGCCGCAAGTTAGGGGCCGATAGCGAAAATCGGAAACCGTTGCCGTCAGAAGTAACATTTGCGTCCTTGGGAGCAAGCCTATAACTCCTGATGCAGAAACAGCCAATGGAAACAGAGATCGTCATCATGACCAACCACCAAGCCCGTAACTCGTAAGTGAAAGCCGTAGGACTTTGACATCCAACCTAAATTTTCGAAGTCCTGCGGGCTTCAACCTCCAAGCCCGTAGTACTTTGAAAATAATGGAGGATGGATTTCAAAGTCCTACGAGCTTGGAGGTTGAAGTCCACAGCACTTTACATTGATTGCCATGCTCGATATGACACGGAAATTGAACATGAAATAAAGTATTGGAGAATGTTGTGCTATTAATTCTAAGACCTAACATCACTTTCACTCTTAATAAAAGTACACTATTGCTTTTTTATTTGCTTTTAAAGTGCTGCGATTTGTCATTAAGCACTTTGCGAGACCTCCTTGGTACCAGTAACTTGTGGTTAGATATTTGCCACTTGCGGGCTTGACAGAGTGGTTAGCGAGGGGGAATCAGAGCAATTGAATAGCGATTTGCGATTTTAGCCTTCAGTACTCTAGCGGCCGTGAAAGATCAAAGGCTTGGAGGGCATTAACGTGCGATTGGACAAACCTCAATGAATGGCAGCTCGGAGCACGTAATCCGATCGGAGCCCGCAAATGGAAGTCAATTGAATAGCAAAATAACTTGCAACCTCCACTTGCGAGCCCGGATCTCCAAAACGGAGCAATTTAATGAGGGTCAAAGTCTTCATCCAATGGAGATCACTGTATTTGCCTGCTAGACAAAGTCTCCACCCACTCTGGCCTTATAGTGGGTGGCTACCAGCAGTAACCGAGTATGAACTATGAAAGCACATTTAATATTTAATGTTGCTTTTTGTTAAATATTAACTATGAATTGTATTGATGATCAATGCCTAATTAAAACATCTACCTCATGATGTTACTGCACTAGTCACTCTTTAGCACTTCCTTTGATAATATAGGCATCAATCCCAGTCTAAAATATTTTGGTATTTATTTGCATGTCTTTTGATCCATTTTTTTCTGCCTAATCCGGAATATATTAGATGCTCAGTCAGGTTGAGCTAAAACCTTTTTTCTTTCAAGCCTCTTTTATTAGCTAAATAATTAGTTCTACTGCCACTGTGAAGAATTGAAGATCAGTTGTACAAAATAAACATGAACACACCCAAACAGAGGACATCAAAGAGAGCTTGGTGTGAACATCTGGAAGCACAAAGGACCAAATTATCTTAATCAGCTGTAAGATGTGTAAAGATTCCTCAGATTGATTAGAAATAGATTAAAGTGTATGAAACAATCTCTTTGGTTTAATTGAAACCTATAGAAGTAGATCATGAAACAAAGAAATCATGAAAATGCAATGAAGATTAAGTTATGCTTTTCGGGAGCAGTACAATTAAAGGACCAGTTAGTGGTCTTATGAATGGGTCTCTAAAAAATATGTAGGTAAGACATGAAACTGCATAATAAACTGCAGATCTCTCCAGCCATTGAATGAAGTTTTGTGGTCGGAGTGGATCCACCCATGGGGACAGTGGCAGAACAAGAAGGGCGCCACCCCCCTGCGTGAAGGCGCACATTTTTTTTGTGGTGGGCAACCTGCACTCCTGGTCCACCCTCTGGAGCTAACTCACTATATATTATATGTATTATATGTATATAATTTATATACATATAAATAAATAACAGATTTATCTCTCTCACACACCCGCAGTCAGGTCCAGAACCTCGCACAGCTGTCAGTAGAGGTAGCGCGACTTCAGCGCACGTGTTAAATACACGCCAACCTACAGGAGCGTGCTATTGGGCGTGCGCGATGTTATGCTAGCGCACATTTGTGGGCTGCGCAATTGCACTGAAGTCGTGCTACCCACATATATATATATATATATATATATATATATTCATGTATTATTGATCTCATTATTTAAATACCCCTCAGGGTCCCCACCCCTGCACCTCCTAGTCGCCAACAAAATACTAACCCCCCCCCCAACCTTACTCTTGCCCCAGTACTGTGGCCCCTGTGACTGTTCCTCCTGGTACCCATCACCCAGGCACCCTAAGGCTCACCTGCTTCTGAGCTGCCTTCCTCCCCTGCCAGCGCATCTTAAAGCTGGCGCAGGGTACCTCGAAAATTGTCACATGTAAGATGCGCTGGCAGGGGAGGAAGGCAGCTCAGAAGCAGGTAAGCCTTAGGGTGCCTGGGTGATGGGGACCAGGAGAACCAGGTGCAGGGGCCACAGTACTTTGGCCCCCCAAGGAAGGGTCCCAGTGCATTTCACCGCCTGCACCGGCGGTAGCTCCGTCAGTACATGGGGAAGTGTCACATTCAAATCCACTATCTGAAAACCCTTATTAGTTGCAGAGAGCAGGGTAATCTGAGTTGCTAGCCATGTACAAATACAAGGACTAGTCAACATTCACTATCATACAGCAGGGGGATACAGATCATTGCATTAAAAATATGCATAGCTTCTCTACACATACATACACACATAAAACAATTGGGGTGAATATGTCCCCCTTGCCCCCCCCCCCCAGTTCCTACGCACATGGGCTTGTGTACTTTAGTGAAGCTGTGAGCTATACCATGTAGGTTCACCCAAGATGGGTGAGTCATAGCAGAGAGTTCAGTAGAGAATGAACTGGTAACCCACTCCAGTTTCTCTGCCAAGATAACCTTAAGCATTAGCATGACCAGATACATAATGATAAATGAGCTTGGCGTGCTGCTATCCATAGGGTCATGGAGAGTCGTACATGACTGAATGACTGAACAACAGTAGGGTAAGAGTTTCTCCAGGGCAAAGCTAGGGATAGTTTAGAATCTATGAGACATGGGTATGGGCAAAGAGGGATATATTGGAAGTGGTGAGAAGAGAGAGACTGGCGTAAGTGAAAAGAATGATAGACTGAAACTTGTGATGAAAGGTTGGAAGAGGTAAGAAGAGAGATAAATGTGGGTGAAGAAAGGGTACATGAAGTGATGAGGGAAGAAAAGGGGGATAGACTGGAAGAGTAGAGGCAATGGAGTGGGCGAAGAGAGGCATAGAAATTGGGAATTAAAGATTTGTGGGACAGATGAAAGAGGGTTTGATTTCAAAGGAATTTTAGGAAGAGAGGTAGAATATGGTGAAGAAAATAATGATCTAGAGGGCAAAGAGTGAATTTGTAAGGGAAAGCTCAGGAAAGAGGTTTTAACCAATATACATGTTTCATATAATTACAGCATATTGTTAAGGTACAAAAATTGTGTGGTTGAGTGTGACATTGTATTGTATGTATTGGATGTTATGTTGCTTCATCTTAAAGGTATATGCAAGTGAGGTGGGTTATGAATGCATCCTGTAGAATGCATCATAACCCACCTAGCAAAAAATGTTGGAATGAAAAAATGCAAAAAATTTTTGCAGAAAAGAAAAAAATGTGCTGGGGTGATGTGGACACCCTCAGCAATGAGATTTGCATATTGGATATCTAATTTTTAATGAGATATCCATCATGCAGCACATGCGCATGCTGATTGGCTAAAGGAAAGTGTCTGACATCATGTGACTTCCCACAGTAGGGCAGACTTCAGGTGATAACTGATCATGGCTGCACAATCCCCAGGCCAAAAAGAAACAATGTATAAGTTATGCTAATTATCCCTGGGAATTTCAGGGGGTGTTAACATTAAGAGAAAACAGTTTGCAAATGCAAGAAATTCAGCAAACTTCAGGCTAACGGTTTAAGTGATTACTTTGGAATTTTTTCATCCAAACAATTTTTTTCAGATGCTATAAATTCTCCTCTATCAGAAGCATTAATAACCCAGCTCACTTTCATATACCTTTAACATCTGTATATAAGCCCTGAGTCATACCATCCAAATCAATGGGCGGTTTGTATGTATTTTTGTACTTATGTTCTCAGCTGAGTTGTTACATTTGAGATCAGAATGGGGTAAATGGTTTTAATCTGCTGTCAATTTCTATTTTTCAAATCTATCTCCTGTGACATATAATACACAGATATAACAATGTTCTACCATATACTACAATTTGCTTGATAGCATGTATTTGGTACACTTATGTTCCTGAGAGAGGAGAAAAAGTATACATCAGTATTGGTAGTATACTGTGATACATTCTCTACTGGACAAACATTTAATTTAGAATGACAAGCTTTCAAAAGAAGTATATTTTTTTCAAGTCTAAAAGCAATATTTGAAAAAAGAATTGCATCTCTTGAAAGCTCATCATTCAAAAAAAATGTGGCAGTGTATAATTCAATACTCTATTTTTCATTGTGATTATGAAGATTACTCCAATCTATAATCCAGAATATATATCCTTATATTCCTTATTTATATAAGAATGTGGTATAGAGGATGGAAAAATATAAATAAAAATATACCTTTATTTATTTCAATACTAAAACGTATCACACAATGGCACAATATCTAAAAACACGGAAAAAGATAGAAAACTCAAATATAAATATAAACACATATATATCGGCACACATACATTATGTATATACAGGAATACAGGGGTGCTACGTGAAACAGTTATAAACGCAGCATTTTAACGCCATATCGCTCAGAGAGCGCTATGCAGGGGTGTAGGAGCCAGAATAATTATGGGGGGGATACAGCTCATTGTATACACCGGACGTAAAACATCTTATATATATATATATATATTATATGTATATAAATATACATACAAACATAGAAAAATCTGGGGGGGGGGGGTGTTGTACCCCCCATCCCCACCTACATTAATGGCACTATATACATTTTTTCACAGTGCTAAAAAGGGATTTAAATGCCCAAATGTGATTTGCTGTGCTAAAACCACGCTACAGCGAGATTTAGCACCGAGGTGGGAATTATAACTAAAAGAAAATGCTTTAGTGTTCATTGGGGAAGCATTAGGTGGGGTTTATATATAGATATATATATGTAAAAAGCATCACTCAGTAATGTTCAACTATGTGTAACCTCATGGACAACACACCGTGCTGATCCACTTAGTTTGCATGGCAGATATACTGGAGTGGGTTGCCAGTTTCTTCTCCAATGGGCCACAGCATACAGCTCCTTGTATTCCTATGTGGTCTACCATGGAGGTACTGACCAGTGTGACCTCTTGGCAACTTGGCTGGATTTGAACCCAGGATGCTGGGGTGAAAGCACCTGCATCCTAACCACTGCACCACCAGGAAACCAATAAAAAAGAAGAATAAAAAAAAAAAAAAAAATAATAAATAAATAAAAAAAAAAAAAAAAAAAAAAAATATATATAGTAAAACCCCCATTATCCGGCACCCACAGGGACTCCCTATTGCCGTATAACTGTAGTTGCTGGTTAATCTGGAGTCCCCAATTTTAAGGGTCTAAACGACTCTTAAACCCCCCCCAAAAAAACTCAAAATGTCTTTAAAAAGGCATTAGCCCCTAAACCGGGCCATTTAGGGCTCAAATAAAATAATTAGAAACAAAGTTAGCATGTTTTTTTTTGCCGTTTTGAACTGGCGGATAGTGTATTTACCGGAGTTTTAATGCCGGGGTCGGTTGCTTGAGAGTCCCGGTTAGTAGGGCGCCGGATAACTGGGATTCTACTGTATACTGCATTGAGGAGCACATAGTTTATGGGACTTATATATAATATATATATATATATATACTGTGTATATATATATATATATTATATAAATACTAACATATTTTTGAAGCCAAAGTGCCAAAGATCCAAAGAGCTACTTGTACAGGTTTTGCAATCGTCAGATACCATCTTTTGAATTATATACACATATTTGGAACATATTAGGTGACACAGTGTGAATGAACAGCTATTTTTCCTTTTACTGGAAGGTGATAAAACAAAATCACTCAGATGGACCCACCTTTACTGCCTGAAACAATTGCTGGAAGCTGGGAAATGGGAATGTATTCAAACTCTCATTAAATCCCCCAGATATAATAAAAGGTCATAGTTATTCGGTGCTATTGTTACTATATCCTTGGTCAGTCTCCATTTCCCTTCTGATGAAATCTCTATGTTGGCTGCCTATTAAATTCCTTATTCATTAGAACATTTTCTCTTTCATATGTCTTTACTTCCTTGTCCCACCTTAAATCTATAATTGATTTTCCCACTACATCCCTACATGTTCTCCACACTAACTTCCCTCACAACTTTCGGTGCCACCTTCCTGATCTTGGGAAGTCCCATTCTACTTGTGTGTCACAGATATTTATTCTACCTGTAACATGCAAACTTATAATATTCCAGTAAATTATAATTTAATAAAGACTTGATGTTGGTGGAGTATGTCTCAAACTACCAGCATTGGTAGCTGCATAAACCATGCTCATAAAAACATTTATACTAAATACCTTAATTTTGAAGGTTGTTTGTGTATAGAATGCTCCATATTATCTGGATTGAGCACTTTCTGCTAGCTCCTAGTCTGAGGAGGTATACTTCTCTAACACATCAGTATAGGGAAGGGTAGGAGAGGAGGAAAAATGCGATATCATTGGAGATTTTAATATTTGACACCTACCCTTTTCCCTAGAACATTCTCAGGTTGCCACTCTCATACACACAACAAAAGTATCATAAATACTTCCAGGCACCAACTGGGCGTCTACATTTTTTTCTTTTAATTAAACATATTTACTCTATATTTTCCATTTACATATGTTGGCAAATTCATTGTCTCAAACACAAACGCATATATATGTATATATATATATATATATATATATATATATATATATATATATATAAAATATATATATACTGTACATTTTTATTGGACAAGCTTTTTCATAATTATAGAGACAAGCTTATCGAGAGATGAACCTCTCTTTATCAAGTCAGTATTGCTTTTGACTTGATAAAGAGAGGTTCATCTCTCGAAAGCTTGTCGCTATATTATGAATAAGCTTGTCCAATAAAAAAAAGTTATCACTATATACAGCAAAACTCTTGATTATTCATCTAGATTTCTGGACACTCACGGCTAACTTACTCTTCATATATACACATACGACATATAGTGATCCTTTAATTATTTTATTGTACTTCAAAATATCTCATTTGTTAGGGCTCCAAATCCCCCAAAACAAGAGCAGGGCATCATAACCTTTCCTTGGGAAAACCTCAAGGACATCCTAGTGCTTGCCCAAGAAAGAGATCTTCTGGGACACGTTTCTTGGGGAAATTTAAGTAACACAAATTGGAACCTAACAGTTGAGCCATTGAATTATTATTTAAAATAGTGAGCTGACGAGGGTGCTCCACTGACCTGGATGCCTGTGTGTCTTTACAGCTGTCTCCCATTCAATGGCCTGAGAAAAATGGCGGCCTTTTCTATGTAATGTTTGTGAAGAATGGTGAGTGGTGATATCACTTGGCAAAAAAGGGGTTGAGGAAAAATGTGCCTAGGGCACCAGAGAAAAATGTGCCTAGGGCGCCGGAGGGTAATAACACCCTATGCGCATCTGGAGTTGTTAAGTGTTTAAAATTTGCACAAACAAAGTATAGTAACCAGAATCTTTAATATAGGCAAATGTATTTAGCATCTCATGCAATTGATACTATATAGAGTAATACATGTCCATATAATTAAATAGTCACAACAATCAAAAATTATATTTTTATATGTAATTTCCGTGTTATATCGATTCCGGCAATCAATAGGTTAATACATATCATTGAACTCACATGGACTAAAATAGTAGATTTATTGTTTGTTTGTTTTTTTTTAGACTGCCACATTTCTGGATTGCGAGTCCGATCGCAAAATCAGACTTCAAAAACACTAACTGATTGTGGTTTAACCTCCATGTTTTACTGACGTCATGATGACGGTCTCATTTACTATTGGCTGATTCTAAATCGGTAGTTACGAGCTTGCTTAATTGATCATGATCATGCCCTAAAATACTCCTTATGGTTACATGATTTACAGTTTTGGCTTACGTCCATGTAGTTGCGGGCGTGTTCAATTTAATTGCTCTGTAACTGTTACAAATTTAATGAGGGACACATTATCTAATATTTGAAATTTGCTGTTAAACATTAGTTTCCAAGCCCCCAGCTGAACTGCTTGTCTCCACCCCATATGAGGCTATTGAAGGGCAGAGTCAGTGATAAATGGTCGTGCACAAGGTTGTATCTAGGCAATAGAGGGTTTTGTTTCTTTTCATTGGATTACTGTATTAAAGTGAAATAGTTCCAGTTTTGGTATAATTTACAGTACAGTAGCTAATAACAAGTACTTAATCAATTGAATGTTAATAAAACAAGCATTTTAGCAATTAGAGATGTCAGTATGCCCACAAACAAGAATGCAATGTTTTGTTAATGAGAGTTAAGTGATATTAATTACTGATAAGCCCCATGAGGCAGTTGCTTGCACACTGTGCATGGCCATGGCCAGATTACCCATTAGGCAAACTAGGCAGCCGCCCAGGGGCACTTCCCTGTGAGGGGCGTCACTTCGTAAAAAAATGGTTCCTGGCTTAAATAAGAAAGAAATGTTGCAGTTCATAAATTGGCTACTGGGGGTAACCACCTAGAACAAGACAGTTACAACAGGAAAGGGAACTTATACGTACAGAAAAGGCAAAAACAGGACCGTGCATACCTTGCGTTCTCACTCGCAGGGGCTCCTCCACTTCACTGCCTAGGGGCTCCAAAAAGGTAGATACGGCCCTGTGCAAGGCTAGACTATTTTTGTACAGGCAACTACATACATTAGTTGGGGTTGGACGCTTCTATGAATCGGTAGCTGTCGTTTGGCAAGTGCTAAGTGATCCCTTTTTCACTTCTTTAGAGAGATATGGAAATTCAAGAATGGTGAAATATGGAGTGAGGAGGGTGTTTATGGATCAGGCTCCGCCCACAAACTCCAGGATCACCTGGTTGTTTATCATGGTTTATCAGTAATTAATGCAATGATCTCTCATTAACAAAAGATTAGGATTTTGGTTTGTATGATGATTAAAAAGACTGACAGAAGTCTTCGACAGCTAAAAATGGCAAACTTCAATGTCAGTTTACTGTAGAAAAATGTAACATAATGTTTAAAATATTATTATGTTTATTTGTAACGCGCTAGAGGGCCCTGTCTTTGAGCTTAGAAGATTGAAGACTCACAAACTTGCAATCTAAATAAAATTTAATTGATACAGTACTTGTTATTATGGTCTACATTATGCTGTATTTGGAACCTCTGCTTTTGTCACTTTTTATTTGAATAACCTTAAAGGTATATCTAATTTTCCCTGTTTTTACTTTTTTTCTAATCCAACACATGCTGCTTATATCATACACTCATTACATGGGGTCATTCTATACCCATACAGGTATATTTTATTTTAAATAAAATTGTTTTCCACCCCCCCAGAGCTGGTTACATAGGCACAGCATACCTACCAATAGAAACACTCCACTTGGGTACGGTTTGTCACCCTATGCTAGCCTTCAATCCAACAGCAGCACAGTGTAGAGATCCACATAGCAATGTCTTGGCTCCTCCTTGTTTCTTTGTGCAGGGGAAAACAAGACTGCACATCCCATGATGCTTTGCTGCATAAACTGTCATCACAGATTGAAACAATGTTATAGCTGCCTGTGAATGGCTAAAATGAATTATGAAATGTATGCTAATTTTAGCAGGGAATTCCAGGGGGGTTAACTCTTAAAATCAACTGCTAGCAAACTCAATAGATTTAACAAGCTTTAGGGTAAGCTTATGAAGGTTTATTTTTGTATTTTTTCATGCAAAAATGTTTTCATACACTACTGTTTCTCCTCTATCAGATGCATTTCTAATCTAGGAAATAAAAAAAATGCCTTTAATTTGATTTTTGTTCAATATCTTTACTATTTAAAGAAAAAAAAAACAGCATAACACCTTAGGATACAATAGGATGCGTGAGTTGGTAATGAGGTGCCTATAATTATATATATACAGCTAATATACAGAAACTATATATTTGTGGTATGTGGGAAATTCAGCCTAATTATATATCTAAGGGCTTAAATACGTCTTTAGCCTCTGACCTTTTTACTTAAACATCAATATCTGCACCATGACATCTGTTTTGTTAAGAATCCAGCAATATCTAATTATTCTAAAAATCTTTAAAGGGTTTCTGTAATGTGTTTTCCCTTTAGAGAATCGACAAATGTATCTAAAAATGTAAGAACCATTGTACTAATGGAAAACAAAAACTTTTAAAAAGTTTTTTTTTTTAATAAGATATCACATTCTCATTCAATCCTTGGGTATGCAAAAGGTTGAGATAAAGAAACAACAATAATCATTTGAAATAAATAACTTGATATGTTTTCAATAAATAATCTTAATCCATATTTGTGTGTAGTTTGTGTGTAGTATGTGTATGTGTAGTATGTGTATAGTGTGTAGTGTGTGTGGTATGTGTGTGTAGTGTGTGTAGTTTGTGTAGTTTGTGTGTGTAGTATATGTGTAGTGTGCATGTAGTATGTGTGTAGTGTGTGTGTAGTATGTGTATAGTGTGTGTGTAGTTTGTGTAGTTTGTGTGTGTAGTATATGTGTAGTGTGCATGTAGTATGTGTGTAGTGTGTGTGTAGTATGTGTATAGTGTGTGTGTGGTGTGTGTAGTTTGTGTGTGTGTAGTATATGTGCAGTGTGCATGTAGTATGTGTGTATTGTGTGTGTGGTTGTAGTGTGTGTGTAGTATGTGTGTAGTGTGTGTAGTATGTGTATACTGTGTGTATAGTATGTGTGTTTAGTATTTGTGTAGTGTGTGTAGTATGTGTGTAGTGGGTGTTTAGGGCGTAGTATGTGTGTAGTGTGCATTGTGTATGTAGAGTGTGTGTGTGTTGTGTGTGTAGTATATGTATAGTTTGTGTGCTGAGTGCATTATGTGTGTAGAGTGTGTGTATAGTGTGTGTGCATTGTGTATAGTGTGTGTAGTGTGTGTGTAGTATGTGTGCAGAGTGTGTATTGTGTATAGTGTTCATTTAGTGTGTGCATAGCGTGTGTATAGTGTGTGTATTGTGTGTGTGTAGTGTGTATAGTATTCATGTAGTGTGTGTGCACACAAACTTGTGGCTACTGAGCAGAAAGCACAAAATACCAATAACAAATACACTGAGCAGCACCTACCTAGAGTCCATGATTGCTCCTCCTCTGTGCTCAGTCACATCAGTATTACAAAATGTTCCCGGTAACAAAACCCAAACATGTTGCAAGTCCAGAAGCCTCACATTATATACCACAAATTGTGGGGCTTATGCTCACAGTACACATTAACCCAATAATGTCTATGGAAACTCCTTACTATATAAATTACGGAACTTCAGTGACCTACTTGGTGTGGTTATAGATAGAAGACAAACAACCTGCATTTTGTTACTTGCTCCTCACTTTTTAAAGTGTAACGTATACATGTGAGAAGCTGCACCTCCATTTATCTACCTGTTCTATAAATTCATCTAATGAATAATTAATCAGTGCTGACGTGATCGTGCTTTTTGGTTGGTGTTTGATTTTGCCAACATTTTATAGCTAAACTTTTCTGATATTATAACATTCTTTCCACCTTCTTCATTCTGTTCTCACACCTGGGACTTGAGATCCTGGCAGAGGAACCTGATACCTGTCAGAGTCAAGTGGTTTATTATTAAGACAAATGAGGGGAACTGGGAAAGTGAAGTTAGTTCCCACAGTATATATGTACGTACACACTGATAATGGAACTCACAACGGCGCTATACCAGCACAGGTAACCTGGAGAGGGGTCACTGATGGTTTATTTAACGATAGAGAAAATATATTGTATTGTATTATTTCCATAGAAAATAACCTGACCTATTGATTAGACCTCCCAAAGCCACCAGGTCACCAAAACCAATAGAAGGCCACCATTGTCACAGAAGTTCAATCACACATTTACAAGAGGAATTTTTATATATTACAAAAAATAAATTATTATAATTTTACAAAAACTGTTTTACCAACTGAGAATCTATTGCTCTAGGGAGTCCTTTCTTGTTTAGTCGTTCAGTCGTATCCCACTCTCTGTGACCCTATGGAATACAGCACACCAGGCACATTATATCTCTGGTTGTGCTTATCAGTAAAAATTCCTTCCAAAAATACTGGAGTGGGTTGCCAGCTCCTTATCTAGTGGACTGTTATTTGTCTGACCTCTCTGCTATGACCTGCCCATCTTAGATGACATGGTTTAGCTCACAGCTTCATTAAAGTAGACAAGTCCCTTCACCATAACAAGGTAGCGATCTAGAAGGGGCTGGGAAGTTCTTAGAAGTAAGTAAAGTAGACATTTTATATGACATAATACAATTAATTGTCAGTTACTTAAAACATTTACATAGAAGAAACAAGTCTTAAGAGTCCACGTAAGTCAAATAACTGTTGGCTTGTCTAGTTGGGAATTCTAAAAGTTTATTGTATACTAGCGACCTGGCAATACTGTTTGCCACACAATGCGAGATTCTCCCCCCCTCTAACTTGGGGGCCTTCGGCGCTCATTGCGAGCCTATACCCCCTCTACTTTCCGGGCCTTGCGATGAGTGCCTTTGGTGCTCATCGCGAGCCCTGCAATGAGCGGCTACGCCACTCATTGTAGGCTTCGTGCAACTTTCAGGCCTTTGGCAAGCATCTCAAGCCCCAATTCAGTGCTCTTTGCGAGCCTCTCCCCACTCTCTTCCTCCCGTGTGTCATTGGCCCCTCTCCCTCCCCTAGGTTTTTCCCACTTATCTCCTTCCCCTGTGTCTCTTTCCCTTACTCACCTCTGTGTCTTCCTCTCCCCACTCTCCCCGCTGTGTCTCTTTCCACCCCACTCCCTCCCCTGTTTCTTTCTTCCCCCTCTCCCTCCTCTGTGCTCCTGTTTGCATTTACAGGGGTAAAACCATTTGCGGGCTTGGAAAATTGTTTATTTTCCCCAAGCCCGAAACGTGTTTCCTATTTACAGACTTGAAAAAAGTTAAGGCTTTACGGCCGCCATTTTTTTCTTTCGCTTAGTCGTTTTTGGACCTCCTAAAAACACCAATTAAATATCAATTTAGCTTTCAACCTCACTTACAGGCTCCCTGCCTCTCCCCCTGTGCTGTGTGTGAGGTTGTAAGTTAATTTCTTAATTAATTAATTGGTGTCTTTTGGCAGTCTTCCGAAAGCTTACAGGCTTGAAAAAAAATGTCGGCCGTCAAAGACGTTTTTTTGAAGCCCGTAACTTGTAAGCTGTTTGGGGCCTCTTCCCCCCTTGGGATGAGCACTTTTGGTGCTCATTGCGAGCCCCGCAATAAGCGCTGTTGTCTTGGGCCTTTTGGCTCTCATTGCAGCCCCCGTTAAACCCATAACTTTCGGGCCTCACGATGAGCACCTTCGACACTCATTGCGCATGAGCAAGCCCATAATTTTTAACATTGCGTGACCAACACTCGCAATTATGACAACTATATATGTGATCCAAATGTGAATTGGAACAGTTTTTTTTCACTCTGTTCTCTCTTTATTATAAATAAAAGTTGTGTACACTCTAAAATACAAAATACCAGTATGTAATGCATAAAATGATCCCTTCAAAAATACAAATAGTTATTGGAGCATTCTTTAAAATGTTTTTTTTTTCTTGTATAATTAATAGAAAATACAGTCAATAGTAAAAATGTCCAAGAAATTTCAAGTTCCTCATCAAGGGGCACGGCAAACATCTCAGTTGAAAAATACACATATAAAGAAATATAACTACATTTGGTGGTTTTTGTTTGAAACAATTGGAATAATAGAGCTTGAAAGTTCTATAGCGTTTGATAATAGAGCTTGAATTAATGACTTAAGTTTTACGTGATTAATTATCTTTTACAATGGGGAGTACACACAGTTGGATACGAAACATTAGCCACAATTGTTATTCTTATCACTTCTAATCTATTTTTTACAATTTTTACTGTTGCACAAAAATTTGTAATATTAGTTTATTTTCTTATAAAGAGCCCTTCAATATTTCTTTCTAATTATGGTGCTAAGATTTTGTGACTTATTTATTGATTTGCAAATTTTTGAAGAAGAGAATCACAATTTTTATCTTGCATTTATAATTATTAAAACTTGGCATTTATTAAATTCCCTTTTTTTTAAACTCTGACATTAGAGCAAGGACATAAATAATTACTGTATATACTCAAGAAGTATAAGCCAAGTTTGTCAGCCCTTTTTTAGGGCTGAAAAAGCCCTCCTTGGCTTATACTGGAGTCACCCCGTGTCTCCCCCCCCCCCCGTGTCCCCCCCCCTCATGTCTCTTCCCCCCTCCCTCCCCTGTGTCTCTTTCCCCCCTCTTGTGTCTCCTTCCCTCCCCCTCCCTTATCATTATCATCCTCCCTCCTCAATCCCCCTCCTCAACCCCCCTCCTCATCCTCAACGTCATTAGCAAATGCCATAATTAGCATAGCACGTGAAGTCATTAGCATATGCCGGGTCCCGACACAGCCGGAAGATGCACGGAGGAGCGGAGGAGCAGCTGATGGAAGGTAAGAGAGGGGAAAGGGAGAGGGGGAGGTAATTAGAGAGGAGTAAAGTGATGAGGAGGGGGGTTGAGGAGGGAGGATAAGGAGGGGGGTTGAGGAGGGAGGATGAGGAGGGGTTTGAGGAGGGAGGATGAGGAGGGGGTTGAAGAGGGAGGTTGAGGAGGGGGGTTGAGGAGGGGGGTTGAGGAGGGAGGATGAGGAGGGGGGTTGAGAAGGGGTGTTGAGGAGGGGGTATGAGGAGGGGGTTGAGGATGAGAAGGGAGGATAAGGAGGGGGGTTGAGGAGGGAGGATGAGGATGATAAGGATAAGGGAGGGAGAGGGAAAGAGACACAGGGGAGGGAGAAGGTGGTGAAAGAGACACAGGGGAGGGAGAGGAAGGGAAGAGACACAGGGGAGGAAGGGGGAAGAGACACAGGGGAGGGAGAGGGGGAAGAGATACAGGGGAGAGAGGGGGGACACAAGAAAGGGGCACAGAGGGCACACAAGAGGAGGACAAAGAGGGCACAAGAGGGACACAGGGGGCAGCACATTTCCCACCCTCAGCTTATTCTCGAGTCACTCATTTTTCCAAGTATTTTGTGGTAAAATAGGGGCCTCGGCTTATACTCGGTCGGCTTATACTCGGGTATATATGGGTAGTTAAAAAATGGACTGGTTTGTCCAAGCATGAAGACATTTTTATTTTTACAAAACTTTACTATTTGTATCCATAATTTATTTGAAAAAAATAATGTACAAAATTACCCACCAATTTATATAACTATTAGTGGTAAAAACCTTAGAAATATACCAATCTAAAGCTTCCCATGATAAACATATTGTAATTTTTTCTCTTGAAATGATTTTCTTATGAGTTTATCAGTGATTCTTAATGCTCTTGTATTTAGATATATTATAATCTTGATGTCATTATTTTTTTACATTTAACCTCAGTATTTTAGGGTCTTTAGATTGGACAAAATAGTATTGGGGAAATTACATAAAAAAAACAAATCTACTCAACGTGTTTCAAATTAACTTTTCTTCTTCAGGACGCACATTTCATTTGAATTCTCCCTTAACACTTTGTGAGAGAATTTTAGGGAGAAAAACTCTTTAAAAGAGAGAAATTATATTTTAATTTTATGATTAAAATAATCAATTATGTTAACATTTACGATTAAAAATTAATAACAACCAATTGTAAGGATATGTATTTATGTATGGATTTCTACAATAAATTGGACCTTTGCTGTGTCACTTTCATTTGCCCCTCAAGCTGCCTCATTATATGTAACAGACACTAAAATAATATTGAAAAAAAGATTTTACTAAACACTGTCACTGAGCATCCTACGTTTGCGGTCCAGTTACACATTAATCTTGAATTAGAAACCTAAATATAAAACTTGGAGAAAGGAAGGGGACATTCGTAGGAAGCGACAGATGCCATGAAATGCTCTCCAGCGTCTTCTGTTACTGTCCAAAGGAAATGTTTTACATGGACCCTGCTGGCTGCGGATAAGATTCCCAGTTACATGGTAGAGATGTAACGTCAATGGGCCCTATTCAATTGCCAAATTGCAATTACTTGAACTCATAAAGCAGCTCGTAAACATTACAGTCATTCAATTGGCTACATTTAGCTAGTCGCATTCCAATTGTGAGTTACCTGCCCACAATCAGTACGGGCCAGCCAAATCTGCAAAACTGGCCTTAGAACTCCATTGGTTTTAGCACAGCTTAAGATTTACGAGTGCTAAATAAATAAAGTTACACAAAATACGAATTCTATTGGACCTGTAGCTCTAGCTTGCCTCATTCAATTGCGATTTGGCCCATTGAATAGGCCTCTATATAAGCACAGAGCATATTTTTTTACAGAGGTTTTTAGTTAGTGAACTTCTATCCAAAAGCAAGGTCTTCACTAACTAAAAACTTCTGTAAACAAAATATGCTATGTGCTTATATAGAGCCCTATTCAATTGTGTCCAATATGCGATCAGACTCGCAAAACGGCAAAATACAGAATTAGGAAAATGAATACCAATACTGTTCTAGTCCATGTGGGTGGCCTGATATGTATTAGCTCATTGATACCTGAGATAAATTTACCCCAAAATTAAACATAAAAATAAATTTTATTTCCCGCAGATTTGCGAGCTTGAGACTGTTGTGCAATAAATTATAATGTCCGCCATCGCTTTCCCCATCATTTACAGGTCAAAATTCATTTTTTATTTGCATTTACAGTGCTACGAATAGGTGTTTAACCCCCTTGCGGGTCCTCTCTAGCAATTGAATCGGGCTCTGTGTTTGTGTTACAATAGAAACAGAGGGTTGATAGTATTATGACATCTCTCCTTCTAATATAATAGCGATATCAGGGGCGAAATGTAAATATGAGAAGGGAGTATGCGCCTGCCTTTGATTTGTATTATAATACAAGATGAGTATACATGTAAAACGTTAATTATAATTGTGTGAATGGGCACTTCAACATCATAAATATGGTGAAGCCATAGCTGTTTTTTTTTGTCAAATTAAACATAATTAGCTAATAACGTTATCCTGGCTAGCATTACATTTGATAAACACAAAATGGATTCCTGTACTCAAAAATTCAGATTTTTCAAACAAAAAATGTTTTATGGCCATGGTTAGTTTGGTACATATTTGGTTGAGGAAAAACGAGCCTTGTTTGCCAAAGTGGTCCTTTTATGCCTCCGGCTCTTAGTTGATTTTAATGGCTCCGAGAAAAAGATTATTACCCCTATCGGTTGACAAATCCACAGATGTCAGGCAAGAGGATAATTTGGCCTTATTTGACTTTAGAGATTTAAGATGATGCATACAATCCTTTAATGGGGGTCACAGCCAGGGCAGTAAGAGGAAGTATGGATTGCAGGGACTTGGCCAATCCATATAGATAGAGTTACACTTACAGCTTTTATGAACACCAGTAATATTATGGTAATTAAGATCAAGCATTTATTATATAACTGTATAAACATGACAAAACTTTTTTATGTAAAATTAATTAGAGGTGTAAAGTCTCATTATCGTATGCCAAAATGTTTGCCGAAAAGGTTTTAACGGACTGTATAATAAAAAATCTATATTTTAAAAATATAATAAGAGCATAATTAAGCAAGGAGAAGTCAAACAGATTTTTAATTAGTTTTTAATTAGAATAAAATGATGTCTGTACTGGTCCCTGGATATATCAATGATACGTATGTGGAAGAAGTGTGTGTGTGTTTTTACATTTTTTGCATAGCTGTGGTTGCATCTACTGATGCAATTTCCTGCTTCTGGGTCAGTGAGGGGTAGGTGGTGTGGAGTTGTCTAGGAAAGGCTTTGTTCGCTCCTTCTCCATCCCTCACTCCACTGGCAGCCATACCATAAACCTTCATGATACAGCTCTAAGGACATTATGTAGCATTAGTGGTGTGGAGCTGCTGTGTAAGCGTGATGAATGTGTGCAGTGTAATAGTGTGCGTGCGCGAGACCAAACCGTTAGCGTAGTGGTGTACTTCCGCATTGGCGTAAAATGGCGGGTAATGTGTGGTATGCGTCTTAGCGGAATATCCGCAGGTCTTTTGTGGTGTTTTGCGAGTTTCTTGTGGTGTTTTGCGTGTTTAGAGTGCTGTAGCCTCGTTTTCGTTTTGTTCGGCGGCCATTTTTTCTCTCGCTTAGCGTTTTTTTTAGTGTCTAAACTCTTTTATTTTTAGTTGAATGAAGGTGTAAGTTGTTTTTTTGAGGTCCTGGATGCTCCCTCTTGCTGTAGGTAAGCTTTTTATGTATGAGCTGTGTGTATTTATTGTGTTTTTAATTTTGTCATGTTCGCGAGTTGCGGACGATTTATGCGAGGTCGTAATGTGTGGTAACGTGTCTCGTATGTTTTTTGCGTTGCGAGGTAAAGTTTGCGAGGGTCGCATTTGGTGTGTCGTGTTGTTTGCGTTGCGACGTAAAGTTTGCGAGGGTCGCGAGGGCCGCAGTTGCTAGCATGGAGCGCCAAAGCGCCTTTGGCGCTCCATGCCAGAAACTGAGGGCCGCAACTCGCTGAGCGAGCCCGCAAGCGTTAGCAACAACTCGTACGCTCACAACTATATATGTGATAATATATAGCTTATACAGGCGTCACCAACTATCCAATCAGTATTCTAATAAAAAATACAATGTCATTTTTTTATGTAAATGTTTTTTCTATTATAATACAATTCACTTGGAATGTTGTAAATATGTGGTAAGTAATAGGCATTTCCCCTTCTGGATTGCTTCCTTGTCATGGTGAAGGGTCTTGTGTACTTCAATGAAGCTGTGAGCTATACCATGTAGGGTCACCCAATTTTGACAGGTCATAGTTGATAACAGATAAACAACAATCTACTGGAGAAGGAACTGGCAGCTCACTCGGGTATCTTTGCTGAGAAAACCATGTAGGCATAACCCAAAAAAAACAGACAGATGTGCTTGGTGTGCTGCTTCCATGTGTTCACCAAGAGTTAGACACGACTGAAGGACTGAGCAACAACAATTAGGCATTTGCTGGTACATTGTATTATATGATTGAATGTCAGTCATACTGTTAGTTTTACTTTTGGGAATAAGTACACCCTAGTGACCCAGTGCTTAGGATGCAGGTGCTTTCACCACAGCATCCTGGGTTCTAATTCAGCCAGGGAGATCACACTGGTCAGTTCTTGGGTGGGAGACCACCTGGAAATGCCAGGAGCTGTGTGTTGTGGCCCACTGGAGAAGGAACTGGTAACCCACTCCAGTATCGCAGTCATGAAAACCAAGTGAATCAGCATGGTGTGTTGTCCATGAGGTCACGGAGAGTCGGACATGACTGAATTACGCCATTTACATAGTTACATAGTATTTAAGGTTGAAAAAAGACTTTCAGTCCATCAAGTTCAACCTTTTAAGATCTCCTCTGATCTGCAATATGAGCATTAACTATTAACTCATTAGTTGTTAATTAATTATTAATCAATTATTTAATTATTTAAGCGAGACTTAGCCAATTGTCTCAAAGGGAAATGTAAAAAATTTGGATCAATACTGTCTCTCTAATTATCCATGATAACCCTGAATTCCCTTTTAATTAGAAATAAATCAAGTCCCCTATTAAAGTTATCTATCGAATCCGCTGTCACCACCTCCTTTGGTAGAGAATTCCACAGTTTAACCACCCTTACTGTGAAGAACCCTTTTCTTTCTTTAAGGTGGAATCTTTTTTCCTCTAACCTCAAGGGATGTCTATCACGACCCACTCTCTGGCTGGGGTCTGCTGACTTGATTTGAGTTACTCTGGACCTTGGAGCCTTTTTGATTGCAGGAACATCATGTCTCAGCCCTTGGTTTAGACTGAGCAATATTGACAGTAAGTCTGACGAATCTTACTGCAAGCATATGTCCCTGGGTAAATAATACATCTGCACACAAAGTCTTGATGAAAATTATGAACAACTTCTTTATTTTTCCACAAGTATTTAAACAACTCACAAAACCAGTACAGGGAGTGGCTACTCTTAGTCAAACCCTCATTCCCCTCTGGCCATTCTCACAGAAGTAATTTGTGGGAACTTATTAGTCTCCTCCCCCAGTGCCTTCCCACTAGGTGTGGCTACAAGCTCATTCTCTCCCTGTCTGTGGAGAGAGTAACATCTCTGCCCTGGCCTATGGCCCTAGTATTGAGGCTGGAAGCCCCTGTACTAGTACTATCCCATTGTCCTACGGTGCCTGGCAGTCTGGCAAATCTCTTTGTTCTGGCCTTGCTATCACTTCAAGTGTTTACTCTAAAGACCATATGGCCCACTCCTGACTGAGAGTTTATACAATGGGGGAGGGTTGACTAATTAAAACATAACTATCACTCCCCAATACAATATACAATATAACACTAACATATTATCCCCCATAACACAATATACAGATGGTGGCGATTGGTATATAACAGTCCAGTCCCAATATAGGCCACTGCTGCCAGTCTCAAGATGGCCCCAGCATAGTTCACGCCAAATCCAATATGGCCCCTGGGTGATTCATGACAACACCTCCCCAAGCGTGGCAGGAAACATCCCTGATTTTTCCAGCTACGCTGATCAGTCATGAATGTGCTGGTTTGGCCCTCTGTATGCTATGCCAGTTCTTGTCTGTCCCAAGGTGCAGAGTAAAAACCTCCCCCAGCCCTTGGCCTTGCTCCCACTGTATAGAGCAAATTGCTCTTCCCATTCACACCCACCCAAATAGTCCAGGGTACCTCCCCAATAATCTGGTATCCCAGAGTACAACAGGTGGGCCACAGTTTCTGTCCCATAGCAACTCTGTTCCCCCCAGCCAGTCCCCACCGATGGGCTGGGATCTCTAATACAGTCTCTGGGCCTATGGGATCGCAAAGGGACAGCTCCTCTTGGCTTCCTTCCTCTGGTCCAGCTGTTTCCGTTGCTGCTTGGGGAGCTACGCTGCTCCCACCCAAGCTGTGCTTACACTCCTCCATTGCCCGGGGTTGAGCAACTTTATCCCAGTCCTTTCTGTTGAACTGGGTCTTTGGAGTGGTGTCTGTTCCAGTGGGCCCCTGGACAATGGTTTTCCAGGGTATCTCCCCACTTGGTACACCCTCTGTCATGGTGCCACTCTGCACCCATAATGCTTTTGCCAAAGCTGGCATGCTTGCTGCCCTGGCCTGGCTCTTTGTGCCCCTGGCACTCTCTTGCTGTGGGAGGTCAGGTTCCCTGTAGCCAGAAACCAATTCTTTTTCCTCCCCACAGTCTCTTAAACAACCCTCCTGGGCTCTGTGCTTCACTAGCACCTCTGGGGACAACTCCCCTGGACTGTCAGGGTACAGACAGTGGTTATCTGATGCAGGCTGGGGAATCTCATCATTCCCACCCAGCCTGGCCTCTAAGGCTCCCTGCCCACCGTCCATTACACAATCATCACGAGCCTCTGGCTCCATTAACAGTTCTGGCCAACACACTTTGCCTAGAACTTCTGAGGGCAGACTTAACTTATCTGGCCCTAGCTTGTGAACAGTTCCCACTTCCTCTGGGATTAAATCTCTTGGGGTATCAGGGGGCAGACATGGATTATCTGACCCCACCCAGGGAACATTCCACTGGGTCTCTGGCTCTTGAGGCTGGTGACTAGGCCCTGACACAGTTACTGCATGTTCTAGGGGCAAACATTCTCCATCCCAAGGAGTTGGCAAAGGAACAGTGTTTATCCCTTCCCACTCCTCACTTTGTTTACAGTCTAGAAATGCCTCTCCCCAGTTCCAGTGAGCATATTCACTCTGGTACATACCGTCTGAGTTGTAAAAATACTTCTTGGGTATCGCATCCCACAATTCCACATACTCAGCCTCCAGTTGCAGCTCTTGCTGAATCAGGGGTTCCAGCAAAGGAGCCTCCGGGAACCATGCTTCCAGTCCCAGACCCCGGCAGCGTTCAACAAACAAGTTATTATGCCTCCTTGCAGTTCCCATGCCACATTCTGGATCACCATTCAGAATCTCACCGACCCCATATTCTAGATCCAAACGAAAATAGAGATCCTCTCTCCGGCCACCCAAGGACTCTATCCTGGCAAGGTACTGTTCCTCCAAGTCCATCTCTTTCTCTACCAGTTCCTCCAACCAGCTTGCCAGCTCATGGCCATGCCATAATTGCATGAATGCCATCCATTGATTTAGCAGGAGTAGTCTGTAGTCCTCTGCTTCCATCTGCTCCATTTTCTGGTCCTTCTCAGAGTACCCCACCACTGTGCCACCAATTATCACGACCCACTCTCTGGCTGGGGTCTGCTGACTTGATTTGGGTTACTCTGGACCTTGGAGCCTTTTTGATTACAGGAACATCATGTCTCAGCCCTTGGTTTAGACTGAGCAATATTGACAGTAAGTCTGACGAATCTTACTGCAAGCATATGTCCCTGGGTAAATAATACATCTGCACACAAAGTCTTGATGAAAATTATGAACAACTTCTTTATTTTTCCACAAGTATTTAAACAACTCACAAAACCAGTACAGGGAGTGGCTACTCTTAGTCAAACCCTCATTCCCCTCTGGCCATTCTCACAGAAGTAATTTGTGGGAACTTATTAGTCTCCTCCCCCAGTGCCTTCCCACTAGGTGTGGCTACAAGCTCATTCTCTCCCTGTCTGTGGAGAGAGTAACATCTCTGCCCTGGCCTATGGCCCTAGTATTGAGGCTGGAAGCCCCTGTACTAGTACTATCCCATTGTCCTACGGTGCCTGGCAGTCTGGCAAATCTCTTTGTTCTGGCCTTGCTATCACTTCAAGTGTTTACTCTAAAGACCATATGGCCCACTCCTGACTGAGAGTTTATACAATGGGGGAGGGTTGACTAATTAAAACATAACTATCACTCCCCAATACAATATACAATATAACACTAACATATTATCCCCCATAACACAATATACAGATGGTGGCGATTGGTATATAACAGTCCAGTCCCAATATAGGCCACTGCTGCCAGTCTCAAGATGGCCCCAGCATAGTTCACGCCAAATCCAATATGGCCCCTGGGTGATTCATGACAATGTCCTCTTGTCAGTTGAAAACCTCTTGGCACAAAAAGCTCCCTTGACAAATCTTTATACTGACTCTGGATGTATTTATATAAGGTAATCATATCTCCTCTTAGACGCCTTTTTTCTAGAGAAAATAAGTTTAATTTGGTTAGTCTTCATAACTTAGCCCCTCCATTCCCCTTATTAGCTTTTTTGCCCTTCTCTGTACCTTTTCCAGCTCTAAAATGCCCTTTTTATGAAGTGGTGCCCAAAATTGTACTCCATATTCCAAATGAGGGCGTACTAGAGATTTGTATAGTGGCAGAATTATATCTTCTTCCCTGGCTTCTATACCCTTCTTAATACATGCTAATATTTTATTGGCCTTTGCAGCTGCTGCTTGGCTTTGAGCACTGTTACCTAGGTGGTTGTCCACAAGCACTCCCAAATCCCTTTCAATATCTGATACACCTAGATTTGCTCCATTAAGATTATAAATTGCATGGCTATTTTTCCTTCCCAGATGCATAACCTTACATTTATTCGTATTAAATCTCATCTGCCATTTAGATGCCCATTCCTCAATTTTATGTAAATCCCCTTGGAGGGAAAGCATATCATTATCTGATTTAATTACCTTGCCATCAGCGAAAATGGAGACCCCACACTCCAATCCTACCTCTAAGTCATTAATAAATATGTTAAAAAGGAGAGGACCTAATACTGAACCCTGAGGACCCCACTTACCACATTAGACCAATCGGAGTATGTTCCATTTACAACAACCCTTTGCTTCCTGTCTTTTAGATAGCTCTCAATCCATGAGCAGATATTTACTGCTATTCCTGTATCCCCTGGTTTGCCCAATAGTCTCTCATGTGGCACTGTATCAAAAGCCTTTGCAAAATCCAAAAAGACTACATCCACTGAGTTGCCTTGATCCAGGTTCCTACTAACCTCTCCATAGAAACTAATTAGATTTGTTTGACATGACCTATCCCTCATAAATTCATGTTGACTACTACTTATAATCCTGTTCAAATAGACATATTCTTGTATATTATCCCTTATTAACCCTTCTAAAAGCTTGCCCACTACAGAAGTGAGGCTCACTGGTCTATAATTCCCCGGATTTGCTCTTGCTCCCTTTTTAAATATAGGTATCACATCAGCTTTTTTCGAGTCATCTGGTAGAGACCCTGTGTTGAGTGAATCTTGAAAAATTAAATATAATGGTTTGGCTATTACAGAACCCAGTTCGCTTAGTACCCTTGGATGTATTCCATCAGGACCCGGGGCTTTATTAACATTTATTTTTTCCAACCTCTTTTGGATTACTTCCTGTGTAAACCAATTATTTGGCAAAGGTAGTGTAGCCCCATTATGTTGCAGTGTCCCAACCACTGGTACCTCCCTTGTGTATACCGAAGAAAAGAACCTATTTAGCTCATCTGCCTTTTCCTGGTCACTAATTATCAGACAGCCTGTTTCACATTGTAATGTTCCTATAGCTTCCTTCCTCGCCTTCTTCCCATTAATATACTTAAAAAATATTTTAGGGTTAGTCTTACTCTCTTTTGCAATAAATTTTTCATTTTCTATTTTAGCCAGTCTAATTGCGCTTTTGCAAGCCTTGTTGATTTCCTTGTATTCCTGTAAAGCAGTCTCTGTCCCCTCTTGTTTGTATAATTTAAATGCCTGTTTTTTATTTAATATCTTGATCTTTAAATCATTGTTAAGCCACATTGGATGGGATTTACTCCTTTTACTTTTATTCCCACACGGTATATGCCGATGTGTATGTATATTTAGTAAGGATTTAAATGTTGTCCATTTATGTTCAGTATTTTTACCTATAAGTTCTCTGTCCCAGTCTATACTTTGTATTGCTGCCCTTAGACCGTTAAAATCTGCCCTTTTAAAATTAAGAGATTTTATTGGCCCCATAAAATGTTTTTTTTTTAAATTCAATCTCAAATGAGACTGTGTTGTGATCACTGTTTCCCAAAGGTTGCCCTATTCCAACATCTGATACTATATCAATATTATTTGTCATGAGTAAATCTAAGATAGCTTCATTTCTAGTAGGTTCTTGTATTGCCTGGGCCAGATAATGATCCCTGAGTGTACTCAAGAACCTGCTCCCCTTAGCTGAACTGCTGGTCTCATTTATCCAGTTTATTTCAGTTTATTTACATGGGGCACCATTATGATAGCGGCAACACAGTTGTAACATATCCCCATGGGGGAATTGGGTAGCTTCTTGAGAACATGGCAAAGATTTTAAGATGCATATTTGGCCCTTTCTTAGCCTACAAGAAATGTATTGAAAATCGCACATTGTCATGTTTCCGATTATAGAACGAAGAAGTCGTGTTTCTGTGAGAAAATAAGGATGTAAACATTTGCTTTAAATGCATCATTGTTAAATGGTACCCATTGGCAAATGGTATAAAAATGAGAAAAGACAGACATAGCATAGAAATGAAAACTGATTATTTTAAAGAGAATGGATTGAAAACACACACACAAGGAATGTGCATAATCCCACCTCTTCTGAAAGGCTTGTAAGAAAATGGACTAGTATGAGTATATCTTAAGCAATCCACAAACCCTCAAGCATAAAAAACAACATGTGTCTCACTCACTGCATTATCTGTTACGACAGACTCGGAAATGTCTTGAAAACTACACAAAAGGCAGAAGACATGGTGAACTGGGAAAGTTATGCTGTCGACACAACGCGTTTCGCACCTGGAGTAGTTGAGGTTTAGGACTGCATCTCCTGCATATAACCATAAATCCACCATAGCACCTCTCTCTCTCTAGATTGTAAGTTCTCTTGATCCAATCCATCATTATCACAAGTACATTATGTATTGTGCTGTATTTCTTTTCTTTGTTTAAGTAGTGCACGGACTTTGAAAAATGTCTAGACCGTCCAGTATTTAGGTCTAACAAGGTGTGGACATGGATGACTCCAAATGCTATTGAATACTAATTGGTTTGCATATATACACACAATGTTATCAGAAGTCCTGGCCTGCCTAGGGGTACCAGCCTGTCCAGATTTAGTATTAAACAGAGTAGGCAGGTGCCTAGGAATGCCTGCTTGCTAGAGGGACACCATGTTCCAGCTCTGAAATTTGAACTTTCTATACCTAAAATAGCTGGAATATATCTGGAAATTCTGATGCCTTATAACCAGGAATTACAAAATCTCCTCTCTGGCTGAGATTTTCTGCTCATCAAAAACGTCCTCTCTGTCTACGTGTAGTACTGTTGTAAAATCAAATTATATCAATTATTCATTACCGTAATTATTATACAATAAAGGCAATTTCTCTGTTAGATCCAGGGTGTATATAATATATTTGAAGAATGTAGAGTTATTATTTTGGAATTTTAACCCTGTATTTTTCTACCTTATAAGAGCAATTTAAAAAAGACAGTGCAGAGATTATAAATACGGTATAAATTACAACTAAAGATAATAACGAATACCTATTGGATTTTAATAATAAGGTTTATTTTCTAACATACATCAATCACATATAATAGTTGTCAAACTGCGAGACGTCGTCACGCTTTGCGTGGTGCGTATGAATTAGGCGATGAGCGCCTCAGGCGATCATCGCTTGTGAGCCTCGTGAAGCAAGGCGAGCCGTTAACGCGTAGCACTTAGGCGATGAGCGTCTTCGGCATAGCGAGGCGAGCTGTTAAGGCAATTAAACTCACAGCAATTAAACTCACAGCGAACCGAGGCGAGCAGTGAAGGCAATTTAACACGCGGGACTTAGGGCCTCATTCAATTGCGATTTGGCCAATTGAATAGGGCTCTAAATAAGCACATGGCATATTTTTTTTAAAAACATTTTTAGTCTGTGAACTTCTATACAAAAGCAATGTTTTTACTAACTAAAACCTTATTTAAAAAAAATATGCTATGTGCTTATTTAGAGCCCTATTCAATTGGCCAAATCGCAATTGAATGAGGCCCTTAGTAAACGCGCAATCGCATTAGCCTTCAAGCACTTGACAAATGCGTAACTTAGAAAAAAAAATACGAGATAGCAAAAATTCGAGGTTAACGGCCGACCCGCAAAAAACAAAAACCACAAAAAACACAAACAAAATACAAATAAATACAACAGCATACAAAAAAACATCACCCACAGCACGGGGGAACAGCCAGGACGTCTGGGAGTGAGGTGGAACGCGATTTGAATGCGATTTTGACGACTTTCACCACACGAAAATCGCCTAAGCGGGGAAAAAATGGCAGCGGAAAAAAATAAAACAAGATCACAAGACCCCGGACCACGCAAAACACTGCCAAACGCATAGCACTTTCACACAGGAACAAACGAAATACAAAATACACTATTACACATGGCGGAAAATGGTTGCCAGCCGCGCAACACATTAAAACCATTACAAATCTACAATGGCGCTTTACACAACGACACCAACGGATTTCCCTCGCGCATGCAGCCTATTTCTAATGCACAGTTGGGACATTCATTGCACTTTATCATCAGGGCATCAACACTCACTGTACATTGTATGGTGCCGGAAAATATAAACAGATTGTTAGCTCTTCAGGCTATTGATTGCTGCATATATTAATTATAAATAGGTAAAGTATATTAATTTAGTCAAGAACTAATTAATTAATTATTGATTAAGTAAATATAGATACATTTATATCTCTCTTTATAATGAGTGACGAAGGTGCTCAGAGGAGCAAAAATAGCAGACAAGAGGCTCGCCATGAGCGCCGAAGGTCCTCACAGTACAAAAAGGTTTACATTGTGTGTTATTTTTGACGGGCAAGTCGCTAGTGTGTGTAATATTTACCTCTCATCACCATTTTTGATGCAACTACAACTGTGCTGTTATCAGTGTTTTGCCCATCAACTATAAGACACAGGGGAGGGGAGAGACACAGGGGAGGTGAGGGGGGGGGACACAGGGGAGGGGAGAAGGGGGGGTGACACAGGGGAGGGGAAGGGGAGAGGGGGGTAGAGACACAGGGGAGGGAAAGGGGAGAGGGGGGAAGAGACACAGGGGAGGGTGGGGGAGAGAGACAGGGGAGGGGAGTGGGGGTAGAGACACAGGGCAGGGGAAGAGACACAGGGGAGGGTGGGGAAGAGAGACGGGGAGGGGGGAAGAGACAATGGGGGGAAGACACACAGAAGAAGGTGGGGAAGAGACACAGGGTAGCGGAAGGGGAGAGGGGGGAAGAGACACAGGGGAGGGGGAGGGGTGAAGAAACACAGGGGAGGGGAAGAGACACAGGGGAGGGTGGGGAAGAGAGTCAGGGGAGGGGAGAGGGGGAAGAGACACAGGGGAGGGGAAGAGACACAGGGGAGGGTGGGGAAGAGAGACGGGGAAGGGGGAAGAGAAACAGGGGAGGGGAGAGGGAGAAAGAGACACAGGGGAGGGAAGTGGAGAAAGAAACAGAGGAGGGAAGGGGGGAGATACACAGTGAAGGGAAGGGGGAAGAGAAACAGGGGAGGGGGAGACACAGGGGAGGGAAGGGGGGAGACACAGGGAAGGGGGGAGAGACACAAGGGAGGGAGAAGGGCAATTTACTAGAAATTAATAGTTACCTACACTCGCCTGCCTACATTGTTTTCTGTCTCAAGCCATCTGAAATTATGATAAATACAAACCCTAAGACAAGGACTAATTAGTGTAATATATAACCTATATATCGATAGCAAGTAATTAAATTATATACAGAGGCACAACATGCAACTGCTATAGGGGCAGATATGAATATTCTGCCTGGGGGCTCCAGAGATGTAAATCTGGCACTGGGTAACAGAGGCAAAGTTTAGAAACCTCTGATGTAGTGTAACATGCGATCTCATTGGAGGTCTCTGAATGAAATGAGTTAATGTAATAAGAGATATAAATAAATTGCCCAAAACTACCAGTATAATGTATATATTTTATATAAATATAAATTCCCCTTGCAACAAGCTGATGGGGATGTGCATTTGTCATTACCTGTTTAGCAGTTATTGATGTATCGGAAGAATATCACAACATGCCTTGCAAATTGTGTGTTTGCGTCATTCAGTTGTGCCCAACTCTCTGTGACCTCATGGACTGTAACAAACCATACCAATCCACTTGGTATTCAAGGCAGATGCTGGAGTGGATTGCCAGTTCCTTCTTCAGTGGGCCACAGCATATAGCTCCTGGCATCCCTAGGTGGTCCCTCATCCAAGCAACCCTGCTTGGCTTCAGGGTAGTGTGACCTCTTGGTTCCCTAACATCAATTTTTACCTGTCAATCATACTTTCTGCTCCACCTACCAAGCTTATGCAGTTATCTATCTCTGCAGTGTTATGATTGCTAGCAAGCTCATTACTTCCACTACATGTATGTGATACTTGGCTGTTATTATCTGTTTATTTAACAGATTTGTATTTTCTTATTATTTTTGGTAAACAACAGTTCGTACACAGCATTGTAGGAAATGTGGTATCGTGTATAACAATCGTTATAATGATTTTACACATAGCAAGATTATGTAAAAACAAACAAAACAATAAATAAATATTAGGTTTCATACAAAGGGAGAATGCATAGAAATAAATATCAACATGTGTTTACAGTTAACTACAACAAGCAATTGTAATTACGCAGTTATGGAAAGGAAATGTATACAAACAAGTATAAGCGCTGATTGTTGTGTTGTTTAAAGGAGAACGCAGGATTTTTTTAGTGGTGGGACCTTTAAATGGCCCCAGAAAAGACCTCCCCACAAGGTGCAGAGGTTTTGTAACCAAATATTATATTACTAATGACGGCATGATCTAGTGTTATACATTGTGTTTTCTGTCTGTTTATGTACTCTTTCTTTCCCCCCTTTCCATCCCCTGTGTCTCTCCCCCTTCTCCTGTTTTTCTTTGCCCCGCTTTGTCTCTCCCCCTCCCTCCGCTGTGTCTGTTCCCCCCTCTCCCTCCCCTGTGTCTCTTCCCCCCTCTCGCATCATCTGTGTCTCTTCTCCCTCCCCTGTGTCTCTTCCCCCTCTCCCTCCCCTGTGTCTCCCCCTCCCCTGTGTCTCTTCCCCCCTCTCCCTCCCCTGTGTCTCTTCCCCCTCCCCCTTTGTATCTCCCCCTCTCTCCCTTCCCTGTGTCTCTCCCCCTCTCCCTCCCGTGTCTCATGACCCCCTCTCCCTCCCCTGTGTCTGTTCCCCCATCTCCCTCCCTCCCATCTCTTCCCCCTCTCTCCCTCCTCTGTGTCTCTCCCCCCTCTTCTTTCCCTGTGTCTCCTCCCCTCCCTCCCCTGTGTCTCTTCCCCCCTCTCCCTCCCCTGTGTCTCTTCCCCCTCCCCCTTTGTATCTCCCCCCTCTCTCCCTCCCTGTGTCTCTCCCCCTCTCCCTCCCGTGTCTCATGACCCCCTCTCCCTCCCCTGTGTCTGTTCCCCCATCTCCCTCCCTCCCTCCCATCTCTTCCCCCTCTCTCCCTCCTCTGTGTCTCTCCCCCCTCTTCTTTCCCTGTGTCTCCTCCCCTCCCTCCCCTGTGTCTCCTTCCCTCCTCTCCCTCCCCTGTGTCTCCTTCCCCCTCTCCTGTGCCTCTTTTCTCCCTCTCATTTTCCCCCTCCCCATCTCCCTCCCCTGTGTCTCTTCCCCCCTCTTCCTCCCCTTTGTCTTTTCCCCCCTCTCCTTTTCCTGTGTCTCTTCCCCCCTCTCCCTCCCCTGTGTCTCTTCCCCCTCCCCCTTTGTATCTCCCCCTCTCTCCCTTCCCTGTGTCTCTCCCCCTCTCCCTCCCGTGTCTCATGACCCCCTCTCCCTCCCCTGTGTCTGTTCCCCCATCTCCCTCCCTCCCATCTCTTCCCCCCTCTCTCCCTCCTCTGTGTCTCTCCCCCCTCTTCTTTCCCTGTGTCTCCTCCCCTCCCTCCCCTGTGTCTCCTTCCCTCCTCTCCCTCCCCTGTGTCTCCTTCCCCCTCTCCTGTGCCTCTTTTCTCCCTCTCATTTTCCCCCTCCCCATCTCCCTCCCCTGTGTCTCTTCCCCCCTCTTCCTCCCCTTTGTCTTTTCCCCCCTCTCCTTTTCCTGTGTCTCTCCCCCCTCTCCGTCCCCTGTGTCACTTCTCCCTCCCCTGTGTTTTCCAATTTGTATGTAATATTTATTTTTTAAACAATTTAAGGAAGAGGTTTAACAAATGTAAATATATGGGTAGTGTGAATATACCTTGTTGTATTTTGCGTTGTTCAGTTGTGTCTGACTTTCTGTGACGTCATAGACTGCAACACACCATGTACAGTAGATTGACTTATTATTATTCATGGCAGAGATCCTGGAGAGAATTGCCAGGTCCTTCTCAGGTGGGCCACAGTGCACAGCTCCTGGTATTCCAAGGTGGTCTCCCATCCAAGTACTGACCAGGACTAACCCTGCATGGCTTCAGGGTGATGTCCTGACTGGTATCAAACTCAGGTTGCAGCGGTGAACAGAGGCAGAGATACAGCCGGTGAAACCGGTGCAAGGCAACAAGGTCCCTGGCCTCTGAGGGTCTCTGCAGACGTCATGTGGCACCTGCGGCACTCCATTGACCCCGCAGTTTCTCGATGGCCTGCACGGCCCCTATGGCCCTCTCATGGCCCCAGTGGGTTTTTGGTGGCCCCCGCAGGTCTTCATTGGATCCCCTGTGGCCCCCACAGGTTTTCTCTGGATACCCTGGGGTCACTGTGACCCCCAGGGCCCTCTATGACCCCAATGGCCCCTTATGGCCCCCTGGACCTCCCATGGGTCCTCTGTGGCCCCTTATGGCCCACTGTGGCCCCCACAGGCCCCTGGGGTTCTCTGTGCCCCCTGCAGGCCCTGTGGCACCCTGCAGCTCCCTGTGTCCCCCCTCAGCCTCTGCCTCCCACAGCCCCTTGTGGCCCCCTCAGTTCTAGCGAGCCCCTGCGGCCCCCTGCGGACCTCTGTGGTCTCCCTTGGCCTTATGTGGCCCCCTAGGTTTTGAAACATAGCCCCAATTTAATGAGGCTGAAAGAGCGAGAAACATTTAAATATTTAAAGGTATATCTAAGTTTCCCTGGGCCTCATTTAATTATCGGCCGTAAAACGGCCGCAAAGCCGCGATTCCTTGTGGCCGTCTTACGGCCCTGTGTAGAGCTACCTTTACCTTGCAATTCAAATAGACGGCGCTGCAAGGATATCCCCCTTACGGCCTGCCGCATATCATGCAACCGGCCGCAAGGTCTGACAACTTTAAATGCAAAAATAAATTCAAGATGGCACTGAAGAGCTCTGTAAATGCTAGGGATCATAATATGGGACATGAGGATTAATAGCAACCCCCTCTCAAGCTGGCACATCAGCCCAAATCCGATATTTCATTAACGGTTTATTTTCCGTCCCGCAGCGTGGGCGGGTCTGACATGAATTAAAATAAAAATTATTTGCGGATTTGAGTGTAGGGGAATGTTGTGCTATGAATGCTAACACCTACAATCACTTTATCATCTCATAAGAGTGCAGGATGGCTTTATTATGTGCCTAATTGTGTGCCTGCGGGGACCTTTTTGGTGCAAGTAAGCTGCGGCTCGGTTTTAGCCTTGCAGAGAGGTTTCCCGGAGCAATTGAATAGCAACCGGGATTTTCTTGCGGCCGAAACTCTTGCAGCCGTTTAAGATCAGAGGCTTTCCTGCGGCGCGAGTGGCCGCAAGGGATAACAAGGCGCCGGCCGCAAGCCTGCCGGAGCCCCTGGCCGGAAGGGAATAGAATAGGCAAAAAGCCTGCGGCCGGTCCTTGAGGCCCCGCATCTCCTACGGCCGATAATAGAATGAGGCCCCCTGTGTGTAACATTCTCTAATCTAACACACACTGCTCAAATCAGACACACATAACATTGAGTAATTCTATACACATACACATTTTTTTTTATGGTTTCCACACCCCCAGAGGTGCCTGGTACCAACCAATTGAAACACTGCATTCAAATACAGTTTTTAACCCTATACTAACATTCAAGCTAACAGCTGAACAGTGGAGAAATCCACAGCAGCAATGTCTGAGCGCCTCCTTGCTTTCTTTTGGTGGGGACTACACGTCCCATGATGCTTTGCAGAACTTGACATACAAGAGATAGCAACAATGCAGTAGCTGCCTGTGACAGGCCAAAAATATTATGAATTTTATGCTAATTTAATTTGAATTTTTTAGAGGCATCCCTTGTCAAAATCAACTGCCATAAATGCTGAAGAAATTTGCAAATTGTTGGGTAAGTTTATTAATGTTTATTTCAGGATTTTTTCATGCAAAAAATGTTTTCTTACACAACTGATTCTCCTCTATAAGATGCATTCATAATCCATGAAATTAAATATGCCTTTAGCATCTGAGAACAATGCTTAGGAGAAGATGCACCCCTAAGTTTGCCTCATGTACATCTTAATTATTTTTTAAATATATATATATAGGTATTCCTGTTGATACAAGTACTTTAAAGGTCAAACCAGAACGTTATAAGTATTGAAAAGTAATTATATACACAGTATATTATATACCTAGTAAAATCCAGGAAACTTCCATATCTCTTTAAAGGGATGTGTAAATTTGCTAGATTATGAATGTATCTGATAGATGAGAATTAGTAGTGTGTACATTTTTTTGCATGACAAATTACCAAAACTTGAAGTCAGCAAAATGTCTTGTATTTTCTGACAGCAGGGTTGAAATCAGGGTTAACACCCTCCAAACCCAGGCTAAATTAAGATCAAATTTAAAACAATTTGTTTTGGCCAATCAGGTTAGCTGAAACATTCTAATTAACTCTGAGTTCCTGATGGTGGTGCGAAGCAGCCTGTGATATGTAGTGTATCACTGATGTTGCTGCTGATGTACAGACATGAAGGTGAAAGGAGATTGGCTGAGCAAGCAACAGCAAGTAAATAGTGGGTTAATATTGCTACCCTGATGCTGCATGCTGATTGGGGGGATCAGATGCCGGCGTAGACACCCCATGGAGGTGTCAACATAACTATTAGAGGGATATTAATAAAAATAAATTGTTTTATAAGATGTGCTGCATACATATAGGCTGTTTTTTGCCTAAGAATTGCAGAAATGTAATAATCCATGAAACTTTCATATCCCTTTAAGTACTTGCAAAAAGATTAAGTATACTTTTAAATATATAACCATAGAAAATAATGAGTTTTTCATGGGAATTTCCCTTTAATATAATACTTCTTTAAGCTGCAAATTCTCTTTTTTCCAGAGACTAAAGTAAACATTGAAGCATTTCATTTATTTCCTCTTTGCATGGCTATTTCATCTTAAGATCTCTTCTCAAAGCTTTTCAATTACTGGACATTCACACAAGCATTAACTCAATCATTTGGACTTTACCAAAAAGAAACTCCCAGCATTTATTTGTGTTCCCTGGTGATTAGCTCTCAAAGCCTGTCCAACAATGTAAGTTTAGACATGTAAGCTCATTTGCCCATGACTTATTTACCCCATGCCAAGGTGGAATGACATCATACGTTTGGACAGAGACTTCCAACCAAACGACTACTGAATATTTCTTCTCCTCAAGTCTATGCATGTGGTAAAATACAGCTTAATCCTTCTCAAAAGCTTTACACTTTAATATGTTCACTTTATCTCTTGCCACAGAATTTTTTTCCTCGTTTTCTCGTGACCTTAGGAACTTCCAATATTTGACATACATATATGGCCCTAGGGCGATCTAGACAAAGACAACTGAAAGAAAGGCAGTAATATGCGGCTTCTTAGGAAACAAATATATTTACTGATTATAAGGATTTTTTTGAGATAATTTCTTTTGTGAATTTCCATATAATTGTGCCCGTTTCCTTTCCTGTGTCAGCATAATTTATTTTATGAAAAGTATCACGTAACAGGGATTTTCAGGAGACAAAGTGAAAGGTGCTAAGATGTCTTGGCTGGTAGTGAACTCTCATCTCATTCGATTTTCTGATCATTTAAAAGTAGGTAAGCAATGCAACAAGTAGCAGAAAAGGCCAGCAGGATACTTAGGGCCTCATTAAATTGCGATTTGGCCAGTTAAATAGGGCTCTATATAAGCACAAAATATTTTTTTACAGACATTTTTAGTTAGTGAACTTCTATCCAAAAGCAAGGTCTTCACTAACTAAAAACTTCTGTAAAAAAAATGCTATGTGCTTATATAGAGCCCTATTCAATTGGCCAAATTGCAATTGAATGAGGCCCTTTGTTGTGTAGGAAGTAAAATTAACAGCAGTGGTGGAGCCCCATGGCCCACAACATGGGGCTATATTCTATTAGCTACGTGCAAATGCTTTGAACTCAAAAATTTGGCTTTGGGTGTTTTTTTTAATAAAATTCTAAGTCATTAATACATACTGTATGTTATAAAGGAGAGGACCTAATACTGAACCCTGAGGAACCCCATTTCATTAACACTGTAGATGTATGTGTACATATCCAATATCCGTCATGTGCCAGTGTGACCCCCCCCCAAGTGAAATGCGCATGATTGCGTCAGTGTAGGTCCATGCTATGGATAATCTACAACTACAGCAATAACAATATGGAGGTCTCGCTATCAAGTGAGAACTATTAATAGAAAAATGGCTTTACCCATCGTGAAAGATAGAAAGCCTAAAGTAGGTAATGCCATCTCTTTATTTTACTAAGGTAATACAAGAACATATGTTACAAAGTGGAATATTGATTAAATTTGTATTTTTTCCCAACTTCGGTTTTCATATTCTTCCTCTGTCAGTTCTCCTTTATAATTAGAACATGGTATTGTTTTTTTAATTTGGTTAATCACAATTATTTTCTCTACTATTCCTAAGAGTACAATCTGTCTGGGAGGGGTACAATATATATATATATATATATATATATATATATATATATATATATATATATATATATGTATATACATATATATATATATATATGTGTATATATATATATATATATATAAATATATATATATATATATATATATGTGTGTATATATATATATATATGTATGTATATATATATATATATATATATATATATATGTGTATATATATATATATATATATATACATATATATATATATATATATATACATATATATATATATATATATATATATATGTGTATATATATATGATGCACCAATGCAGCGCTCCAATACTAAGGCCCTCATTCAATTGCAATTTGGCCAATTGAATAGGGCTCTAAATAAGCACACAACATATTTTTTTTAAATAAGTTTTTAGTTAGTAAATATCTATCCAAAAGCAAGTTTTTCACTAACTAAAAACTTCTTTAAAAAAAATATGCTATGTGCTTATTTAGAGCCCTATTCAATTGTCCAAATCGCAATTGAATGAGGCCCTAAGTAGGTAATGCATTAAAGAATGCTTTCATTCTTTTTTTTTTATTCTCCAAAAACATTTTCCCATTATCATGTCTCGTTTGTCAAAACAGCGTGCTGTAAATATGACATTTCTGTGTCCTTTTAAACTCTTAGATCCACAGCAAGGATATAACCAAGGGAGAACTTCAAAGAGGTGCTTTGGTCGGTTTTATGTCTTAAAAAGAGATTACACCTGGGTTTTTTTCAAAGCTTGGAATGTGTCAGCAGTACTAATTTGTTTTAAGAATAAGTAGGTCAGATTTCAATGAGATGGTTAAAAAACGCAAAGTGACTAAATACACCCTGAGACCATCTCGTGTGAATTTAAATGGCCACTTCCCAGCAATTACACATAATGTATAGGAGAGTTAATTAGTGCTCATTGGAAAGTTCAGAGACTTCGATAGCTTATCTAAAAAAAAAAGTGCTCACAACTGTGTCAGGATCTTTCCTGTTATGGTGTCGGGACAGGTCCGTAGCTGCAGTGCGGCCTCCAACAGATAGATGGCGCTGCCGATAGTTTGCAGCGCTGCCGATATGTGAGAGTTCTAAGCTTATAATGTTAGCCTAACCCTTGAACTAACCCCAACCTTAACCCTAACCCTCACCCTAACAGTTTACCTAAGCCTTGACTCTATGATATGGCACCAGAATATCGGCAGCGCCATCTCGCCGCCACTGCTGCTGCCTTGTGCTGCGCTACCATAAAACTGACAAAAGCACCATAAGAAGATAGGACACTGTGTCAATGTCACTATTTCTAGCTTTAACATCTTATCTCCTCAAATATGGAACAGTAACTCAAAAATGAGGTCCTTTTTACATGCATTTTTATTTAAAGTTGTGTTGTCGCTCATATAAAATAAATGTAACAATTTATTTTTCTATGGAATCTACCATTTTGACTTCACCACATCAATTTCCTGTGGTGGGAAGAACCTTTGAATACACCAGTTGTATGCCTGCACAATGGGAATGTGTCAGTGTTATCTGCCAGTGCTCTCAGCAGAACTAAACTGAAGTTAATCACTTTACAAGGATCCGCCCTCCTTAAAATGTAACAGTACATTTATACAGGGGTGTCGGAACCGGAATAATTCTGGGGGGAATACAGCTCATATACACAGGCTGTAAAATAGTTTATATATACATACATACAAACAGAGAAACATCTGGGGGGGGGGGGGGGTTGTCCCGCCATCCCCTCAATTCCTATCATCACATATAATATTTGTTAAACTGCGATTTGACGCTTGCGAGCCTCGCCGCAATTCCGAACGAAGACGGCAAAGACACTAACACTTACACCAACAACGCCAGGCGGATGGAGGGGGACACAGGGGAGGGAGGGAGGAGGGAAAGAGACACGGGGGGGGGGGGGGGGAGGAAGAGAAGAGACACATAGGATAGACGGAGGGGAAAGAGACACCATAGAGGGAGGAGGGGAAAGAGACACAGGGAAGGGAGGAGGGTAAATAGACACAGGAAAGGGAGGAGGCTAAAGAGACACAGGGGCAGGAGGAGGGGAAAGAAACAAAGGGGATGGAGGGAGGAGGGTGGAAAGAGACACAGGGAAGGGAGGAGGGTAAAGAGACACAGGGAAGGGAGGAGGGTAAATAGACACAGGAAAGGGAGGAGGGTAAAGAAACAAAGAGGAGGGAGGAGGGGAAAGAGACACAGGGGATGGAGGGAGCAGGGGAAAGAGACACTAGGGAGGGAGGAGGGGAAAGAGACACAGGGGATGGAGGGAGGAGGGGAATGAGACACAGTGGAGGGAGGGAGGAGGGGAAAGAGACTCAGGGGATGGAGGGAGGATAGGGATAGATGCACAGGGGATGGAGGAAGGAGGGAAAGAGACCCATGGGATGGAGGGAGGAGTGGAAATAGTCACAGTGGAGGGAGGAGGGGAAAGAGACACAGGGGAGGGAGGAGGGGAAGAGACACATGGGATGGACGGAGGAGGGGGAAAGAGACACAGGCGGGGGGAGGGCTGAGGGAGAGACATAGGGAAGGGAGTGAAGAGTGGAAAGAGACACATGGGAGAGAGGGAGGAGGGGGTGTAAGAGACAGAGGGAAGGGAGGGAGGTGGGGGGAAGAGATACAGGGGAGGGAGGTGGAAAGAGGCACGGGGAGGGGGGAAAGAGACACAGGGCAGGGAGAGGGGGGGAGGACATGAAGTATTATACCATCATTTATGATGGGCAGAGGACTAGTAAAACTGTAGTATGCGGGTCTCTTTGGCACTCTAATTTGTTGTTGTGTATTCAAATTACCTTTAGTTTTTTTTATCACCCTAAAGGTGATAAAAGACTCCAGACGTGGACTCCTTGCTCACTGTGCCTTTGGGAGTACAGCTGCACCTCACTGATGAGGCCCAAGAGAGGCTGAATTGTACATCTGGGGTTTGCTGTTTCTCCTCTTCAGGTAGAATTGCCTGGTATTTCGGGGCTGGATCACTCTTCTGAGTGAGACCAGACTGATATACTACAGGATATTTCTTCCTGTGAAGAGCACAAGTGAGCTAAAAGAGGTTGCTCTCTGAGTAGGTAACCAGACCTATAGGACAAACCTACTTAGGTATTGTTCGTTCTCAGATTGAGCTCTATGGTACATGCCATTATATCGTCATGACTGGAATACTGGAAGGGCCTTTATCTAAGACTGCCCAATAAAAATTAACAAACCAGGTGCCATATAAGACTTGTTCTCCACTGGCTCCCTGTGAAAGACCACATCAACTTTAAGTTTGGCCTTCTGACATACAAAGCTCTACATGATGAAGGCCACAACTCACTGAAGGAGCTCCTCAATTCTTATCTCCCAACTCGTACTCTTTAACCTACAGCTGGAAATTTAGTAACCATCCCCAGAATCTTTACATAAACCCATGGGTCCTGATAATTAGTGTATGGATCCAGGATAAAGGAACTCTTTACCACACTCAATAACAGATGCCTGAAACATGGACATTTTCAATAAGACTGAAGATCATGCTCTTCACCGATGTCTTGAAATAAGTAAATTTTCTCTTCTTGCTTTGAAAGAATCTGGGGGGTGGGGGTGCTATATAAATATAAATTACACATAACAGAAGGATTTGTTTGATAGTTGGGCCAGATTGAATTTAACAACACCCCTTTCCCTTCGAAGGCCCAGAAGCAAACTCCTTGCGTCATGAAATGCAAACGATGCCCACCAAAAATGTAAACACCCTTCTTACACACATACAACTGGTTGCCTCCAGATTCCGCCAGAGTCATCAACATTTTTTTTTTTTCCTAACTAAAATCTTGCTTTTTGACTTTCTTCGCTACCTAATTATGTTTCATCAGACTCAACATTCTCAAACATTTTACTTGTTTTTCATTGTACAGAAAGAGATGACTTGTGAACAGGCTTAGGCCTAATAACACATAGGACACATTTGTAGATAATCAGTTTGGAATAAATTGTCACTATAGAATAAGATTGTCCAAATAAGTATTGTTTAATTAAATAATTGTTTGAGACCAAATTAAATTGTAAATCAGATCTCCAAAAGGTTAATTATTCAGATTAAAAAATGGCCCGAAAAATTCTCAATATATGAGCAAAAATGTTAAGATCAACAGACTCGGAGAATAAAACATCATTTATGAACACATTGGGGAATATTATGGCATGTCACAAACTTAGCCAGCTGGACCAACAAATTGTGGAAATCTCACCAGTTATGATTATGTTCTGATCCAGGAAAGATCGATGGACACCCTGACACTTCTGGGCAGCGGCTCTGAGACTGGAACCAGGAAGGTCAGCAGACAACACCAAAAAAATTACAGGTCTCAGGCATGTAATGTCTATAGGGTATAACACTTTTATTCAACTAGATCATGATTTTTATACAATATACAAAATTATGTATTGACATTCAGTAAACATTGTGCAAGGTCAATTTCCCCTTCCTGATTATTGAGTACCAATTTCTCCTTCATTGGTGTATGGGCAGAATAGTCAAACCAATGATGGAGTGCCATCCAATATGGTTTACAAACCCAACAATGATAATTTCACCAATGAGAGGAACTCTAATGCTTTATGGGAAATAACATAATAAGTTGTCTGACTCCGCCTAGAGGAATGGTGTACATGGCACATAGCCCCCGGGAAAGTGTGTCATCAAATCTGTCACATTATCTTGAATAGTGTTATACAAAACAATACGCACCAGGAGGAAACCAGAGACAGTAGCTTATTTATGGAGGGGGGTTGTTAGGGACCATAGCGTAATAGAGTCACTAAGGCTTAGGTAGACATTGATAATATATTAAACATGTAAACCAGAACATATACTTGATTGGAAAAAAAATACTTATTTGAAGACACTACCTGTGTATTTAAAGTCTCCACCCACCTCAGGAAGTTTATCTGCTATGTCCAAAATGGTAGATTACACAGCAACACAATGGCACATAAAAAGATAAGAATTTGGAGGCTATATTATTTATTTTACATTGCATATTTTTAAGTGTAAATCTTCAAAATTATAAATATTAATAAATATGACCACAGTGGTCTTTTAAATGCACTATGAGAGGAAATTCATTCTCATTATAAAGATATTAAGTTAGTTAAATGTATAAATGCATCTGCAACTAAGGGTCAAAGTGCAGAATAACTCCCAAAATATGTGATTTCCAAAAGCAGTTCAGAATAATATAATCTTTAAAGGAGAATTTTTAAGTGATGAATACCATTGACCACTGCCTTTTTGCTTCTGGAGTATGGGTCTAACATACTTTTGTATATATATATATATATTTTTTATTTTTTATTTTATTTATATATATATATATATATATATATATATATATATATATATATATATATATATATGATTTGCCACACCACTTATCTGTTTTACTCTGTTAGAAAACATATTGTACTGGTTAATAGTTCTATTGTGGCAAATACTGTCTTTTATGTTCCAAACATCCTCCAAGATTCCTAATCTAGTGGCTATAACTTGGCTGCTGTTTTGGCAGATCTTTTTCCATTTTCCATGTTAGTCTTGTTCCTGGCAGATACACACAGAGCTGAAAGCTATATTGCACAGAAAGGCTCCTCCGGCTTGCACATGAAAGAGGAAATGTCACAATGAGATCAATTATACTCTGGAAGTTAAAGTAATATCACACATTGTTATTATAAAAAGAGGTTGTAGGGAAATTCACTTGGCTACAGACTTATAAAGTGTTATTGTAGTGTCTGCTCCATTCATTCACTATGTTATAGATTTCACAATGTGGGTAGTGGAATGTGGCAATAAAAATACAACATACAACTTTAATATATATATATATATATATATATATATATATATATATATATATATATATATATACATATATATATATATATATATATATATACATATATACATATATATATATATATATATATATATATATAAAATGTACATATATATATATATATATATATATATATATGTATATACATATATATATATATATATATATATATGTATATACATATAATATAATATTCAGTTAAAAAAATAAAAAATACCATGAAAATCCCATTTTTTTATATAAAAGGACGACGCAAAGGAAGCTACTAAGCAGTCACAACACAAATATTTTAGCAGGATTCATGTGACATTATTGATATGAACAATGACACTTGCGTGTTTACATTGCCTAACCAGAAATGCTTAAAGGGATACTGTAACAGAAGCTTGTTTCAGTCTGAATATCAATAAGGGTATTGTTAGCAAAAAGTCACATTTGCCCCCACTCACAAAAAAACGTTTTAAATATTTGTGCGCACTTTTGTCGTTCATTTGCTCGTCTCTCGCTTTATTCCACTCAATGATTCCGCTTGTTTCCAATCTCCTCCCTTGTATATGGTAATCTGCTGTACTGTTTGCTTGAGGAGACAGGAAACACTGTTTTACTTTACAACATTGTAAATAATAGATAACAAGCTTTTATTGAGAGTTAGCCCTTAACTGGTATTTGCACTGCGCTGAATCAAAGCAGTGCCGCCAAACCCATAAGTAAGCATTGCATCAAATTATGACTCACTAGGAGGGAGGGTACACAGACCGAGCCACTGAAAATGAAATACCCCTAGAAGTAAGCAAATATATAATAGAAAATTTGTAAAATATTTAAAACTTTGGGGGGCATGTGGCTTTAAGTTTTACTACCATTACTTGAATTTACATTCATTTTGAAAATAATTTATTGTTGAGAATTCTTGGATAAAAACAAGCAAGCACAAATACTCATATTAATAATGTGACCTGGGTTAATCTAAAATATTTATTCAGTGATTGCTCAGCAAATTTTCTATTGGTAGATAATCTACGAGAGATCGTGATTGAAAAATAGTAATTACTTGTTAAATGCACAGTAAAAGGATTTTTTGTTGGTCACTATTATTATTATTGTTTATTTGTAACGCACCAGCATATTCCGTAGCGCTAAATGCAACTAAGCGGTAATCCCGGGGTTAATTTACTGTTTCTAAATCGGTCTGGGTTACTGTAGGGGGCCCAGTGCTGCCAAAATTGCCCGGGCCCCCTCAGCACACCATTCCTCCTCCATCCTCCTTCCCCTGTTATCATCCTCCCTTGCCCCCGCTTATCATCCTTCTCTTCGTCCTCCTCCCCCCATTCATCCTCCTCCTTCCCCCTAACCTTCTCCTCACTTCCCCCTCTCCAGTCCCTATCCCCCCTCTCTCCTTACTTGTTATTGTGATCAGATGAGCTCCCTGCTCATCTCTCCCCACGCAGCATGTCTTTGGCAGTGATGTGACCGGAATATGCTAATGACGTGACGCGCTTGTGACGTCACGTATTTACATAGGGCTCCATGTTGGCAACAGTAGCTGCATATTCTGCTCATGAGCGACGGCCACCACACCAAACTAAGACCTAAAGGATACCATGGGCGTATTTAGGCTTTATGCTGCCCTATGTCAACCAGTCTTGTGCAACTCCTATTTTTTACTTGCAAATCCTCCTTTCCCTTTCTATATTTTAAATTAAATTATTATGTGTCTTTATGTATGTTAGAGGACGCTGACTGGGAAAATGAACTATCTTAAGTAGGCTGGTTCTATGGACATCAGAGCAGCTTCTTCAGCTCACCTGTGGAGAAATATCCTGTAGTATATCAATCTGTCTAATAAAAAGTTAAATGTATTCGAAAGTGAGCTGGGTTATTAATGCATCTGATAGAGGAGAATTTATAGTGTCTGAAAAAAATAGTTTGCATGAAAAAAGTAAACAGTTAAACTGTTAGCCTGAAGTTTGCTGAATTTCTTGCTTTTGCAAACAGTTTTCTTTCAATGTTGACACCCCCAGACATTCCCAGGGATAATTAGCATAACTTATACAATGTTTCTTTTTGGCCTGGGGATTGTGCAGGCATGCTGAGTTAGCACCTGTAGTCTGCCCTACTGTGGCAAGTCACATGATTTCGGACACTTTGCTTTCCTTTAGCCAATCAGCATGCGCATTTGCTGCATATTGGATATCTTATTAAAAATTAGATATCCAATATGCAAATCTCAGTTGCTGAGGGTGTCTACATCACCCCAGCAATTTATTTTTTTCTTTTCTGAATTTTTTCATGCAAACATTTTTTGCTAGGTGGGTTATGATGCATTCTACAGGTTGCATTCATAATGCACCTCACTTTCATATACCTTTAAGATATTATACTATCAACAATGGCCCGCATAGTTAGAACTATGATATTGCCAGTAGTAACCTACGGATATTAGAGATGAATGTCATAGATTTGGTGCCTTTGAATTGTGGTGTTGGAGAAAACTGCTAAGATTCCCTTGCACTGCAAGAAGATCCAACAAATAATAATACAATAATACAGGAAATCAAGACAAACTGTTCACTTGAAGGTATGATCATCATGATCATACCTTCTAGTAAACAGTTGACTTACAGTGGATATAAAAAGTCTACACACCCCTGTTAAAATGTCAGGTTTCTGTGCTGTGAAAAAATGAGACAAAAATAAATCATTTCAGAACGTTTTCCTCCTTTAATGTGACCTATAAACTGTACAACTCAATTGAAAAACAAACTGAAATCTTTTAGGTGGAGGGAAGAAAAATAAAAAATAAAAATAATGTGGTTGCATAAGTCTGCACACCCTCTTATAACTGGGGATGTAGCTGTGTTCAGAATTAAGCAATCACATTCCAAATTGTGTTAAATAGGAGTCAGCATACACCTGCCATCATTTAAAGTGCCTCTGGTTAACCCCAAATAAAGTTCAGCTGCTCTAGTAGGCCTTTCCTGAAATTTTCTTAGTCGCATCCCACAGCAAAAGCCATGGTCCACAGTGAGCTTCCAAAGCATTAGGGATCTCATTGTTAAAAGGTATCAGTCAGGAGAAGGGTACAAAAGAATTTCCAAGACATTAGATATACCATGGAACACAGTGAAGACAGTCATCATCAAGTGGAGAATATATGGCACAACAGTGACATTACCAAGAACTGGAGCTCCCTCCAAAATTGATGAAAAGACCAGAAGAAAACTGGTCTGGGAGGCCACCAAGAGGCCTACAGCAACATTAAAGGAGCTGCAGGAATATCTGGCAAGTACTGGCTGTGTGGTACATGTGACAACAATCTCCCGTATTCTTCATATGTCTGGGCTATGGGGTAGAGTGGCAAGACGAAAGCTTTTTCTTATGAAGAAAAACATCCAAGCCAGGCTACATTTTGCAAAAACACATCTGAACTCTCCCAAAAGCATGTGGGAAAAGGTGTTATGGACTGATGAAACCAAAGTTGAACTTTTTGGCCGTAATTCCAAAAGATATGTTTGGCGCAAAAACAACACTGCACATCACCAAATGAACACCATACCCACAGTGAAGCGTGGTGGTGGCAGCATCATGCTTTGGGGCTGTTTTTCTTCAGCTGGAACTGGGGCCTTAGTTAAGATAGAGGGAATTATGAACAGTTCCAAATACCAGTAAATATTGGCACAAAACCTTCAGGCTTCTGCTAGAAAGCTGAACATGAAGAGGAACTTCATCTTTCAGCATGACAATGACCCAAATCATACATCCAAATCAACAAAGGAATGGCTTCACCAGAAGAAGATTAAAGTTTTGGAATGGCCCAGCCAGAGCCCATACCTGAATCCGATTGAAAATCTGTGGGGTGGTCTGAAGAGGGCTGTGCACAGGAGATGCCCTCGCAATCTGACAGATTTGGAGTGTTTTTGCAAAGAAGAGTGGGCAAATCTTGCCAAGTCAAAATGTGCCATGCTGATAGACTCATACCGAAAAAGACTGAGTGCTGTAATAAAATCAAAAGGTGCTTCAACAAAGTATTAGTTTAAGGGTGTGCATACTTATGCAACCATATTATTTTATTTTTATATTTTTTCTTCCCTCTACCAAAAAGATTTCAGTTTGTTTTTCAATTGAGTTGTACAGTTTATAGGTCACATTAAAGGTGGAACAAGTTCTGAAACTTTTTAACAGGGGTGTGTAGACTTTTTATATCCACTGTATATATTATAATATTTTGGCCATATAATGAGAAAAGAAGATTCCTTAGAGAAGACTCTGATGCTGGGAAAGATTGAAGACACATGAAGAAGGGGACGACAGAGGCAGAGATAGATAGATGAGGTCACTGAAGCAATAAACATGAGCTTGATGGACCTCGTAGGGGCAGTGACTGACAGATGCACCTGGCAATCTGAGGTCCATAGAGAGAGTCGGACACAACTGAATGACTAAACAACAACAATACACACACACACACATATATATATATTATGGCAGAATGTTGCAGATACACTAATAGACAGAAATATATATAGAATACACTGCAGCACAATTGGTGAATTAGTTAATGGCTGCATTAATTTAAATTTTCTGTTTCTAAAACCAGTTTGGCCCTTAACACGTTCAGTTGTTCAAAAGAATACATCGTATATATAACTCTACCATGATAATTACGTGTCCATTTATGCATATGATGTTTTTATCTCTTATTTACTCACAGATATAGATGATTTTAGGCTCCTTCTATTCTACGTCCTTATATTCTATGCCACTATATGTTTTGGTTTATTTAGCACGTGGACTCAATAAAACAATTTGTCGTCGTTTTTATTTATTTTTGCTACAAAGGCTTTAAGCCTGTGAGAAACATTAAAGATTTACTGAAGTCCCATGTTTACAATAGGTTCCTCTAAAGGCCTGGAGTTGACGATGGCTAAAAAGTGCTTTTAGAAAGTAAAATAAATAAATACATAAATACATCCTTTAGGTTATTGACTATAAAATGTACTTGTTTGCATTTGAAAAGAAGCAGAAATTGCCTCGATGGAAAAGTTACTTTTCTTAGTGTCAAAAGATTAATTGTATTTATAGCTCCAAGATACACGTGGAAGCAGAAAACCAAACAGGACAATGGTGGCTTCGACTACAGCATAATATTATGGAATTGTTTATAAGTTAAATACTGTGTTTGTATCATTTATATTAAAAAAAAATATCCTTTAGAAATGTTAATATGCAATATCCAGTTAGTCTGGGGCTACAGTTGGTTGGGTTTCCATTGTCATTGGTGGAAATGGAAGTGGACCAGAAGTGGGTTATAATATGAAGGGGCCAGAGTGAAGTTGTAATGCAGACAAGAAGTCAAAGCCGGTGACAGGAAGGGTCCAGGGAGTATGACAAGGCTGACGAGTCAGGGGTCAGGTGCCAGAAGTAAAAAAAAAGTCCAAAAATCATTTTAAAAGTCAGGATGCCAGAGATATGGGTTGTCAAATATAGACAAGGTCACAACAGATCAGGCGAAATAGAAATACATACCGGTAAATGTAAAGATGCAGCACAGGGCAAAACAACTGAGCACTCTGTAAAACAATTAAATCTCCATTGGCACTGTCCATTTTAGCTTCCACATTATAATTGTGCAGATAGAAACTTCCTCTGCTATCAAAATCTCCTCCCACCTCAAGAATTTAATTAGCAGAAAACAAAATTGTTGATTCTACATCGGCTAAATGTAACTAAAAATGTAGTAAACTAGAGGTAGTTTTTAGTTATTTTATATTCCAAAGACATTAAGCCTTTTTTCACATATAATTCAACCAGCGTGTACACTTTATATACATAACTAGCATCAACTGCTTATCTTGGCACAGTATATAACACTATATTAGACATGAAGCTGTATTATATTTGCTGACAGGGATACATCTTCAGGGCAATACGTTCAAAGCAGTTTATTCTGCTTGAGGACCTAGATTATAAAAAAGAAAACAGTTTATAATAACCTTGTATATGAATTTCTGGGTAATTCTCTTGGTTTGCTTTCTTTTCATTGAATAACCAGGAATCATAAAAACTGGTTTATATTCCAGCACATGCTCATTTGAGCCGTAACATCATAGTACAGTATCAAGGTTAAGAGCTATATGCTCATAAATGGATTCCATGTTTTCATTGGGCCTTGCTAAAGAAGCTGAAGGTAAAGGCGATGGACTGGCCAAGCATGTCACCAGACCAAAATATTCTCACTTTGGGCCCAATTTGGACATTGCCACTTAGGGGTACTCACTTTTGGTGCCTTTCAAGACCCTCAATTCACTAACTCCGTTACTGTGCCTGCTGCCCCCTGAAAATGGGTTGCCTTAGGCCTGGGCCTAGGCTTAAACACACCCATTTCCTGAATACCAGGAGCTTACACGGAAGAAAAGAGCACACATTAAGAATAAAAAAATTCTATTTTATTTTAATAATCAGTTTATCTCCAAACATGCAAATCCATGTGAGATACAAATCTGAGGATGGCAAACTAATCAGTCAAAATACATTATAAAACCTGGCATTATTTTATTTTTATTTTTTTCTACATCTTTATAAAATATATAATTAAAATACACTCTTTTATCTGTTGCAAAATAATTATTATTGAATTGTTGATGCTTAATGATTTATTATCCAGGCATAATGTGTGGAATATTTCTTCCTGACATTGAAATAATTTATTTCACTATACAGATTTATTACAAGATAATAGCTTAAATATTTAGCATCACAAGTCTCACACCTTTTTATGGCTTTAAATAAATTATGTACATAATTTAATTTAATGTGTCAGGTACTGTGGCAGAAATGCATTTAAAATATTACATTTTAATGTTCAGCCCATGAAATTACTTAAACCATTATTGTCTCTTGTACTGAGAGAGATGTTTTAATTTCTGCTGTCATAAATTGAATTGAATGTAATTGGAATATCCTTTGAAATTCCACTTTACAGATCAAAGTCAAGCGTTTGATAGGTAATCATGTTAAGTCTTGTTCTGAATGCACCTGTATTGCACCTGCTTTCCACATCACTGCAAATTCTTGACATATTATTACATTTTAAAGATGCAATAAAAATATATATTTTTCAGCCTAACAATGAAGAGGTAAACAGGATAAACAGATTAAAAAAAAAAAAAAAACGGTTTTATAAAACATTACATCTTCTTTGATTTTACAAATGAGAGAGTAACCAGGAGCGCAGAGAAAAGATTCAGCTGCTTCTATTGAAATGTAAAACGCAATACTGGAAATTATATTAGAAATTAAATTCTTGAAATGTCATATTTATTTTATGCTCTTGTGATGACAGAACCTATTAATTTAAATATTTCCGATAACTATGGACACCATAAATATATTTTTTCTTGAAATAATAATATAAGACCTGTAGTGCAGTAGTGAACTACTCTCTACAAAAATCCCCAACACAAACCAGGCAATCACCCCACACTGATGATCGGCAGTAACCCTAAAACAGTTCTGTATGTGGGTAAATGACCTGGTTTGTGAATTATCCATCCATTGCTATGCCTAAAACTGTGAAATACAGTAATCATATGATTATAATGTGACATGTATATAGTGGTTATTGGATGAACAGAATGAGCATGCATTGTGGTCTCATTTGCATATTTGCATGTCCCCGCCTAGTTTTCCCAGAGTGCGATGCATCAACTGTATTTCGGAGAAATTTGAGCAGGAAATACTTTTATTAACTTATATTTTAGACATTCAAATAGAATCACTAATGAACTATTCATTATATATATATATATATATATAAAAATAATATATATATATATAATATATATACGGTATATATATATATATATATATATATATATATATAGTATATATGTACATATATACAGTGGATATAAAAAGTCTGCACATCCCTGTTAAAATGTCAGGTTTCTGTGCTGTAAAAAAATGAAACAAAGATAAATTATTTCAGAAATTTTTGCACCTTTAATGTGACCTATAAACTCTACAACTCAATTGAAAAACAAACTGAAATCTTTTAGGTAGAGGGAAAAAAACATATAAAAATAAAATAATAATATGGTTGCATAAGTATGCACACCCTTAAACTAATACTTTGTTGAAGCACCTTTTGATTTTATTACAGCACTCAGTCTTTTTGGGTATGAGTCTATCAGCATGGCACATTTTGACTTGGCAAGATTTGCCCGCTCTTCTTTGCAAAAGCACTCCAAATCTGTCAGATTGCGAGGGCATCTCCTGTGCACAGCCCTCTTCAGATCACACCACAGATTTTCAATAAGATTCAGGTCTGGGCTCTGGCTGGGCCATTCCAAAACTTTAATCTTCTTCTGGTGAAGCCATTCCTTTGTTGATTTGGATGCATGCTTTTGGTTGTTGTCATGCTGAAAGATGAAGTTCCTCTTCATGTTCAGCTTTCTAGCAGAAGCCTGAAGGTTTTGTGCCAATATTGACTGGTATTTGGAACTGTTCATAATTCCCTCTATCTTAACTAAGGCCCCAGTTCCAGCTGAAGAAAAACAGCCTGTGGGTATGGTGTTCTTTTGGTGATGTGCAGTGTTGTTTTTGCGCCAAACATATCTTTTGGAATTATGGCCAAAAAGTTCAACCTTGGTTTCATCAGACCATAACACCTTTTCCCACATGCTTTTGGGAGACTTCAGATATGTTTTTGCAAAATGTAGCCTGGCTTGGATGTTTTTCTTCATAACAAAAGGCTTCGTCTTGCCACTCTACCCCATAGCCCAGACATATGAAGAATACGGGAGATTGTACCACACAGCCAGTACTTGCCAGATATTCCTGCAGCTCCTTTAATGTTGCTGTAGGCCTCTTGGTAGCCTCCCAGACCAGTTTTCTTTTCGTCTTTTTATCAATTTTGGAGGGAGCTCCAGTTCTTGGTAATGTCACTGTTGTGCCATATTTTCTCCACTTGATGATGACTGTCTTCCATGGTATATCTAATGCCTTGGAAATTCTTTTGTACCCTTCTCCTGACTGATACCTTTTAACAATGAGTTCCCTCTGATGCTTTGGAAGCTCTTTGTGAACCATGGCTTTTGCTGGGGGATGCGACTAAGAACATTTCAGGAAAGACCAACTAGAACAGCTCAACTTTTGGGGGGTTTAATCAGAGCTACTTTAAATGATGGCAGGTGTATGCTGACTCCCATTTAACACGATTTGGAATGTGATTGCTTAATTCTGAACACAGCTACATCCCCAGTTATAAGAGGGTGTGCAGACTTATGCAACCACATTATTTTTCTTTTTTATTTTTCTTCCCTCCACCTAAAAGATTTCAGTTTGTTTTTCAATTGAGTTGTACAGTTTAAAGGTCACATTAAAGGTGGAAAAAGTTCTGAAACAATTTATCTTTGTCTCATTTTTTTACAGCACAGAAACCTGACATTTTAACAGGGGTGTGTAGACTTTTTATATCCACTGTACAAGCCCTGTGTCATTACATAGAAAATAACCTCTGACATTAAAACACTGTGTGAATGCCTGTTACCTTCTAAAAATAAAGAAACTACTTCATGAACACCACTGGTTACCATATACAATCTGGGTCTAGAAGAAATACGCAAAATATTTAAGCATTTAATGTTTCTACTAACAGAGAACTCAAAATTAAAACAAATATTCCCAAAGCCTCCAGTTCTTTTATTTAGACAGCCACCAAACCTGAAACAAACATTGGTCACCAGAAGATTGGCCAATGAACAGATAACAGAGAAAATGGTACCAAACCTTGCAATAAAATTAACTGCAAACTATGTCAAGACATCTGTAGAGAGAACACAAACACACATAACAACAAGGCTATAACATCAACGAGTCATATTCATGCACATCCTCCAATGTGGTTTACATAATACAATGTACTGTATGTAAGAGGGACTGTTACATTGGGGAAATCAGCCAAAAATTAAATGTAAGGATGAATCTGCACAGACTTTCCATCAGAAATCACATTAAGGACAGTTATTGTACTCCAGTTGGATGCCAGGGCATTTCAAACACATCCAGGAGAGGAAACTTTTGAAATGAAGACGATTACATTTTTTAATACAAAAGATACTGGACTTAATATTGAACATGGATTTCTATCCCACTATAAGAATTGTGACCCTGCTACATTGCTCTCTATCTATCTATCGATCAATCTATCTATCTATCTATCTATCTATCTATCTATCTATCTATCTATCTATCTATCTATCTATCTATCTATACATCTATACATATAGAAATTAAATGGTACATTTGTTAACCCATTTGAAAGTCATATAAATATATACTACTGAACTACATCTGCATGTTGAATAAAGAGCATAGAAATCAATAAAGCTGAAATAGAATTAAAGTGACAGCTACAGTCTAAACCTCATTACCTGTGCACATTATTGATTAGTATAACAATGTAAACAACTTTCCACGTGAATTTCCATCTTTCATCTTATAGTGAAGTGTGCATTTGGTGACTTCAGTGTCTCTTTAAGATAACATTTTCAAATGCATACTGTATATTTCATGCTGTAACTAATAAAAATCATAATTATTATCCCTTTTTCAACATTCATTTTTCTTCCTCCGGTTTTAATTAAGCGTAATGTGTTGTTTGTTTTCATTTACGTTATATGCCTTTTATCTATTGACAATGTCAGCAGTGTATATGCAGCCAATTAAATGCTGTTTAAATTAAAGCTCAGAAGGTTACAATTCTGCTTGAAGATTAACAGAACATGACCTGTCGGTGTGCTCCAAGCCAGTATTTTCCATGCAAGGACACACAGCTTATTATACAAATATGCAGCTCTCTGATTAGTGTATATTAAAACTACAAATAACCAAGCCATGAGAACATTCATATATACAAAATAAATGATATTGTAATGCTATGTAATATGATGCTTACAGGGCCTCTGTAGTAATACATTTAAAATATACAATAGATAGACACAGGAAGATGGAGATAAACAGCTCGGCTTGAGGGAACCCCACCCCCCCCCCCCAGATTTATCATTGTATGTATGTATGCTTATAGAAGCTGTTAAGTGTTCTGTGTATCAAATGAGCTGTATTATTCCCATAATTATTTTGGTTCCTACACCCCTGACTGTTGTACAAAGTGCCTCTCAAGACCAAGAGTTAGCAAGTTTATAGAATAAAGGATTAATGAAACAAAAGTTGAAGGATTTAAAAAGGAAAAACAAAGACTCGGCAGCTAATTAAAAAGAGAATATAGGGATCGTTTGTGATTAAGTCTGTGGGTTTATCAGCTGTGACAATGGAGGTGATAATGCAGATGCCTGCATTATAAATTAGAATGAAATCATAGGTGTGGATAGGGTATGTTGGAGGACATGTTAGAGGCAGAAGAGAAGGTGGCGTGTGAGGCTGTAGGTCTAAAGGAAAAATAAACTGAGGTGATGTAAGCTGGTGTCTTCATAGTTGGAAAGTATGTGTAGAGACATTTCTGTCTGTAAGTGTACATATTAATTTCTGATATACATAAACCTATGATCTGGGATATAGCAAGGGTATAGGAGGAGTAATAAGGCTGAATAAATACAAATGGGGAGTGGGGACGCATAAGGCTGAATAAATAAAATGGGGAATCGGGGTGCATAAGGCTGAATAAATAAATATGGGGAGTGGGGACGCATAAGGCTGAATAAATAAATATGGGGAGTGGGGACGCATAAGGCTGAATAAATTGTTTAAGTACAAAACCCACACAGAGTATTATTTGCTCACCAGGCCCTTTGGGCCCCACTGTCACACATGTAACCAAACTCCTTGGATGCTGATACTGCTTCCCCGTGGATGACCTCACCATATGTCACAGTGGATGACATCATAAAGCCGGGCAACTATATAAATAGCTGTATTACCAGAGTAAAGTAATTTCCAGCGGGCTGTCTCATGAGAGCTGGCTGAAGGCAATATGGAGGGTCTGCAGAAAGATCTGAGGGAGAGAAAGTCAAACTTCAAAATGTTGGTTATAACAAGTAATACGATTAATGGAGGTGAGATTGTGTCTTTTGTGAGTGTGACATATAAGGGATACGAGGATGGAGTTAACAAAAAAGATGTTGGGAGTTTGGGATGTGAGTCTAGAGAGTGAGAGAAGGGAATGGATTATGTTTATATGGATAATTTTACCAGTAGCCCTATTAAATTCCCCCAATGGGAAAATCTGTAGCCCGTAATGTAGCCCGCATGACTTGCGGCTATTAAATTGGCCGTAAGACTTTGAAATCCAAAGTCCATTTTTCAGTGACGTAATGATGACGATCTCATTTGTCATTGGTTCTGTCTAAACCTCTAACTACGGGATTGACTAATTGATCATGTTCACGGCCGCACATCCAATGTTCGACAAATGGGTTTACAGGTTTGCGTCTCAAGCCTGTAACCCGCGGCATGGTCTAATTTAATAGCTCTGTAACTCGACCAAATTTCAAGCCTTCTCACGTTGCCGGTCTCACGTTGCACTTACGGGCTTGGAATTGAAAGTGGCTGTAGGTATGCAAAATTCCTATGTATACTCTCTGCATGGATCTGCCCACAGAGGGCTGGGTGTGTAGTGTAGTGTCATATCCTATCACTGACCATGTCTTGGAAAACATGCCCTGAATGGTGTTCTCTGATTGGCTACTACACTACACTGCACACCCAGTCCTACGGAGTCTGTGTCTGCAAACATTGCAGTGGGCAAACCCATGCAGGAGCTATTTGATTTTAGGCAGTTAAACAGAGCACTTTTTAATAAAACAAAATACATAAAAGTAAATAAATACAAAGGAATATTACATACTTAAGCAAAATCCAGAAACCATCCATATACCTTTAAGAAGTCAGTGAGATCAGAGGGAAGGTAACGATCTGTAAGGGGTGGTGCTCGGTGAGTGGGATGCAGTATTATTATACAGGTATATCCCGTTTATAAAATGGGCTCTTCAGGTTGAAAATCGTTGGATAGCTCCAGCCTTATCAATCCGTTGTTCTGTCAGTTCTTGAAGATTATTGTTGGTAAGGATCAAGGCTCTCACCAGAAACCTGCAAGAACTTCTCAATATCATGAGCATCTACATCCTGCTGTATTGACTAGCTTTATAAAATGGCCAACAATGGGCTCTTCAGGTTGAATATTGTTGGATAGCTCCGGCCTAAACAATCTCTTGTTCTGTCAGTTCTTGAAGATTATTGTTGGTAAGGATCAAGGCACTCACCAGAAACCTGCAAGAACTTCTCAATATCATGAGCATCTACATCCTGCTGTATTGACTAGCTTTATAAAATGGCCAACAATGGGCTCTTCATGTTAATTATCGTTGGATAGCTCCGGCCTTATCAATCCCTTGTTTTGTCAGTTCTTGAAGATCATTATTGGTAAGGATCAAGGCTCTCACCATAAACCTGCAAGAACTTCTCAATATCATGAGCATCTACATCCTGCTGTATTGACTAGCTTTACAAAATGGCCAACAATGGGCTCTTCAGATTGAAAATCATTGGATAGCTCCAGCCTTATCAATCCCTTGTTCTGTCAGTTCTTGAAGATTATTGTTGGTAAGGATCAAGGCTCTCACCAGAAACCTGCAAGAACTTCTCAATATCATGAGCATCTACATCCTGCTGTATTGACTAGCTTTACAAAATGGCCAACAATGGGCTCTTCAGGTTGAATATCGTTGGATAGCTCCAGCCTTATCAATCTCTTGTTCTGTCAGTTCTTGAAGATCATTGTTGGTAAGGATCAAGGCTCTCACCAGAAACCTGCAAGAACTTCTCAATATCATGAGCACCTACATCCTGCTGTATTGACTAGCTTTACAATATGGCCAACAATGGTCTCTCCAGGTTGAATATCATTGGATAGCTTCCTCCACACTCCTTTCATACATTTATCAGCCATTTTTTCCTAACGAGTTTGGTGTTGCCTACAGCATCCATGACGTTATTTCTCTTCCAAAATTGCATTGATTCTTTACTATTGCCATCTATTTTATCAATAAGTTGAGGGAATATGCAACGACTATAAAATGCATTAAAAGTTTAAATGATTCCCTCTATGATCCATTGGCTGGAATAAAGACGTAGTGTTGGGTGGCAGGTAAACTACTTCAACCAGAATGCAACAGTCTAAGTGGGACAAGTGGGTAGGGTAGCTTTGGCATTATCAATCAGTAAGTAGTCCTGTCTGTTCAATTTTTTTATGTTTAGAATAGTGTTTGACCAATAAACAAAAATGTGCAGTAAACCAATTTTCAAAAATGTCCAAGATTTCATATTGAATTCGCAATTTACAGGTAATATCGATTTTAGAATTCCTTTCATGGCTCTTGGTGTATTTATGAATGATACAATGGTTTTAGTTTGAAATCAACATTGGTGTTACTGACCAGAAGAAGGGTTACATGGTCTTTAGCAGCTTTGAATCCTGGTGCTCGCTTTTGATTGCACGATATGGCAAAATCAATGTGCAATTTGGCATTCTTTTCCAGAAAAGTCCTGGTTCATCAACATTGAATTAAGGCTCTTAAAGTTGATGGAAAGGCTGAAGCAGCTTCAGTATCTGCACTCGCCGCGCTCGCACTGCTAGTTGCAAAGTTTTCACTGATATCCTATGTTTGTCTTGGACTATGACTAAAAATGCTTTTGGCCTTTCCATGATTATTGCCTGATTTAATGGCATGTTGCGTACGGTTTCATCATCAATCGAAATGGAAGGACGTTTCTCTATATCCTCTAAAACATAGCTTCTGAATAAGGTTACCTTTATTGCAAAAGACATTGGCCCCTATTCAATTCAGACAATTGTAGTTTTGGGAGCCCGTAATGGAGCCTGTAAACTAATTTACTATTCAATCAGAGTTTTTTCGCTAACCTCAAACTACTTGCGGGTTGCAGGCTGGAAATCCCTGCAATTGTTAAAATTGTAACTCCAACCCAGCTAAGCCTTTGATCTTTCAAGCCCGTAAATGTTACAATCGCAAATCGCTATTCAATTGCTACAATTCCTCAAGCCCGCAAATGTTTTCACACCCGTAAATGGCAAATGCAGAAGAAAATCCTATGAGTACCAGATAGGACTCGCAAGGGGTTTAAACACCTGATCACTGATAACACTGTAAATGCAAATAAAAAAATCAATACTGCACTTTAACTAACGGGGAAAGCGATGGAAGACATTAGAACTAATTGCACAACAGGCTCAAGCTCGCAAATCGCCAGTAAAAATTTAATTATTTTTATGTTTCATTTCCATGTTATATCAATCACCGGAATCAATAAGTTAACACATATCAGGCCACCCACATGGACTAGAAAAGTATCGCCATTCATTTTTATTATTTTGTACATTGTCGGATTGCGAGTCTGATCGCATATCTGACTTCTAAATGCTAATTGATTGACGTTTAACCTCCATGTTTTACTGATGTCATGATGACGGTCACGTTACTATTGGCCGTTTCTAAATTGGTAGTTACAGCCTTGCTTCATTGATCATGATCACGCTCTGAAATGCTACTTTGTTATTGTGGTTGCTAAACACTTATTTTTGTCTTTTTTTTTTTTTTTTATTGTTCCTATTGTTGTTCAGTACTTCAGTCGTGTCTGATTCTGTGCACCCAGGCACATCTGTCTGTTTCTGATTGTGTTTATCCATATGGTTTTCTTGGCACAGGTACTGGAGTTGGGGGCTGGTTCCTTCTCCAGAGGACCTCTCTACCATGACCTGCCCATCTTGGGAGACCCTACATGGTATAGCTCACAGTTTCATTGAGGTACACAAGCCCATTCACCATGATAAGTTAGCACATGACAAGGTAGTGATTCAGAAGGGGGTTCTTATAGTAGAAGTAGACACATTTAAAGAGGCTCCAATGTCAACTTGACGTTTACGATTTTCTAATCACTCCAGCACATGCATTTTAATGTTGCGCAAAATCCTTTTTAGTTTAAATTTTCTTTTATATTCTTAACACCTGCTCATTTGCAAAAATTAGAGTGACATTTTTATAATAAACAAATAGAATTTCTTTTATTCTCATTTAACAATAATGTTGACACTTTTTCATTGCCATCTATATCTGTCCTAACAAAAAAAAAGTTTGGTTGGTTTCCATAGTCAATTAACAAGCTCATGATGAGAAACAAAGGAACATGATAAAGATTCTGTACCTTTCTCTGATTGATTGAATCAGTGTAAATTCAGGGCTTTTTTATGCATCCAGGGGCCTCATTCAATTGAGCCCTCGGGAGATGCGGGCGTCTGTAAAGGAGCCTGTAAGTTATTTTGCTATTCAATTGGCGTCTTTTTGTGGGCTCTGACCATGTTACGGGCTCCGGCCTCCAAATCCTTGCAGTTAACATTGTAAGTTAGAGCCCGTCCAAGCCTTTGATCTTTCACAGCCGCAAGAGTTACGAACGCAAAAAACACAAATCTATATTCAATTGCTCCAATTCCCCAAGCCCGCAAATGTTTTCACACCCGTAAAGGGCAAATATCGAAGATTATCCTACGAGTACTAGAGAGGACCCGCAAAGGGGTTAAAGACATGTCCGTAGCACTGTAAAAGCAAATAATAAAATCAATACTGCACTGAAAATGATGGGGAAAGCGATGAAAGACGTTAGAATTTATTGCACAACAGTCCCAAGCTCGCAAATCGTCAACGAAAAATATTTGTATATTATCAAGTTTCATTTTGGGGTTATATCGATCTCTGGGATTAATGAGTTAATACATATCGGGCCACCCACATGGACTAGAAAAGTATCGGCATTCATTTTAATTATTTAGTATCATGCTTGCGATGTGAATCTGATCGCATATCGGACCCCGGAACCTAATTGATTGACATGTAACCTTCATCGTAGACTGACATAATGATGGCGGTCTCATTTTCTATTGGCTATTTCTAAATTGGGAGTTGTGGCCTTGCTTAATTCATTATGTTCCCGCCCTGAAATGCTACGTACGAGTGCATGGTTTACGGTTTCGGCTTCTGCCCATAACTTGCAGGCTTGTTCAATTGAATAGCACCGTAACTCGAGCGTGCTACGGGCTAACAGCAGGCCTGCAGACATACGGCCTATATCCCGGAACTTGCAGCCTCCAAATTGAATGAGGCTCCAGGTTAGGACCTTTCCTCCCATCTGATGAGATGCGCTGTGGCGCTCCTCCCAGCTGCGTTATAATGAATTGGTGCGTTAAATAGGGAATGATAGGCAAAAACAGCATTATATCAAAACCACATTGAAAGGGGTAGTGGTAACAGGGTCTACCTGTTCTTATAATGCAGTTTATATTTATATCAGCAAAGACTGGTTGATGCTGAGCAGCTTGAATACTGAGTCCAGAGTCCAGAGTGCCGGACTGTAGAAGATATCAAGTCCATTAGGCTGAAAGACTTAAAAGGAGACCAACACAGAAGGCTTTGAGCGTCCTGCAAGGAGGGCTGTGGTCTCAGAAAGACTTGTTATGTTTAGGTGGCAGTGGCCTATCTACACATCTTACAGAGAGAGGCCAATAAGTAAGGTAGGCTCTGAACGGGAGCTAGGCTTTTATTAATAAGCTCTGAACGGGAGCTAGGCTTTTATTAGTTAGCTCTGAACGGGAGCTAGGCTTTTATTAGGTAGCTCTGAATGGGAGCTAGGCTTTTATTAGTAAGCTCTGAACGGGAGCTAGGCTTTTATTAGTAAGCTCTGAACGGGAGCTAGGCTTTTATTAGTAAGCTCTGAACGGGAGCTAGGCTTTTATTAGTAAGCTCTGAACGGGAGCTAGGCTTTTATTAGTAAGCTCTGAACGGGAACTAGGCTTTTATTAGTAAGCTCTGAACGGGAGCTAGGCTTTTTATTAGTAAGCTCTGAACGGGAGCTAGGCTTTTATTATTTAGCTCTGAACGGGAGCTAGGCTTTTATTAGGTAGCTCTGAATGGGAGCTAGGCTTTTATTAGTAAGCTCTGAACGGGAGCTAGGCTTTTATTACTAAGCTCTGAATGGGAGCTAGGCTTTTATTAGTAAGCTCTGAACGGGAACTAGGCTTTTATTAGTTAGCTCTGAACAGGAACAAGGCTTTTATTAGTTGTATTAGTTCTTGATGTCCTTGTGTGTTTCTGTACAAAACCCACACAAAGCAAAGTGATCACCAGCTCTTGAGGCCTCACTGAGACAGACATGATATTTTGTGAAAACTAGTCCTGAGCGCTAAGCTTGTGTGAAGCTATATATTTGCATGAGCAGCATCCTCGCTTTCTGTATTTGATGCCTGAATGTCCAAAATCCAAATTGGAGACGCTCTATCAGAGAAGAAAGCCGGTAAGTTCTATATACATGATAACCCACTCTGAGAGCAACCTCTTTTAGCCACTTGTGTCCTTCACAAGGAGAAATACCCTGTAGTATATCAGGCTGGTCTCACCCAATCGAGTGCTCCAGCGTGGTGACACAAGTCTGAATGGGAATAGAGAAGCATAAAACCGACATACACCCATGGCCTGCTTGCCATAGAAAGTGTAATTTATAGTAAGAAACTTATAATATACTAATCCATTTACGATCAAACCAGTAATTGCCTGTGGGGAGGTGTCCTAACTTGTGCAAATAATCCGTCCTATGTAAGCATCAAAGTTGGGTTATAATGGTGTAATAAAATGAGCCATGTATAAAGTGGTTTTGGATTAAAGAATAAAAATGTATTGTGGATTCATGTGCATGTTCCTGCCCAGGATTTCCAGAGTGCAGTGCAAAAACTATTACTTAGAATTTTGAACAGGAAATATGTTTTTTCCCCCACTTATTTTCAGACATTCAAATGTGAAAACAATTTTATTTATACACATGTATACATACAGTGGTTCCTCAGTTCTCATCATTCTCGTAAATCAACAATTTTGGAACTTAACACATCTGGATGAACAGAAAAACCTTGGAACTCGTCGAGATGTCTTGGAACTCGTTGTGATTTACGTTACTACTTATGGGAGTTTGGAACTACCGGTTTCGCCACTCGTCGTGCCTCTGGCACCAATTAACGATAAGTACCAAGGTACCACGGTATATACTAATGTGCCAAATTCACAGCGTTCTTGAAATTATAAAATGTTGTTATAGATTTATACGATTGGCCAAAAATTTATTTTAACCTATGGTCCCAAGCTCCTACCAATTATACCAGTACAGCAACAGTGTTTTCAAAGCACTTCCCAGAATTCAAAAGTCAAATTTATAGGATACCGAATACTAATTCTAGAAAATTAGATCTTAGATAGATTAGTTATTATATATTAAACTGTCATTTTTAGTTCTTAAAAATGTGAAAACTGAACTGAGCCATACTGGAACCATGCTATCATATCCACAAATGTTTCCAATATAATTAAACATATACAGTAGATAGCTAAATCATTAATGGAGTTGTCTAAACTCATGGGGGTATTGGGAGAAACTCTAGACTCGGATATCTATTCAGTTCTGTTGAAAGAATGCCACTATAAATAGCCATTTTACAAATAAATAAATAGAAAAGTAAGCCCCAGTACAATGACAATTTATGGGCAGCCTGGCAAGATGGCAGCCATCATGAGTCCTGCAACTATATTATTTCACAAACATGTCTTTTAAGGATTTCCGCGATTGCAAATCCAGATAAAATAGTATTTTGAGATATAGCAGGGCATGGATAATATAAAAAGCAGGAGATGAACACAAATCAGTTTAAAATGTTCAAGGCAAAATGTTACACAATATCCCTGTTTCTTAATTAATACTAATAAAGGAGACATATTTTGAAACCATATGAGATGAGTAACTTAGCTGAATTAACATTTCCTGGATATTAACCAATTCTAATAAAATACGAGAAAACAAACATGATGCAAAAGCCAGATGTTTATGGACAGTGGAGAGATGGAAGCAAAATAAAAACAGATGGAGTTGCATAAATATGTAACGTGTCAGATGAATGGATGTTAAATAAGATTTGGTTCTGATTACTCTTTAACATTATAGGGCCCTTGTAATGGACATAAAATTCAGTTAAATTTGTTTATTTAATAATGGATTAGAAATAAAATCAGTAGTAAAAATCAATGGAGCTTTTAGAAAATACAGTTGAACGTCAGCATTGCAGGCTCAGGCTGATATGCTTCTCTACATCTCAAGTGTCCTTGGGGATTGAAATGCCCAGGAGACTGTTAGATGATTTCCTACAGACTGACCGGTCTGTTTCACTGATGGGATGGAGGCTTCTATCAGGAAAGCCTCCAGGACAGATAGGACGAGAGAAGCATATTTGACAATGGGCAATGTCAATGTTTAAATATAATATTAAAACGCTACGTTGAATTGTTTTCTTCAAGAACTTATTTATTGCTGGTCCATTGCTAAAATAACCCGAAGATTCACTAATGCATGCTTGCTCCAGAGGCCTTCAATGACTAAATGAATGACTTGAATTATTATTATTACTATAAATGGTGGTATCTTATGTTTCATTTGTCTGTTCTGTCTCTCTCTCTGTGCACCCTCTATCTCTCTGTGAGCTCTCTGTCTCTCTGTGTACTTTCTCTCTCTCTCTGTGCGCCCTCTCTCTCTGCGCTGTCTCTCTCTGTGCCCTCTTTCTCTCTTGCTTCCTCTCTCTCTTTGAGTGCTCTCTCTGTGCAACCTCTATCTGTGCACCCTCTCTTTGTGTGTGCGCTCTCTCTCTGTGCCCTCTATCTGAGCTCTGTATGCTTTCTATCTCTCTCCCTACCACTCCCTCACTCTCCCTCTCCTCTTCTTCCCTCTCTCTCCCTCTCTCACCCCCCTCTCTTCCTCTTTCCCACTCTTTCTCCCCCTCTCTCCCTTCCTCTCTCTCTGCCTCCCTTCCCCTCTCTCTCTGCCTCCCTCCCTCTCTCTCTGCCTCCCTTCCCCTATCTCTCTGCCTCCCTTCCCTTCTCTCTCTTCCTCCCTCTCACTCTCCCGCCCTCCGTTGCTACTATTCCACTTTACTACAAAGTTGCTACTGCGTGAGGGCGGCAGTATTATCCTGGATTATCCTTTATTTATAAAGCACCAACATTTTCTGTAGCACCATTTACAAAGTAAAATATAATGCAATGGGTACACCCTAAAAATTACAAAAGTATAAAATTCTAAGGTAACTAGAAATACAGGAAGAATACAGGTACAGTGCAATACAAATATGAGACCACTGGGTCCTCAGACAGCTCGGTGAAACCGAAGTGAGGGCCCTACTCCGAAGAGCTTACAATCTAGAAGGTAAGATTGGGCAAGATGGCAGTGAATAAGGCAGTAGCTGATGCAAGTCTGTGGGTTACACTGTAGGTTTTGTATTTGAGCAATTTGATGCCGTACAGTATGCAGTTGCGCTGATTTAGGCTGAAGGAAGAAGCTTAATTTAGTGTTCCTCTTGGTTCTTATCTGATGTCAAATCTATGTTTTCAGTGAAGAAGTTCTAATTTTAGTAAATATTACTTAATGGTAAGTAATGGCTGTCTTTCTGAGTTTGCTACTAAGCTGTTTTTACTTTTCTGCAGAAAGAGTCATGTTGTAGGCCGTGCCGAATCTACCTTTTTGGAGCGCCTGGGCAGTGAAGTGGAGGAGCCACTGCGAGTGCGTGCACAAGGTATGCGTGCAATCATTCCCCCCTTTTCTGTGCGTGTATATCGCTCTCTTGCTGTGTGAGCAAATCACAGACATCCCCAATAACAGCCATTACCTAATAGCTACTCATACACCCGCCGAGCAATTACTTGTTTATTTAATGCATTTGATGGTGGGCCATATTTTTTATATGTTTCTAAGCTAAAAAAGGGGTGTAAGGGGTGTAAAAGGGGTGTTCACAGGGAAGCGCTTCTTGGCGGCTGCCTAGTTGGCCTAATGGGTAATCCGGCCATGATTGTAGGCCTTGTTCTTATACAGCACACCTGTTCACCATGTGTACTAAACATGAAGACACCCTCATGATCTACCACCCTCGTGTAAAACTTATATATAAACTCGGAGATGTCATGACTATGCATGACTAAACAATATAAAAGTAATGGAGAGGTTCTCTGGGACATCAAGCATTTAGTTCATCTGGCCCTTTGTTTTGGCCTTTTCCTCTTCTGCCCAACTGAACATTCCTTTCTATCTAAAACTTTGTTTTCCAATTTCACTGATTTGATTAAAAAAAAGGATTATACATTAATAACAAAAAAAGAATGCTAAATAACAATGATATCTTGTTACTTGCACCTATTGAATGACTTTGTTTATTTTAAAATGGCACAGCAACATTGTATTTGTATTTATTTTACAAATACCATCGAGGATTTTGTTTACAGAGACCTGTAATTCAATTACAGGGATACAGAATTCAATAAAATCATACTTTTTTTTTTTAAAGCATAAGTTGCATCTAGCATAATAATAAACTTGCTAGCCCAGTTATCTAAAGATAGAAAATATTATATTTTTCAATATTTTCCCTGCTTACCTCAGGAATTGGTAGTTTGGTCACCGATCCTCCTTTAATTTCTGTAATGCAGTCGTGAAAGAGTGTAACAGTATAAGGAAGGTATGTATCAAGCTGTGAAACTCCATATAGCAGTTTCTAGTGCACATAGCATACTTTTTTTCGGACTGGTTTAGGTTTGTGTACAATAGTCGCTGCAGGGAAGGAGGCAACCCGTGTTATCAGGAAAACAGGTACAGAGTGGTCCCACTTGCAGATTGTCAAAACCTGCTCCTCTCTGGGCTTGAAAAGACCAAGAAGACCATACCTACCCACAGGTTGTATAGATTCCTCATTCCCAATCACAGGATAGCTTAACTGGAGGCTAGGACAAGTTGCTGATTCTCAGGACCCAGTTGAGGTAGCAGGGGTAGGTTGTAGAGCTTCAGGGTACCAGTACAAGTTGCAAAAAATGACTTCCCTCTAAATAAAACACACTGTGGATATGTGTCTCAAACAGAGCATTAACTTTATTTTTTCAGTACACATTTTTATACAGTCTTTGAACCAATCACCAGTGGGCCACTTTGCTTAGTAAACACCAGTTTGACACCTTATGCTCCTTTTTAACTACCCCACATGGGTCAAGTCGGATCAAGAGGGCAGGGTCCAGTAGAACCCCAGGACAACGGAACTGGGAGGTGGGAGTGATGATGGCATTGTCCACAGTGAGAGGCATATGTTGAGTGCAAGCTGTAGTAGAGGGTGGGAAGGTTAGGAGCTAAGTCTTTGACAGACGGTCATCCGGGAGGAAATATTAGAGCGACAGCTGGCCATTTTTGCTAGGATAGAGGGGGATGGATCAGGTGCCGAGAGATAGATTTGTGCCGGGAAATAGCCATAAATGTCCTGCACCCCCGACCTGTAATTTCATACTCCTCATCATGTGGTCTGCTTGCCAGGCAATCAAGGCAATCACAGAAGACATCTATGGATATATTTTCCCATAATGCAACTGTATTTCTCCATTATTGAAAATCATCATGGTTAAACAAATCAAATGATTAGGGAGGTAAAGATCAGGTGCTGTTAGAGGACAAAGAAGAGATGCCATGGCACAGCAAAAGAAAACTGAAAAGTTATGAAGCTTTTGCATACATTGGATTCCAATACTATATATATATATATATATATATATATATATATATATATATATATATATATAATGAGATAACTAGACAAATTGGAAGGTATATATGATATCCCAAGTCTTTAAACTGTTCCAGGTGTTGTATTTTATTAATTAGTTTGTGAGGAGATTCTCAGTGGCAGATAAAGACCCACAGAAAGCAGCTGGGTGATCGTATCGGGCCAGTATGCCACCAATCAAAAAATTATGAATTCATTTCAGGGTTCCTGTAACATCCAAGAAAATCCTTATTTGGATCTCTGGGAGCTTTATTTCCATAACACCAGGTTGTATCACATTAGTCCCAGAAGTTTTACTTTGGATACAGGCGTTATTACTTGTAGGACAAATAGCTTGTGAGTACAAGGAAGGACATATTAAAGGTTCTGGCCAATCTCTGTGGGGTATTCAAAATTGTCCCCCAATTTACAAGCATTCTCAGGGCCTTACGTACCTCAGTCTTACAATTCCACTTGCAGTAGCTCTCACAGCACTCAGGTAAGCAAACTCCATGATGGCAAGGGCTGTGGTTTTTAGTGTCTATTTGCTTTTATAGGCCATGCATTACACCACCAGATGGCTTTAATAATTTGTGTTAGGCTCTTGTGTGTTGTCATGGTCACTATTGCATGTGTGATAATTACATGTATTATGTATGTATTGTATTTACTTTATTCCTATTTAAAAACAGATTTCTGTCTCTTTAATTGGCCGCAGAAGCTTCTCAGAAGACTTTTTTTTGTAGGGGTCTGTCTGTAGGGGTACGTGAAGGTACCAGAAGATTTTTGATTATGGGACACTGTAATAGAAGCCCTAATCAATCGGAACATAGAATTATAGTTTAAAAAGCCACTATTGGTCCCCCAAAAAAATATATAAATATTTTACTGACATATTTATTTGTCTATGAAGGTAATTTATTTTCAATGTCCATGTTTCATTCTCGTTCATGATAGTATTTCATAAGCTATTTCATGTTTTACTGGTATAGATGGGTGACACTGTTTTTTTCCAGAACAGTGCAAATATTTATTACAGACACATGCCCCCAGTGATTCTTGTTCTGAAATAAAGCAATGAGGCTAACAGGCAAACAGTGAAGCAGATTATTACACACCAGTGTCAACATTGTTTTTTTGGGCCTGACATCCCCAATTCTCAGCCCTTTAGGATCATGCCTGCTCATTAACATAGCTAATCACTGGGTGCCAGAGACTAAACAGCACAGGCCTATGAAGAACTACAAGAACCTGGGAAGAAGTCCTATGTATTTCCCCATAGGCAGTAGTGCCTCTTCTGATTGTCCCAACCAAACTGCCATTGATTGCTGGCAGTGGCTTGAAGTTCAAACAGACTATAATCCATCCTAATTGGCTGGTGACTGGTCAATTAGTAGAGCTCATACTAGTCACTAAAAAAACTTAACAGAAACTGATAGGGAACTTCAAACCAGAGAAGGGAGGACATGACCCTCTAGAATGCTACCTTCTTCCCAGGCCCTCAGAGTAGAGCCTTGGACAGAAGAAGGTGTTGTGCCCAACAGACTCAATGGGGCACTAGGGGCCAAGCCTCCATCCAGCTCTCCCAAGAGAGGAGATCAGGCCTGGAAGGAATGGTCAGGGGAGAAAGGCACCTTGGGGCAGCTATGGCCCGTGTACAGACCCACTTTCACAGCCCATAAAGTCCTAGCCTCCTGGGGCATGGACCAATCCCTTATTTAGTCTAGACTGCGGCGATGGACGTTGGTGTAATACCAGGCAGCTGTGAAAAGCGGCACTGCATCAACCAAAGTGGCATCAAGACTTAGGTCCAACCCTGATTTTTGCCTGCCCACTATTAGGGAGCCTAAGCAGAGCTATACTATTTCCTTCAATGCAACCTCAGCCCATGCCTGTTACTCCACATTATTATTGAAGGGTTATCACTTGGTTCCTACTGTATTCCTAGTATGCTCATAGTAAACTTACACATGATTTGACCCAAGTCTCTGTAAGACCTGCCGCTATAGCCTTGACTGCATGTTGCTGAACTAACTGACTCTTGCAGTAACGGAGCTAGAGAATGGAGGGCCCTGGTGCAAAAAAAAAAATTCACCCCTTCCTGGGCCCAGTCGGAACCAAATCACCAAATCACTCAGTGCTCCTCCCCAAAACTACTTCCCGTAACTGCTCTTCTTCCGAAGACACCTTCCCATAGCAGCAAACCTTTTCAAGACCCTTATGCATTTCTGCTCCTCCCCAAGACTCCTTTCCAAAACTGTTCCCTTACCATTACCTCCTGCCTGTGTGAAGCTCCTCTACCTGATATACATATATATATAAACATCACCCCCACATAGCATCCACCCCTCTTAGCATCCTCCCTAAGTAGCACCCAGTCCTTATCAGCAGACATCCCCTTTTAGTATCCATCCTCGCAGAGCACCCAACCCCTCTCAACACCCATCAATATCTCCTTACTTCCTCCCTCACATAACACATCTCCTGTGCTTTGTTGCCATTTTTCAGAACTTGCTCTCTTAGCTTCTTCCCTGATACACATCCCCCGTGTGCTGAACTGCTCCACACTTCCACCTCTTGCAACTTCAGTAGAAATGCTCTTTTTAAAACAGGCAATTTCTGCCCTGATGTCATAGGTCTGTCTTCTAGGGCGGGTAATTACAATTCACGTTACCCAGCTGCCTGCTGATTGGCTAATTAAGATCCAATTGCATACCCACCAACATAGACCTTATTATTTGTTGTCCCCTGTGTAAGTAGGGAATTTGAAGTAGCGTTTCCCTTGTTTGAAGTTAATGTTGAACTCTACCTACCGTTTTACCCCTAGAAACGTTCTGATGAATCCTGAATAAAGTGTGACTTTTTTAGTGAATATATAATAATGTTATGAGTCTTCTTTAGGTGTTGTAACCCCTGTTTGTTATTTTGAATACCTGATCACCTCTGCAGGGTCTGATGATCGACCTGATCACGTCTGCAGGGTCTGATGATGGGACATGGAAGACCATCCTGTTCACATATCATGGGGATTCTTCAGTAGCAGAGGAGGATAGGGTCTGGAGCTCATTTGGAAAGGAGGAGAACAAAAACAAAAACATTGAAAATGGATTACCCCCAAATGAAAGCAGATGAACAATATAAAAGTGAATAAAATATTTAAAGGGTCACTGTAGTCCAAAAAAACAACAACTTTTCATCCCTGCTTTTAAAAGAGCATGCTTTATACATTATATTACATTGGTGTAGCAAATACAATACACTAATTTAATCAAACTATTACTGAGATAGATTAAAAACACACATTCAATTCAAAGCCTGCAACTCGATCACAGACAGCCGAATGTCTGCAGGTGTGTTGCATGCTCCCGTTCAACTCAGATTGGGATGCTATTCAATTGCTCAAGCCCGCAAGTTATGTGGTCACAGCCACAACCGTAAACAATGCACTTGTTCGGGGGCAGTTCAGGGCGGGAACATCGATTCAGCAAACCCGTAACCTCCCATTTTGCATCAGCCAGTAGAAAATGAGACTGTCGTTGTTACGGCAGTAAAACATGGAGGTTACATGTCAATCAATTAGGTTCGGGGGTCCAATATGTGGTCCGACTCGCAAACCCTCACAATAAAGAATGATACAAATTTATGCCAATACTGTTCTAGTCCATGCGGGTGGCTTGATATGTATTAACTCATTGATACCCAAGATATATTTAACCCTGAAATAACACATACATATAATTGAAATTTCCTGCTGATTTACGAGCTTGAGACTGTTGTGCAATTAATCCTAATGTCTGTCATCACTTTCTCCGTTATTTACAGTGCAGTAGTGATTTCTTATTTGCTTTTACAGTGCTACGAATAGTTGTTTAACCCCCCTGCAAGTCCTCTCTAGCACTCGTACGATTTACAGGTGTGAAAACATTTGCGGGCTTGAGGAATCGTAGCAATTGAATAGCGATTTTAGCCTTGCGAAAGTGAGAGATCAACGGCTTTGGGAGGCTGTAAGTTATGGGTTTTACTAAGGCAATAATTTCAAGGCCGTAACTCAGAAGCCGATAGGAGCCCCCAAAGAGACACCAATTGAATAGCAAATTAGCTTGCAACCTTACTTACGAGCTCCCGGATCTCCCGAAACCTCAATTGAATGTGTTTCAAACCGTTGGATCACCTTTTGCCTTACCCGTAAATTAAGAGTTAAGTTGAGATAAGGGTAAAAAGGTACCATATGTTGGTAAATGTGTTTTCTTATCTTATTTCTTTTGAAATGAATAGAAACAAAGGCACCACGTTGTTACTATCCATGCCCCATCACACTCTCAGGACAAAGTAGAAGAACATAAATCCAGTCTGTCTCACTTTATAATAAGACATTTTTTGGGCAAATATGAATATTTTTTTAGAATAACTTAAAATTTATGTTACACTGACTCTTTAATAGTTATTGGATTCAACTCTTAAATATTTGTGATTTTTTTTTTTGTCACCATTTGTAATGCACAATAACATTTACACACAACAAAGAGATCCAAGCCCAGCATTCATTTACACACACATACATTGTTCCTTCACTTGAATCCTGACATATTTTTCATTTGAAAAGCTGCTCTGAAAGCAGTTTGGATTAAATCCTGCTGACTACTTGGATACAATGTACTTGGCAGGGTCTGACTCCTTGGCTGTGTAGATGACATTTCACAGCAGTCAACTGAGATCATGTAAGAAGTTTTACATTTTCATGAGTGCTTCTTATTTCTGGATGGATCAGCAACAGCTTCACAACAGTATTCAAAAAATAAAAATGCAATATTATTACCACCTGTCTCTTCTTTTGATATAACTCTTGGTAATAATGTTACTTTGTACCAATATATTTGCTCAGCTACTAGTTGTGAGAGTTTGTCAAATGCATATCTAAATTTCCTGGATTATGAATGCATCTGATAGAGGAGAATCAATAGTGAATAAAAACATTTTTGCATGAAAAAATATCAAAATAATCATTTAAAAACTTACCTTGAATTTAATGTCTTGTCATTTCTGACAGGATAAATTAGCATTAAATTAATAATTTATTTTGGAAGATCAGGAGGAAGCACAGGCAGCTGAAACATTTGTATCAAACTCTGGGGTTCCTGTCTGTGCTGCAAACCAGCCTGGGATTTGTAGTGCGGCACCATGTTAGATGGTACTATGTACTTTTATATAAGCTTCTCTCTTATTACCACCCATGCAGGTTGTCCATTCCCTACATCAATTACTGCTGATGATGTTTTTTCCTTCCTTTCTCTGTTTGGCAGAGTTAAGCAGCAGCTGAGCCTCTTTGTGTCATTACCACTCCAGCAGCAGATTGTCCATTCCCTTCATCAACTACTGCTGCATGTTCTCTCTCTCTCTCACTCACTCACCTCTCACTCTCTCTCGCTCTCTCTGGTGACAGCTGCAGGACTTACACACAGCAGCCCTGTCTGTGCTGATCTCTGGTGGGGGTGAAGCCCAACAGCACAGCAGACACAGGAAGCAACCGGACAGTGACTTCGGGGCTGACATCAGTGCTTTCCTATTGGCTGAGGAAGACACAACAAGTGAATAATGGGTTAACATTGGTCCCATAATGCTCCATGCTGATGGGGGGGTGGGTTACCAGGTGCTTGTGTATAATCCCCTCGGAGTATCAACATAATCATTAGAGGGATTTTTATATTTAGATATTAATAAAAAGAAAACCTTTTATGAAATGTGCTGCATATATCAAGGATGCTTTTTGCAGAAGGATTGTGGAAATGTGTTAAACCAGGAAACTTAGATATGCCTATTTTGTCTTAGATAAGAACCAGAGTAGGGATTGGCAGAGGGTAGCCGAGAGATGATGAGTGCTACATGACAAGGATGAGTCTGGTAGAAGCATTCAGGATTGATGGGAGTAGGTATAGGAAGGCCAATTAAGATAGAGTGGCAGAAGTCAAGTAAGGACAAGATAACAACATGGATAAGGGTCACATTTATAGTATGTGAATTTAAAGAATGCGCATTGAATATGTGCAACATTTTTTTCCAAAGTTTAAAAAAAAAAGAAATTCAGCATTCAATTGGTAACTATTATATTTGCTTTAATCATAGCACACATTTTGTTCCTATCAGGATTAGAAGCCTAGGAAGAACTATGGATTGTCTACTTATTTTATAATATATCTTTTAACAGAGTTTATTCATTCTCCTAATTGATAATATAGCAGTAAGTGTAATATTTTAACAAAATATTAATTTAATATATATTTTTTCAATAAAAGAAGCAATTTTATCTATTACATTTTCTATTTTAGATCTAGGATTGAAGCTCTAATTTCTTCTTTTCTCTTATAATTTTTAAATGGTGAATTACAACTAATATCACATAATTTAAATGGTTTTAATGCTCCAAATAATAATGTTTAGCATTTAAATATTATAATTCCTTTAATACATCTATTAAATTAATACAAAAGACTAATTTTACATCTAAAACACCAACCATAATTTTCCCATTAGCATTATCCATTAATGTTTTTATCTTCTAATAAAATAAGACAAATGGTACTGCATTGTTGTTTCATAAATCTCTAAATATACAAATGCATTTAATTCATACAATAAAGAAGGTAAATATATTGTATTATTTACAACAATGAACGGTTCTGATTATATGTTTCAGTATACGCCCCAAATTAATTACAATTTAGATACATCTAATGCTAACAAAAAATGATATTAAAATTAAAATGTTTATAGCTACACAGTAATTGAGGTTGAAAAAAGTCCATTTAAGTCCATCACGTTCAACCTTTTTAGATCTCCTCTGATCTGCAATATGTGGATTAATCATTAATTGATCCACAGGAAGGCAAACAGAAAAATCCAATTGAGACATAGCCAATTCTCTCGTAAAGAAAAAAAATTCCTTCCTGACCCCAGATACTGGTGATTGGACTCCTCCCTGGATCAATACTCCCTCTCTAATTTCCTTTTTATGAGGTGGTGCCCCAAATTGTCTTACATATTCCAAATCTATACCCTCCATCAATCTCTATATCTGATACCTAGATTTACTCCATCACATATATAGTTGAGAGCAAACGAGTTATTGCTAACGTTTGCGGGCTCGCGTAGCAGCCGAAGGCGCTGCATGCCAGCAACTGCGACCCTCGCAAACTTCACGTCATAACGCAAATAGCTACTGCGACCCTCGCAAACTTCACGTCATAACTCAAACAACATACGAGACACGTTACCACACATTACGACCTCGCAAAAATCGTCCGCAACCTGCGGACATAAAAAAATGAAAAAAAAAACAAAAAATATACACACCACATACATAAAAAGCTTACCTACAGCAAGAGGGGTCATCCAGGACCTCAAAAAATGAAGTTACACCTTCATTTAACTCAAAATAAAAGAGTTTAGACACTAAAAAAAATTCTAAGCGAGAGAAAAAATGGCTGCTGAAAAAAACGAAAACAAGGCTACAGCAGTCTAAAGACGCAAAACACCACCAAACACCTACGGATTTGCCGAAAAACACCTACAAGATTAGAAAACAAGGACGCAACCCGCACAACACCAAAAACATTACAAACACAACAAATACAAACAACAAACACATACAAAGGTTACTCACAGCAAGGGGGGGCACGAGGACCTCTGCAAGTAAAGTTACACCTTCATTTAACCACAAATTTCGTAGTTTAGAGACCCGAAAATCACCTAAGCGAGAGAAAAAATGGCCGCCGAACAAAATGAAAACAAGGCTAAACGTTCCTAAACACGCAAAACACCATCATAAACACGCAAAACACCACCAAACAGCTACGCATATTCTGAAAAACTCGCACGACATAGAAAACTAATATTACAAAAAACTTGCACGAAATAGAAAACAAACAACGCTACATCAGCCACATTATATACACCAAACACCCTTAGCTCACTTACACTTTCATTGCCGTCATTTTTTGACGGGCAATATTCTAGTTAAGATTATAAATGGCTTGACTGATTTTCCTCCCAAATGCATAACTTTACATTTATTTGTATTAATTCTCATCTACCATTTATATGCTCACTTCTCTAATTTATGTAAATCCCTTTGAAGGGAAATAGATAATTTTCTGATATAATTACCTTTCACAACATAGTGTCATCAGCAATAATGGAGACAATACTTTTTAGCCCTACTTCTAAGTCCTAAATAAATATGTATCCTGTGGAACCCACTTACCACATTAGCCCAATCTGAGTATGCTCCAATAACAATTTACTTCATGTATTTTAGCCAGATCTCAATCCACGAGCAGATAATTGCAACAGTTCATGTATGCCTTATTTTGCACAATAGTCTCCCATGTGTCTATTATATCTTTCCTAAATAGATTACAATCATCCAAATTAATCATGAGAGTCATCCCACCATGTTTCAGTAATGCCTATTAAGTCCTGTAACTCTTTTATTGCTAATCATTCTAGCTCAGCTTCTTGTATTAGCAAGCATACACTTTATGTTGCTATGACTGCTCTTTTAAAGTAATTGTCACTGTTTTTGAGTTACTTAGCAATACCTCCCTATTGACTATACTAACCCTCTCCCTTCTCCTCTCCTATTAGTATTTAATTAATCCCTTCCTCCTCCTCATCATTACTTCCATCTAGTCCCACCCCCACCTACTAGTTTAAAATCTTCCCCAGATTTCTACCATCCTCTCCCCTAGCACACAAGCTCCCTCATCATTAAGGTTCAATTCATCACTGCTATAGAGACTGTACCCAAGTGAGAAGTCAGTCCAGTGTTCTAAACCCCACAAACCCTCCTTTGTGCACCATTGTGACCTACTAATTGTAGGTCACAGATTAACCTTCCTTAGATACCACATGCCATTGATAGTATCTCGGAAAATACTACCCTGGAGGTTCTTACCCCTAAGCTTGTTTTCTAGTTCTATAAAATATCTTCCACTTACTTTTTTTGGTACCAATATGTACAAACACCGCTCATTCCAGCCCTCTGAATAATTTAACTATCCAATCTACCATATGCTAAACCCGAGCACTTGGGAGAAAGCAAACCATTTGATTGCTGGGATTTGAGTGACAAATCACCCTGTCTACCTTCCTAATAATAGAGTCCCTGACCGCTGTTATAAGTGTTCATTCTGGAAATGCAAGACATACCGTATTTTTCGCCCTATAAGACGCACCGGCAGATAAGACGCACCTAGTTTTTAGAGGAGGAAAACAAGAAGAAAAAAAAATCTGAATCAAACACAAATACACTTTACACACAGATACACACCTACATTACACACAAATATATATATACTAGCGAATTGCCCGTCAAAAAATGACGGCAATGAAATAGTAAGGTAGCTAAATTAGTAAATGAATATATTGTACCTATTTTGAAGCATTGTGATGAAGAGCTGGCAATCTGTGTTGATGCTGCTGCAGCATTAGTGGTGTGGAGCTGCTGTATAAGCATGCTGAATGTGTGCAGTGTAACACTGTGCGTGCGCGAGACCAAACCGTTAGCGTAGTCGTGTACTTCCGCATTGGTGTAAAATGGCGAGTAATGTGTGGTATAGGTCTGTATCGGAATATCCGTAGGTGTTTTGTGGTGTTTTGCGAGTTTCTTGTGGTGTTTTGCGAGTTTAGAGTGCTGTAGCCTCGTTTTCGTTTTGTTCGGCGGCCATTTTTTCTCTCGCTTCGTTTTTTTTTTTAGTCTCTAAACTGTTTTATTTGGAGTAAAATCGAGGTGTAAGTTGCATTTTTGAGGTCCTGGGTGCTCCCTCTTGGTGTAGGTAAGTTTTTTATGTATGTGCTGTGTGTATGTATTGTGTTTTAAATGTTTGTATGTCGGCGTGTTGCGTCCGATGTTTGCGAGGTCGTAATGTGTGGTAACGTGTTTCGTACGTTGTTTGCGTGCCTCGTAAAATTTAGCGAGTGTCGTAATTTGTGTGTCGTGTTTTTTGAGTAGCGACGTGAATTTTGCGAGGGTTTGAGGCCCTTGCCCAGTGACCTCGCCAGCAACTGAGTCCCTCGCTTCGCGAGGGGCCTCAGTTGCTGGCATGGAGCGCCTTCGGCGCTCCATGCCAGCAACTGAGACCCGTGCCCAGTGACCTCGCCAGCAACTGAGGCCCTCGCTTCGCGAGGGGCCTCAGTTGCTGGCATGGAGCGCCTTCGGCGCTCCATGCCAGCAACTGAGGCCCTTGCCCAGTGACCTCGCTTCGCGAGCCCGCAAGCGTGAGCAACGACTCGTACGCTCACAACTATATATGTGATATATATATATATATATATATATAGATACACATACATACATATACATACACACATAAATATACATACACATACATACATATATACACACACATACATGCACACATACACACACATACACATACACACACACACACATACACATACACATACATATCCATATACTGCAGCATTTGGGAGCATTTGGGAGCCCTTGACCCTCCCTGACCCTTCTGATCCTCCCTGACCGTCCTGATCCTCCCTGACCCCCCTGATCCTCACCTTTCTTCTGATCTCTGCCATCTTGATCTCACCCCAGCGCTTCCTACCAGCACTCCTTGTGTACTGCAGCGTTGCGTGTGTGACGTCACTAGGACGCACCGGCCGACGCGATGCTGGTAGGAAGCGCTGGGGTGAGATCAAGAGGACAGAGGCAGTTTGAAAAGGTATATTCGCCGTATAAGACGCACCAACTTTCCTCCCCCAGTTTTGGGGAAGAAAAAGTGCGTCTTATACGGCGAAAAATACGGTATGTTCCAACAGGAACTACATTCACATAGCCAGTTTAACTGTAGACCAAGAGGTTGGGAACCTCTGTTTCGTGTTTGACAATATCTCACAGAAATAATGAAAGAAGCCTTCCCCATCTAACACCATGCTGGTGACCAAACACCAACTGGTCTTTACTAAACAAGCTTCAGGGGTGGGTTTTCCTTATGGACACAAACCTGGAATGAACCTTTACCCAAAGATGCTGGGGGCAAACAGAGGTGAGAGTTGTCATTATTTGAGCAGTACCGACCTCTACATGCCACTTGCAGATGGAATTTACCCTTAGTTGCAAGAATGACTGGACACAAGATTTAATTTGCTGGGGCAATCTTCAAGGTGTGGCTATGACAACTTGCAAGTGGTTTGCAACCCATTGCAACGTCCTCCAGAAGCATTTAAAGTGACATTATAGCACAAAAAGCTCTACAGAATGATGAGATGTCAACATTATTTGACACTTAACAGTCCAAAATCAACATATGTGTAATTAAACAATATGATATGTTAGTATTAAGACCGCTTTATGATATAAAATCCAGGGTAACACACAACCCAGTTGCCTAGGAACAAATGCTCTAATGCATTGTCTATAAATATATCATATTTCAACACAAATTAAACACATCTTTATTTATTGAAGCTATAAATACAATTGTCAAAGCTATTTAATATCAAAATACATACAATACATATATATATCCCTAATGGTTCCTTGTCACAGCCTAGTTACAGCACTTCCCACTCATAATATTCATGACGTTTCACATTGCCTATTGGTTCCTAGAGCCGTTTCTCATCAGCTAGCTACTCCCTGCACAGAAATCGGTTCCGTCTAAGGCAGGAAAGATTTACATTAGTGTAGAATTTAGGGAAAAAAAAGCGCCCGCAGCTAATTTACGGTAGTGCCCTAACTTAGAGCACTTGATTTACATGGAGGCCATGTTCGGAAGGGTTGCCTCAAATAAAGTACAGGAAATACACTTTCCATTTTACCATGGATTAGTCAATACAAGTTGCCAATTTAAAATACTTTAACAACATTTGTTGCTACGAGTTGTAAGAAGTTAAACAGAAGTAAACCTCATAGGTGCCAGTAAATATTTGCTATGGTTGATAACTTGGCTATTTATTAAATTGTAGCAACACTGGCACTGCAGCACAAGATATTCAATGTATAGAAATAAATGGCCAATATGTTCATAGACAATATTGGTTACTCTTAATGACACCTGTGGTAAATAAATTTATTTATGCACCAAGGATACCTTCATAATATATGCAGGTAAGAAAGTGTTTAATAAAGCTCAGATTTAGGCCCATATCTACTAAGCAGCTATCTTGCTCACGTCAAAAGTAAAGCTGCTTTCATGCCACATGGCTTCAACAAGTCCTACTGTGCAGATTTGAGCAAATCTAATGTCCATAAGGGCATTTTCATTGCTGGAGAGCAATGGTACCAAAAGGCTTTCAATAAGTCCTAACCACCTTTCTTTAAGCACTACATCGCCGATTTCGACCCGCATCAGTGTCCTCGTCCATCCAGGGCACACCTCTTTTCTCATCACGTAACTATCACCAAGCCCTCATTGTAGATTTCGGCCCAGATCTACTAAAGCAGCTTCCTTGCCCATGTCCAAGGAAACGCTTTTCGGCTTTTGCTAAGCACTCCATTGCTGATTTCGGCCCCCATAAGCATCGTTGCCCATGTCCAAGGATACGCTGGTTTCATCGTCACATGGCTTCTGACAAGCCCACATAGTAGCTTTTGGCCCACATCTACTAAGCTTCATACTTGCCTATATTCAAGGACACGCTTTCACCTAGCCACGACAAACTGGCCCACTACTCAGGCGAGATATCGTAGCTTTTACCATAGGAAAGGGACCCGACCAGAAATTATATATATATATATATATATATATATATATATATATATATATATATATATAGTATATATATATATTTACATTTATGTGTATCTATTTATATACAGTACTCATTTTATTGTATCTTAAGAACTATCTTCTCTCTCTCTCTCTCTCTCTCTCTCTCTCTCTCTCTCTCTCTCTATATATATATATATATATATATATATATATATATATATATATATGGTTTTGGATTGAAAGAGTGAAGGCTTTGTGGGCACATTTGCATGTCCCTGCCATAGTTCCCAGAATGCAGTGTAAAAACGGTATTTCTCAGAATTCTGAGCTGGAAACTGTTTTTTTTACTTATTTTTTACATTCAAATGTGAACACAGATGTACTATTTATTTACTGTACTACTGTACGGTGGAGGGCTTCTATCGCTCTTTTGGCCACCATATAATAAATGATTGTTGTGGTGAACTACCTCCTCAAAATATCCACTACACAAACTATGGAAGTGGCACCACGCAATAACCTTGAAACGGCTTTACGTGGGTGGGATTCCTAGCTTGTGTATAATCCAATCCTAGCTTTGGTTAAAGCGGTTTAATACAGCGGGCATATGCTTAAGGGAAGCCATGTTTCATATGGTTATGGATTGCAAGAACGAAGCCTTTGTGGGCGCACTAGCACGTCCCTGCCAAGGTTCCCAGAGTGCAGTGTAGTAACTGTATTTCTCGGAATTCTGGGCATGAAACTTATAACTATATATATATTTATAGTAAATAAATAGTACATCTGTGTTCACATTTGAATGTCTTAAACAAGTTAGAAAAACTGCTTCCAGCTCAGAATTCCGAGAATACAGTTATTACACTGCATTCTGGGAAGCTGAGCTGGGACATGCAAATGTCTTGCTCTTCAATCCATAGCCATTTCTAAACATGGCTTCCTTTAAGCTTATGTCTGCTGCATTACACAGCTTTTATGCAAAGCCAAGGTTTTGCACCTACCCCTTCCTCCAGGAATCAGAGGCAGTCACAAGGATAATACCCCTCACATATGTCTAACCTTCACCATAATGTCATTAATGCCTCAAGTGACCAGCAGAGTCATCACAAAATGTGGAAATGACCTTTTCTCTGTCTATACCCTTAGTCATATTCATTTTTTATAAACATAAATATTGTTGGTGTTCCTTTAGCATACCAATATATATGATAATTGTAAAAGTTTCCCAAAATACAACTTTTTTAAATATAAACCAGCTTAGAAAATTCTATGTGAGAAATAAGTACCCAATGTCAACTGTGCAAATATTTACTCTCCTATCTCACTCCTCACTATCCGCCAGTAAATATTTCTTTACTGTCTGGGACTGACAGGCTGTAGACTTTACTTCAGATATAAATGTGTCAGCGCAACAGTCGCAACCTCTCTATGTGCGAAAGCAGATATCACATTTCCTATAAAAATGGAAGTCCTCGAGTCATCTGGTTTAGTGCATATCTGGTGAGGGTAAAGATTGAAATGAGATAAGGTTTTAATAGTACAGATCATGATAATAAAAATAAAAAAAAATGGAATAATTCAAAATGTATTAGTTGAAAGTCATCAAGTATAGCTTTGATAAAAAAACACCATGGGTCATATTCAATTCGAAGCCCGCATCTTGATTGCAGACAGTCTACGAGTGTGCTGCGGGCTCCCGTCTCCGATAGCGATGCTATTCAATTGCTCAAGCCCGCAAGTTACGGGTCCGTAGCCAAAACTGTAAACCATGCACTGGATCGGAGCAGTTCAGGACGGGAACATGATCAATTCAGCAAGCCCGTAAACTCCCATTTCGGATCAGCCAATAAAAAATGTCATTATTACCGCAGTAAAACCTGGAGGTAACATGTCAATCAGTTAGGTTCGGGAGTTCGATATGCGATCAGACTCGCAAACCCGCAAGATAAGGAATTATGAAAATGAATGCCAATACTGTTCTAGTCCATGTGGGTGGCCTGATATGTATTAACTCATTGATACCCGAGATCGATTTTACCCCGAAATGACACATAAAAATAAAGTTAATTTCCTGCTGATTTGCGAGTTTGAGACTGTTGTGCAATTAATTCTAATGTCTATTATCGCTTTCCCTGTTATTTACAGAGCAGTAGTGATCATTTATTTGCATTTACAGTGCTACGAATAGGTGTTTAACCCCCTTGCGGGTCCTCTCTAGCAATCGTAGGATTTTCTCCTTCATTTGCCATTTACAGGTGTGAAAACAGACACGGGCTTGGGGAAATTGAGCTATTGAATAGCAATTTACGATTTTACCATTTTTTCAAGCCCGTAACTTGGAAGCCGAGCCCGCAAAAAGACGCTAATTCAATAGCAATTTAGCTTGCAACCTCACTTACGGGCTCTCGGATCTCACGAAAGCTCAATTGAATATGTATGTAAGATTTTAAGATCAAAGATAGGGCACTTCGTTTTTTTCCATAAGTTCATATTTTATTTTTCTTTGTACTTAATCCTAACATAGCACTATGGTTTATGTTGGTGCATAACTGATAACATATAATAATAATAATAATAATAATAATAATAATCAACTAAGCAGTTCCACCACTGTTAAAAGTGTGCATTCATTTTTTTAAACAATTTAAAATATAGTTTATTTTTAATTACCTATTTAATTAATACTTGCTTCCTTTATGGCACAGAAAATGGGCTGAAAACAAACAAGCACGCAAGCACAAAAAAAAACCAAAAAACAAACTGACTCGCACGCAGGGAGATTTGCCCCAGAGCTCTGTAGTTCTAGCGTCTGCGCACAGCTCAGTCTATAGAGCAGCGCTACAGAACGCTACCCACTAAAACACTAAACTAGCGATGACATCATTCCTATCTATATATCCATGGCAGGGAAGGGGTTAAATAATAAAAAAAAATATGATCCTCTACCCCCTATATGCCTGGGTATTGCATGGGATTCCCCCTTAACACCCTCTACCCCCTATGAGCCAGGGGATTCCCGTTATCCCTCCTCAATACTTGCTACACTCTATGAGCCTGGGTTTCCCCCAGGATTCCCTCCTTAATGTCCACTACTCCATATGAGTCAACTGTGTCTCTTCCCCCTTCTCCCTCCCCTGTGTCTCCTTCCTCTCTCCATCCATTGTGTCACCTTTTCCCCCCTCCTCTCCGTCCCTTGTGTCACCTTTTCCTCCTACTCTTCCTCCCTTGTGTCTCCTTTCCCCCTTCCTCTCCCTCCCAATGGAGTCCCACTCCTGCCGGTGCTTCCTCTTCTCATTGTAGGGATGTACCAATTACGTAATTCGGGAGTCCCTACGCTGCAGAGAGGACGCCATTGGTCCGCTGAACCACCAATGAATGAGCAGGTACAGCCTACAGCCTACAGGGTTGCGGGTGAGTTGTGCGGGCCAGCCAGGGGTGATTGCACATCAGTGCAGCCAAGGTTGTCATCACACAATGTTGGGTCGTGCAGGCCTCGTGATGAGTGCTTGATGTGCGCTCATTGCGCATGCGCAAGCCTGTAAAATGTAACATTGCGTGACCGGAAATCTGTAAATTACGACAACTATTATAGTGATGGTTTAGCTAAATGAATAAATGTTATCATTCTTGATGTAAATCGTGACATTAAATATACGCTTCACTTACTTTTAAAAAGCCCTCAGAACAACATAATCACAGTATCTGGAACCTCCCTCTTCCACTCTCATGAGAGGTGCCACATGGCACAGCTGTTACCTAAAGCCAGGTCCACAGGGAGGGACATCACACTAACAGTGCCTCATGCTGTTAATAAGCAGACTCGGTGTACCTAAAAAAACAAAAGAAGAGCATAATAACATAATTCTCTGGAGGAGGATCTAGGTAGCAATTTGAGTGTCTTTTGCTCTTCTTTTATTTTTGTAAGTTTAATTACACTAGCTATCTGTGGGCTATTATTACTTGGTTTAATATATGCGTAAAAGGAGCCATGTTTAAAATGGTTTGGATTGACAGAGTGATGGTACATTATGTGGCCTCATTTGCATGTCCCACCCAGTTTTCCCAGACACCAGTGCATATACTGTATTTCTGAGAAATTTGAGCAGGAAATAAGTTTTCATCAACTTATTTTTAAGCATTCAAATGGAATCACTAATGTACTATTCCTTATTTGTACTACTGTACTTTTTACTGTGGAGGGCTTCTATCACTCTTAGCCCACCATATGTGAAACAATTGCTGTATAGAACTACTCTCTACAACGATTACCACACAAACCAGGCACTCACACCATACTGAGGATCGGCAGTAACCGTGAAACAGTACTGTATGTGGTTAAGTGACCTGGTTTGTGAAAAATCCATCCGTTGCTATGTCTAAAACTGTGAAATACAGTAAGCATCTGCGTAAAAGGAGCCGTGTTTAAAATGGTTTGGATTGACAGAGTGATGGTGCACTATGTGGCCTCATTTGCATGCCCCGCCCAGTTTTCCCAGACTGCAGTGCATATACTGTATTTCTGAGAAATTTGAGCAGGAAATAAGTTTTCATCAACTTATTTTTAAACATTCAAATGGAATCACTAATGTACTATTCCTTATTTGTACTATATATATATATATATATATATATATATATATATGAATAGCATGCGTATTGGATAATAATAATGGGTGGACCACTCCTCTAAAAGACTCAAGTTTTGTGCACTGGTAGTGTGAAGCCCCTCCCAGTAGGCGTGGCTTTAGGTCACAGCCGTACAAGATGTCAACTGTCATGAGAGAGAAGCAGTAAGGGGAACCTGCAGATAATAAGAGACTGTTACTCTGTGGACTTTTCAGAATTAAGTGAAGTGTAAATCTTATATCACAATTACATTGAGAAGGATACAAATAATAAATTCTCCTAGTTAAAAAAATGTATATAAAAAGGGTAAAATGACCAAAAAGATACTTTAACACATTTTAAAACAGTATTCTGAATTTCAAGATGCGTTAGATAATTATAGGACTCAAATAATGTTGGCATCTTGTTATGGAAATACATATCGGCTTACAGGATAATACATGATATACAAGTAGAAAAATGACATTTTTCCTTTCTACTACATGGAAAGCTTTTTCAAATGTTGTCATCAGTCTATCTCCACTCAGAAACGGGTTAAAAAACAAGAGATTTATTGTCATAAGGTTGTTCATGTGCAAAAAGGTAAATATTCCTGAGCGTGTCTGTGCAGTTTCTATCCAGGCACTGACTGAAGTTCATATCCAACCAGGGCTGGAGTTGTCATTTATATAAGCATAAAATGACAGGAGTATTGTACTACATTTTAGGTGCTTATTATTTTTACTTTATTATGTAGGTAATAAGGGGAAAGGAATCGGAAAATTAAATAACTGTAATATGGAAAATATCTGACAGTTCTAATCCAAGTAGAAGTGTGAAAGGTTCAACCTGATGACCTATTTAAGTGTTAGAACATTAAGCCAACACCTATAAATAGTCTTAGACATGAGGGCGGAGAGATCTTAGTTTGATATGGTTTATCTGTATTTTTTATTTAATTTTTGTTTTAAGGAATAGAGAAAATGTTATAAATGAGAACTATTAGCATTGTATTCTCCCACTGCTAACTACCGGCGGTCTTCATTGGTGCACTGGTGTAAGGGGCCCCATAAATAAGTCAGCCCTGAGGCTTGTGATTTCCTGAATGCATGCATAACCAATCTCAATGCATGCAGAGAACCTATATACATATATATATATATATATATATATATATATATATATATATATATATATATATATGCTGAGAGTGGCTATATACTTGAAGGTATATAAAAGTTTCCTGGGTTTCAAATGTTTGGTAAGGAACAGGCAGTGATTATCATAAAAATATGTTATATAGAGAAGTTCAGGGTGATTACAAAGTTATAGGCTGGAGAGTAAAATCCAGCTTTGCACACCCACATAACCAAGTACACACAGGAAATGCAGCTAGTTTGACCTTTCAAGGGAAGTACTGCTGCTGGATGGAATCACATGGTTGGGTTTGGTCTGAGCTTACAACTGAATCAGAGCGCAAAGATATAGAAAGATAGAGACTACATATCCCAGGCTGCTTTGCAAAAAAGGAATCCCAGAGTATGATACAAATGTATCTGCTTTCTCCTGATTGGCTAAAATAAATTATGAATTTTATGTTAATCTTAGCAGGGGTGTCAACTGACAAAAGCCTTAGCTTGCAAACTGAAAAGATTTAGCAAACATTAGGGTGAGTATTTAAATGTTTATTTTGGTATTTTTTCATGCAACAAAAATGTTTCCATACACTACTGATTCTCCTTTATCAGATGCATTCGTAATCCAGGACACTTAGATATGCATTTAAAGGCATTTATATGTTTCCCTTTTTCTAATCTACACATACTGCTTATATCAGACACAAACATTACATGGAGTAATTCTATGTGCACACATATGTATTTTATTTAAATATAAAACTTGTTTTCCACACCCCCAGAGCTGCTTACATAGGAACCTCTTACCAACCAATAGAAACACTGCATTCGAGTATGGATTTTAACTCAGTGATCTGTTAATGTTTATCTTGGTATTTTTGCCATGCAAAAAAAAAAATGTTTGCATACACTACTGATTCTCCTCCATCAGATGCATTTATAATCCAGGAAATGTAGATATGCATTTAAGCTACCTCTCTTTTCCCTCATGAACCTATGCCAGGCACATAGGACAGAGAAAGAGCCACAGTACTTAGCTGTAGGACACTGTTTTACTGTGGTTAGGAATTGGTGCTTTCACCACTGCAACCTGGGTTCAATTCCAAGTCAGGGAACCAAGAGGTCACAGCACCCTGAAGCCATGCAGAGTTGGACCTGGTCAGTATTTGAATGGAAGACCACCTAAGAATACCAAGAGCTGTATGCCGTGACCCACTGGAGAAAGAAATTGGCAACCCACTCCACTGTCTCTGCCATGAATACCAAGTGGATCAGCATGACCATGGGCATAAAGATGTCCATAAGGTCACAGAGAGTCGGAAATGATGGGGGGGAAAAAAATCTACCATATAGACCCCTTCCCCCTTGGATCGCTACCTTGTCATGGTGAAGGGGCTTGTGTACCTCAATGAAGCTGTAAACTATACCATGAAGGATCACCCAAGATGGGCAGGTCATAGCAGAGAGGTCAGACAAATCACAGTCCACTAGAGAAGGTACTGGCGACCCACTCCAGTGTCTGGCATGTGGCGGTCCATGGAGTCACGGAGAGTCGCACATGACTGAACACACATAAACCCCTAACTTTCATACATAAAAACTTTTTTGTAATGTTTAAAATATGATATTGTACACATTTTTGCACAATATAAAACCTACTCTACCAAATACATGTTACATGCCCCTTTAAGTTTTACTTAATTCAAAACTTTTCCAGTATATGGTAAATATAAACCAATCGTGCTTTTGATTGCAAACAGATAACCTGTTGCTTTTGACATAAAGGCGACTAAATTCAATTACTGTTGTAATAAAAAAGAAAATTCTAAACAGAAATCCTGATACCCCACCTGTTTTATATTGCATTTGATCTGCTGTATGTTTCGGTAGCACGTTAAGAAGAATAAAACTTGAATTTCAGTATTTAATTTCACAGCTAATTTGAATAATTAGTTCAAGATCTCAGGACCACCTACAGTGATATTGCTCATGGCGCAGTTATTTCAGTGACAGAAATGTTGATTAGCGCAAGTTTGGAACAATCATTAAAGTGATTAATACATTGTATATTGTATGATTTTGAACGTTTCAGACATGATGTAAGAAAACAATGCAATGTATATGAGAACATTTTAATAGAAACACAGCAAATGTTGCTAAACTATGTTTTTCACAACATTGTAGCATTGTTCTATGTTGTAAATATTACATGTTGTTGTTGTTGTTTAGTTGTTCAGTCGTGTCTGACTCTCAGTGACCCTATGGATCAAAGCATGCCAGGCACATATTGTTTCTGGTTATGCATATCCGTAATGTTTTCTTGGCAAAGATATTGGAGTCGGTTGTCTAGTGGACCATGGTTTGTCTGACCTCTCTGCTATTACCTGCCCATCTTGGGTGACCCTACATGGTATAGCTCACAGCTTCATTGGATTGCATAAGCCCCTTCAGCATGACAAGGTAACAATCCAGAAGAAGAAGGGGCAATACCATGTTCCACCACCATGTACCACCACCGTAATCTTTTAATATTATTTATATTGAACTATACAGGATATGAGGGCCAGATCTGGACAGCACAAATATTACATCACTGGATAGATAGCATCAGGGGAGCAATATTAACCGTCACCCCGACCTTTGCGCGCAGGAGAATTGCATGTCGACAAAAGCACGCCGCCAATCTCTTGTATGTCCTGTATGTCCGCAGCAATACATAGCACATATCAGTCATACACTACATATACAGTACAAAAAGGTTTACATTATGTAGCAAACAGCATTCCCATGGCTACAGATTTTATTGCCCCGTCATTTTTGACGGGCAAATCGCTAGTGTATATATATTTACTAGAAAAAATGACGGGAATACGATTGCAAGGCTGGCAATGCTGTTTGCCACACAATCTGAGGCTTTTGCTCCTCTGAGCACCTTCGGCGCTCATCGTGAGCCTCTCCCCCATGTACTTCAACTTTCCTGCTTTGCACTGATCACCTTGGGCGCTCATCGTAAGCCACATGCTGAGCACCTTCGGTGTGTCTGATGATTGCTTGCGTTGCGCGCGCTGACTGCTGTTGGTTTAATTTTCTAAGTCCTGCGTTCCTGGCGTAGTGTTAGTGTCTTCAGCGTCGTGTATTTTGTACGTTTTTCGAGCCTGGAGTTGTTGAGCCTCGTTTTCATGCTGTTTCTGAAATTTTACGTTTTTCGCCTGCCATTTTTTTCCTTGCGTAGGCGGTTTTCGAGAGACGAAAAACGCCAAATTCGGGTGTAATTTGCTTGCAACCTCCCTCCCAGACTTCCTGTGTCTCTCCCTGTGCTGTGTGTGAGTGTGTTATCATTTTTTTGTACATGATTTGTTTTTTAGGTGGGTTTATAGAGTTACGAGCTTGAACAACTCCTTTGGCGCTTATTGCAGCCCAAATACTGTGCCGCTGGCGAGCCTCGCTTCACAATGCTGGCGGTTGGAAACTGCGTAACCAATATCGCAAACATCTCCAACATCGCAAGATCCACAACTATATATGTGATATATATATATACTAGCAACTTGCCTGTCAAAAAATGACGGTCAATAAAAATTGAAGCCATGGCAATGCTGTTTGGCACAAAATGTTAAGCTTTTTATACACTAAGGACCTTCGGCGCTCATTGCGAGCCTCACCTCGCGTGTCCTTTGGCTCCTCTCTCTATTTTTTTTAATACTAATGAATTAATTGAATAATAAATTAATATAGTTTACCTTTTTCTAATTAATATATGTAACAATCAGTAGCCTGAAGAGCTAACAATCTGTTTTTATTTCCCCGCAGCATATAATGTCTAGTTGGACTGTTGCTGGCCTGAGGAGATAGTTTTATGAATGTCCCAACTGTGCATTAGAAATAGGCTGCGTGAGCGATGGGCAAACCGTTGGTTTATTTATGTAAAGCGCTACTGTAGATGCGTAATGTTGTTAATGGCAAGTTAGGATTGTAAAATAGCGTTGTTTGTCCATGTGCTCCCCGGTTCGCAAGCATTTGCCGTCCTTTGTAATAGTGTATTTTGTACCTTGTACGTTCCTGGGTGAAAGTGCTACGCGGTTGGCTATGTTTTGCGCGGTCCAGGGTCGTGTAGCCTCGTTTTAATTTTTTTGGCGCCCATTTTTCTTCTTGCTTAGACGATTTTCAAGTGCCGAAACCCGGCAAAATCGGCTTCAATTCGCGTTCCACCTCACTCCCAGACGTCCCGGCTGTTACCCCGTGCTGTGTGTGATGTTTTTGTTGTATTTTTTTTTTTGTGTTTCGTGTTTTTTGCTTTGCGCGGTTAGGCCGTTAACTTCGTATTTTTCGTATCTCGTATTTTTTTTTATAAGTCCCGCGTCTGTCAAGTACTTGCAGCCTAAGGCGATCCCGCGTTTCCTAATTGTTTGTCCCGCCTGTATCTTTGCCTCCACTGCTAGCTTCGCGAGCGCCTTCGGCGCTCATCGCCCATGTGCTGAGAGTTTTAGTGCTTTAACGGCTCTCCTCGCTATGTGCTTAAGTGCTTCAAGTTTTAGTGCCTTAGCGGCTTGTTTCGCTCTGTTTGTGTTATGTGGCAAGTGTGTTGTCTCTCTCTCTGTGCTGTCTCTCTCTGTTTCACCTCTCTCTCTCTGTGCTGTGTCTTTCTCTGTGAGGTTTGTAATGTGCTGTTATGCCGCTTGCTGTGTTGTGTGGAGGGTTTTCTCTCACTTGGTCTGTGTGCTGTCTCTCGCTGTGTTTTTCTCTCTGTGCTCTATCTCTTTGCTATCTGTCTCGCTCTGGGCTGTCTCTCTCTGTGTGCTGTCTCTCTCACTGTTTGTTATCTCTCTCTTTGCTGTCTCTCTCTCTGTGCTGTGTCTCTCTCTGTGCTCTGTCTCTGTGCTGTGTTTCTCTCTTTGCCTGTCTCTCACTGTGCTGTCTGTGTCTCTTTCTCTCTCTTTGTGCTGTCTCTCTCTTTGCTGTCTGATTTGCTATCTGTGCTGTCCCTCTGTGCTGACCCCCGGTTCTCTCTGTGTTCTCTCTTTCTCTCTGTGTTATCTCTCTCTCTCTTTGCTGTCAGTCTCTCTCTCTCTCTGCTGTTTTTCTCTCTGTGCTGTTTCTTTCTTTGCTGTCTGTCTCACTGTTTGCTGTCTGTCACAGTCTGTATATAAAGGCTGCAGTTATGCCTCTCAAGTCCCCCCCGGCTATGATATCATAATCCACCCCTCAATGATGTCATGGCCCCGCCCAGCATTTCAGACATAAGGAACTGTTAATTATTATAGTATATATATATACCGTATATACTCGAGTATAAGCCGAGGCACCTATTTTACAACAAAATACTGGGAAACTTAGTGTCTAAGCCGAGGGTGGGAAATGTGCTGCCCCCTGTGTCCCTCTTGTGCCCTCTGTGTCCCCCTCTTGCGTGCCCTCTGTGCCCCTTTCTTGTGTCCCCCCTCTCTCTCACCTGTGTCTCTTCCCCCCTCTCCCTCCCCTGTGTCTCTCCCCCCTCTCCCTCCCCTGAGTCTCTACCCCTCCTCTCCCTCCCCTGTGTCTCTCCCCCCTCCCTCCCCTGTGTCTCTTCCCCTCCTCTCCCTCCCCTGTGTTTCTCCCCCTCCCTCCCCTTTGTCTCTTTCCCCCTCTCCTTCCATTGTGTCTCTTTCCCCTCCCCTGTGTCTCTTCCCCCCTCTCCCTTCCCTGTGTCTCTTTCCCCCCTCTCTCGTGTCTCTTTCCATCCCCCTCCCTTATCATCCTCCTCATCCTCCCTCCTCAACCCCCCTCCTCATCCTCCCTTCTCATCCTCAACCCCCCTCCTCAACCCCCTCCTCATCCTCAACCTCTCTCCTCAACCCCCCTCCTCATCCTCCCTCCCCAACCCCCCTCCTCACTTTACCCCTCTCTAATTACCTCCCCCTCTCCCTTTCCCCTCACTCACCTTCCATCAGCTGCTCCTCCGCTCCTCTGCGCGTCTTCCGGCTGTGTAGGGACCCGGCCAATGCTAATGACGTGACGCGGGGGAGGTAATTAGAGAGGGGTAAGGTGAGGAGGGGGGTTGAGGAGGGAGGATGAGGCCTTGAGGAGGGAGGATAAGGAGGGGGGTTGAGGATGAGGAGGGGAGTTGAGGTTGAGGAGGGGGGTTGAGGAAGGGGGGGGTTGAGAAGGGAGAATGAAGAGGATGATAAGGAAGGGGAGGGAAAGAGACAAAATCGAGAGAGGGTGAAGAAGACACAGGGGAGGGAGAGGGGGGGATGACATGGGGGGGGGGGGGGGAAACAGGCACAGGGTGACTCGAGCATAAGCCGAGGGGGCCTTTTTCAGCCTTAAAAAAAAATATTATTTTTATTTATTTATATATTTATTTACACCCTGTATATTCTAAATATTTTTTTCTATCTGACCTTGTGCACTGAATGATGACTTTAATTTATGATACCCCCTTCCCCTGCCTCTTCTGCTGCTTATTCTCAGCATTGTTTCTGGGTTGTTGTTTTTTTTACTTCTCCACAAATTACACCTTTACACAACAACTCTTATTTCCCATCTACTTTACTGAACATACATCCATTTTCAGTAATGCATTAATATACAGACACACAGATAGACACACAAATGTATTTAGATTTCATCAGAATAGTAGGACAGGATTAGGATCTGAGCATGTAGTTTATTAGAAAAGTAATTATCCTAAGTGGAACATTCTGTACATATCTCAGGAAGAGCCAGGAACTCAGAATTAATGACCAATGTTGGTTTCAAAGAAGCTCCCAAGATCATTACCAGCAACTGACTAATTAATATTTGGGAACTTTTTGCAGCTGCCTGAGGAAATGTAACAAAGGAAATGAGAAATAGACCCAAAATGCTGAATGTGAGGAGGAAATGCAGAATGAAACATAGTGTAAGACCTGGCATGCAACAAGTTCATCTGATAAGAGGGCATAGGAAATAGCAAAATGAGTCACTTGTGGTGTAAGGAATCGGGAATATTATACAAGAGCTCTGGGTCAGTCCTACTTGTTACATATAAGCAGTGCAGGATCTACCTAAATGGAGCCCCTGGGCAGTGAAGTGGAGGAGCCCATGCGAGTGAGTGTGCAAGGTATGCATGCATCCACTTTTCCGTTTTCTATGCGTTTTATCGCTCGCTTACTGTGTGAGCAAGTCACAGACATTTCCCTGTTACAGCCATTTTAACAACATAGCTACTCGTACACACGCCAAGCCATTACTTGTTTATTAAATGCAGTGGGCCATATTATTTATATTTTTCTAAGTTAAAAATGGAGGCCCTTCACAGGGAAGCACCCCTAGGCGGCTGCCTAGTTGGCCTAATGGGTAATCCGGCCATGCATATAAGGGATGTCCAAAAGATATGAAAGTATCAAAATCAAATTGTATGTATGATCATCTAGCAGATAGACATTAACATGACACAGTGGTGGTAATCCAAGTTATGCCCCTATAAAAGTGTAATGCAATACAACAAAAATGTAATTAGCACCTTAATGTAATGCTATGACTTATCACTATTTTCTAATCTAGATGGCCGCCATGTTGTCTTCTCTCATTCCTCCCATCTCTCCCTATGTGTCTCTTTGTGAGATGAGTAGACAGCAAGCTGTCAATCGGCATCTTCTAAAGCTCACATCATGGCCAGTGGTTTCCTATTGGTTCACATGGTCATTAAGTGCTGGTTCCTCTAGAAAAAAACTGCACCACCTGAGGATCAATAGAAAAATGGCGGCTATGCTGGGTGCAATGGTAACTGCAAGGTAGAGATTTATAGTTGACCACCAGCCAATTCCACAGGTACATTATGAGGGATGGGATGGGGGAGAGAAGCAAGTATAACAGCCCCTTAGGGATTCCAACACTCTCCTCAAGGACCCCAAGCAGGCCATGATTTAAGTTTAACACTCCATGAATAAATGTTAAACCTAAATCATAGATGGTCTGGGTGTCCTTTATGAGAAGGTTTGGAATCTCTGCTTTAAATAACGGGGGTATATTATATATATATAATGGCCATGGCTTGTTTACCAAAAGAGAGTCAGTTATGTGTGCCAAGACATGAGCGTAAACATTACCCAACCCTAACCAGAAGAATAGCCGCAATTAAGACAAATAGCCATCGTGGAGATCTTAAATCCAACCCTAGCTGTAACATTAACACCTTAATCTCTTGCCCTAAACACCCTGACCCGATGGCATCATTCAGAACATGCTCTAATGTAATGAAGAGTGGCCATATTAGTGGAAATTATTGAGGCTTTCCATACATTATAATCATGCATAATTTGGTTTCTAATTGGCTGGTCAATGGCCCAACACAAGAAATATTAAATGAGCAACAGAAAACTTTATTTATCAATTTATCAGGATAAATGAAATTGGAAAAGGAACTGGCAACCCATTCCAGTATATTTGCCAAGATAAGCACTACCAGAGTCAATATGTCATGGTAATGGGGAGTGTGTACCTCAATGAAGCTATACCATGTGAGGTCACCATAGATGGCAGGTCATAGAGAGAGGTCAGACAAATCATGGTCCATTATAGAAGGAACTGGCAACCCACTCCACTATTTTTGCCAAGAAAACCTTATGGATAAGCACAACCAGACACAAGATGTACCTAGTGTGCTGAGGTCCATATAAAAGCAGTTTAAACACAAACAGCCTTATTAAATTGCAATTCGGCAAATTTAAAAAGGCTTTATATAGCATATAGCATATTTTTTTTACAGAAGTTTTTAGTTAGTGATCTTCTATCCAAAAGCAAGGTCTTCACTAACTAAAAACTCCTGTAAAAAAAATATGCTATGTGCTTATATAGAGCCCTTTTAAATTTGCCAAATTGCAATTTAAAAATACTTAAAAAATGTATATTAAGAGAATATTCTCACATCACCTATTTAGATAATTTGCTTAGCTGCCTGTGCAACTTGATCAATGAAATAACAGTTGGTCCTTTCATCTGTTTTCTCAGGAGTGTGTGTTCCTATATACTAGGGAGCTTTCCATTCGTTCTGTTGACAGCACTGGTGGTTTGCCTGCCACATTTCCATTGTGTAGCTTACTATGCATTTAAAGCCCACTCCCATCTAGAGAAACCAAAATAACAGGATCACTTGCATATAAAATTGAATAAATACTTTTTTCAGTTAACTGTAGTACTTCAAAAGAGAATATTTTAAACAAGTTGTTTACCCGTCATTAATGACGGTATAATAATAAATGTGTCTCTTCCCCCCTCCCCTGTGTCTCTTCCCCCCTCCCCAGTGTCTCTTTCCCCCCTCCCCCTCCCCTGTGTCTCCCCCTCTCCCTCCCCTGTTTCTCCCCCTCTCCCTCCCCTGTGTCTCTTCCCCCCTCTCCCTCCCCGGTGTCTCTTCTTCCCTCTCCCTCCCCTGTGTCTCTTTCACCCTCTCCCTCCCCTGTGTCTCTTCCCCCTTCCCCTGTGTCTCTTTCCCCCTCTCCCTCCCGTGTCTCCCCCCTCTCCCTCCCCTGTGTCTCTCCCCCCTCTCCCTCCCCTGTGTCTCTTACTACCTCTCCCTCCGCTGTGTCTCTTTCCCCCCCTCCCTCCCCTGTGTATCTTCCCCCCTTCGGTGCTTTCACCACAGCAACCTAGGTTTGATTCCAGTCAGGGAACCAAGAGGTCATACTGCCCTGAAGCCATGCAGGGTTGGGCCTGCTCAGTCCTTGGATGGGAGACCACCTAGGAATACCAGAAGCTGTATTCTGTGGCCCACTGGAGAAGGAATTGGCAAATGGATCAGCATGATCATGGACGTAAAAACATGGCCACGGAATAAGGAGACATGGGACATTTGTGTAACACATGCTTCTGCACATCTTGTGTTTTAAGTAAATTTTGTTCAAAAAGTCATGCTTGTTATGTAAAATCTTCACATTTAATTAAAATGTTAATTATGCCTGAGTTACTGGCAGCAAACGAGCCAATGTATGTGTCAGTAGGAGAGCCACTTATCTGAACATGTCTAATATGCTCTTTTAAAATATTATTATAGAAAATACAAATAAATAAATAAATGGCGACTTTAGTTTATTAACTATTCTATGCATTGTTTATATTATTTAATTTATCTGTTTTTCATCTGTGTGGACCTTACATGTAGATAAGGATTCTTTTGTCACTTTTGTAAGTTTGTATTCTGTACTCCAAGTTAGTATCCATTAAATGACCGATGTAGTTTGGTAAAATCTACACATGTTTGTGAACTATATAACAAAATAGTAGCAGCAATTCAAGATAGGAGCATAGAAGCATTTTTAGAGAAAACCTTATACTTGGTTGATACTTGGTTGATTCTATCTCTGTCTGCTAGTCTGTCTGTAGCTTGAGTGGGAGGTTTATCTCATGGGGTCTTACACTGCTCCTGAGTTCTGTTGACAAGAATTATGTCTTTAAAGGGCCATTGTATGGAAATATAAACAAAAAGTAGAGGTGCTCATCTGAGAATGAACAATACCTTAGTAGGTTTGCTCTATAGGTCTGGTTATCTACTCAGAGAGCAATATCCTATAGTATATCAGTCTGTTCTCACTCAAAAGAGTGACCCAGCCCCAAAATACCAGACATTCTACCATGATTAGGAGAAACAGCAAACTCCAGACGCGTTTCTGCCTCGATGGGCCTCGTCAGTGAAATGCAGCTGTACTCCCTATAGCACAGTCAGCAAGGGTTCCACGTCTGGAGTTCCCATCACCCTTAGGGAGACTAATCCCTAAGAGTAATTTGCATAAACAAAACAAAAAAGTCAGAGGTGCTCATCAGAGAACAAACTAACCTTAATACGTTAGTTCTATGGACATGGAGTCCACATCTGGTTCCCCCTATCACCTATAAAATGAGAACATTTAAGCAAAAGTGTAGGAACTATGCCAAACAATGAGAATTGAGCATTATATTAAAAAAATCTTAAACTTAGTTATTTTAAAACATTTAATTTTTATTTCCTGAGATTCCATTTGCAGCTCTGATCAAGCAGTAAAATCCTCCTTTGCTTCTGAGCTACTGTAGGATTACACATAATTCACACAGAAGTCTCCTAGTGTGTACATAGTAGCAAATAAGTACTATGAGCCCTATGCTAATCTCTGTTAAAGCAATTAGCAGTGCCCTAACAGCACAGTAAATCCTACTTAGCTATGCTTTTTCCCCACCCCTGAAACATTGCGAGAGAAATGCTACGGGTCACTACTACGTGTGAGCTGCACAACAAAGGAAGTTTCTCTAGAACGATATGTCAAATCTATATATTTCGGAAATTGTTGGTCAATCTATCCAGAGCAATGTGGTCAAGCCCTGAATCTCCATTATCCTTCTAAGCGGTAATTCTGAGCGTGTCCCTGGGTTAATTTTAAGTACCTAAATCGGTAACCCCGAGTCACGCTTGGATTTACTGCATGGAGGATCTGGAGGGGGCCCAGTGCTGCCATATTTGCCTGGGCACCCTCAGATCACAATTTTTCCTCCTTATCCCTCCTTCCCCCTGATCATCCTCCTCTTCCTTCCCCCGTTAACATCCTCCTCCTCCTTCCCCCTTTATCCTCCTCCGCCTCCCCCCCCCCTAGGTTCCTGCTCCTCACTTCCCTCTGGTCATCCTCCTTGCTTCCCCCTCTCTCCTTACTTGTAATCAGATGAGCTTCCTTCTCATCTCTCCCCACGCAGCCTGTCTTCCGGCAGTGAAGTGAGCTGCATATGCTAATGATGTGATGTCACAAGCGCGTCATGTCATTAGCATATACCGGTCACTTCACTGCCGGAAGACAGGCTGCGTGGGGAGAAATGAGCAGGCAGGTCATCTGATTACAAGTAAGGAGAGAGGGGGAAGTGAGGAGGATGAAGGAGGAGCAGGATCCTAAGGGGGGAAGGAGGAGGATCATAAGGGGGGAAAGGAGGAGGAGGATGATAACGGGGGAAGGAGGAGGAGGAGGATGATAAGGGGGAAGGAGGGAGGAGAAGGGGGAAACGGAGGATAAGGGGGAAGTGATGAGGAGGTTATGGGGAAGGAGGAGGATGATAAGGGGGGAAGGAGGGAGGTGGATGGTAAGGGGAGGAGGATGATAAGGGGGTAAGGAGGGAGGAGGATGATAAGGAGGGAGGAGGAGGATAAGGGGGAAATGGAGGAGGGGAAGGGGGAAAGGGAGGTGATTGGAGAGGGGGGGAGTGAGGAGGAGGATAAGCGGGAGGAGGATACGGGAGGGGGGGAAGGGGGAAAGAGGGAAAGAGATGAGGATAAGGGGGAAAGGGCGGTATGATTATGTCAGTATTTTTTTATGTACCGCTTTAACATTCTAAATACTGACATAATCATACCGCCAGGCGGGTTAAAAACTATTGTGCCTAGTATCCTTTAGTATTCTTTTCATTAGTTGAATCTTATTCATTGTGATATCAGATGGGCAACTCCAAACCTCTGGTATCATATGAAATCTCAGCTTCTTAGAATATATTAACTTCATATTTAATTAAAAATGTACTGCATGCCGTCACTCTCCCAGCATGCTTTGCTCAAGTTGCAGAATATGCTGCATCAGAAAATGTTTATTTTTTTGTGTGTGGTTAATTTGATAAATATATTTATTAAAATAAAGACACTATCATTTTTCTTATACAAAATTAAACTACATGTTATCATATAAAGGAACTGATCTGTGGTTTATATCACATTAATGTAAATAGGACTTGACAGGTGAGATTGGTTATATCCATTTAAAATGTAATCATTTTCAAATATGGCCTGAAAGCACGTGCTAAAGAATGTTCCTGCAGCTTGACCTGCAGCCCTATTAAATTCCCTCAAAGTGTAAAACCGTAGCCCGTAAGACTTGCGTCTATTAAATTGGCCACGTAAAGCAATGCGCCAACGATTTGCGGGGTAAGGGCAAAAATACCTACGGGATGTCGAAAATTGAACTCTGTGGCCGCAAATCCTTTGTTCTGTCAAGCCCGTAACTGCTATGTTCCAATCATGCTATTAAATTGCAAGGAATCCACTGGCGTTCATCCCCATAACGCGCAAATGGAAACAAAATGCCAATGGAGTTAAAGTCCTATCCGTAGAACTGTAAATGCAAATATACAAACACTACTTTACTTATAATTAAATAGAAAGTGATGTTAGTTATTAAAGTTAATAGCACCACATCCTCAAGCCCGCAAATCTGCAATATAAAATAATTTTTTTTATGTTAAAATTCTGTGTTATATCGATCCCGGGAATCAATGTGTTAACACATATAATGGAACTTGCATGGACCAGAATATCATATTTACTGATTTATTATCATTGCATTATTTCTGGAATGCGGGTTCAATCGTAACTCGTAATTGAAACCCGTAAGGCTTTCAAATCTAACCTCCATTTTTCAGTGACGTAATGATGATGATCTCTTTTGCCATTGGCTCCATCTAAACCCGTAACTACGGGTTTGACTAATTGATCATGTTCAAGGCCGCACATCCAACATGCGCAAGAATAGTTTACGGGCTTGCGTCCATGGTCCGTAACTTGTGGTCTAATTTAATAGCTCTGTAACACAGCCGAATTTCAAGAGTGTAAGCTTTGCGGGTCTCACATTGCCGCTACGGCCTTCAAATTTAATAGGGCTGCTGCTTTGGTTAAAGGATCTCTGCAGTTTAGGAAAAACTTCACATGATGGTGAATTACATAAATGAACACCATTAGAAGCTGTGTAAGCCCCGAGCATGAAAGCACTTGAAGACATAGTGACTGTTCTCAAGTGTTTAGAGCCTCAGTGAGTGGAGGTGTGAGGGAGGAAGAAGAACTGGGGAACTTTTAATATTTGACACCCTCTTCCACTGTAAATGATCCCAAACAGGCAGCTTACAGTGATAACTGCAAACCCTGCTCCTGCAGTAATGTAAATGAACCAGAAGTTATTTGAAGCTATTTTTTCACATGACAAAACATACCTTCAAACAGCGATTCTTTAGATAAATCTTTTAAATTTGATTAAATGTAATGTTTTGCTGTAAGTCCTAGAAAAACACATTTTATTTTTAGTTTTATTATTATTATTTTATTTTTAATGCGCCAACATATTCCGTAGCGCTATACATGGGTTACGATCAAGGCAAAACAATAGCAGTATTAACACGCTGCAAAGGATGGAGGGCCCAGTCTTGGAGCTTGGAATCCAAGTGCTTCCCCAAAGCACCTTGCAAGATTAAAAACTCACAAACTTACAATCTCCATTTTCTAAATGCTTTTGCCGATTTTATGGTGAAAGAAATATTCTCAGTCGATTTAATCTTCATCATTGGCAGTATATATATATAAGAGTAGCTAGCCGCAGAAACAATATTGTAAATCTCTAAATACTTATATCTCCCACTAGCATGACAATACATATATGTGTGCTGCCACACACTGGGCTAATGAAAAATGGCTATTTACTGAAGCAATTCTAATCGTCTCTAGTTGCATTAATAGTATTATTCTGCAATTTTTATATCTCTTATGAAACAGTTCCTTAGCATATTGCAAAAAGACAATAATACTTTACTATAGCTAATAAACAAGATACAATTATATTCATGATAATTAAGGATTTTTTTATTTTTTTATTTTGAGCTGACTTGGCTTAATTCTTGAACCAGTATCTCTACCCGTCCTGTAGAGATCCATTTGGGACAGACTTGGCCTTTCTCTTGAGAAAAATGGGAATGGCTAATGAGCTGTGCCTGTAGTTCAGGCTGTAATGTTTTTTGCTAATAATAGAGCTTCTTGGGAACAATAAGATGATGGTTTGAGTCCTAAATCCCTTTGGCTTCATTATGAAATAAGACTTGCCGGCAAACACAGCTATGGCTAGAACAATTTGTGCATAAAAGCTAATAATCAATTGAAGGAGTTAAAGGGACACAAACTTTGCAGGAATTGGCCTTCAGCGTCAATTAGATCAAATTAAAAGGTTTGGAAATCATTTAAATTTTTTGGAATTGTAGCATTTGCCGCAGAGATATAGATAGATAGATAGATAGATAGATACATAGATAGATAGATAGATAGATAGATAGATAGATAGATAGATAGATAGATAGACAAGTAGATAGATAGATAGATAGATAGATAGATAGATAGATAGATAGATAGATAGACAAGTAGATAGATAGATAGATAGATAGATAGATAGATAGATAGATAGATAGACAGACAGATAGATAGATAGATAGATAGATAGATAGATAGATAAATAGATAGATAGATAGATACATAGATAGATAGATAGATAGATAGACAAGTAGATAGATAGATAGATAGATAGATAGATAGATAGATAGATAGATAGATAGACAAGTAGATAGATAGATAGATAGATAGATAGATAGATAGATAGATAGATAGATAGATGGATAGATAGATAGATAGATAGACAAGTAGATAGATAGATAGATGGATAGATAGATAGATAGATAGATAGTGACATACATTTTTTAGGGCGGTCATTTTTTTCCACGCTTATGCGATTTTCGAGTGGCGAAAATCGTCTAAATCAAGTTAAATTCACGTTCCTCCTCACTCACAGACGTCCTGGCTGTTGCCCCATGCTGTCTGTGATGTTTTTGTAATTTTTTGGGGTGTATTTTTTTATGTTTTTTGTTTGGCCGCTAATCTCTAAAAATGTTTTGCTTGTCGTATCTTTTTTTTTCTAAGTCCTGCGTCTCGTAATTTTTGGGGTTCTAAGTCCCGCATCTTGTATTTTAACGTCTCGCCGCGCTGCGCGAGGCTCGCATGGGCTAAGTGCTACTGTTTAACGGCCTTCGGCACTCATAGGCTGAGTGCTACGGTTTAACGGCTCGCCTCACGAGGCTCACAGCGATGAGCGCTACACCTCGCAAAGAGTGATAACGTCTCGCAGTTTGACAACTGATGACACTCTGCGCTCCAGCCTGCATCCCATCTGCTACAGAGGACCCCATCTCAAATTTGCTGGAGGCTGCCAAGGCTAAGGTAAGGGCAGACAGTGTGCCATATGGGCCAGGCATTGTGTGCATGTGTCACTAGGAGCATGTTGCATTGCATGTTTATCATGTATGTAGTGATAAACATGCAATGCAACATGCTCCTAGTGACACATGAACACAATGACAGCGACATTATATACAATATGTTCATAGTGACACATGCCAGTCCCACTGCCGCACATATATATAGCCCCTTACCTTAGCCTTGGCAGCCTCCAGCAACCAGTAAATATGATGGGATGCAGGCTGGAGCGCAGAGCGCCATCAGAGCGCAGTTCTCGGCGCCCTGATGACGGCGTGCTGGTCTCCAGCACGCGAAAGACGTGCCTCCATGTGTGTGAGATAATGTTATGATAGGGATATAACAAGGAGAAATAGTAATTGACTAATAATAGGGTTGGCACATATATCCTGATTGACCTTGCATAGCATAAAAGCGTAACATTGATCTCCAGTGCTTAAGGGCCAACAACAAAGCAGAAATTAAATAATGGACGGGGAAGAATGGCTTGTCCATTATGTATACTCTACATGTAAATAAAAATACGTTTTTGTTGTCACTATAAGAAAAATCTAGAGCCAAGAAAATGTTTGTAATAAAATATTCCAAAATACTAAATGTTGATAGAATATATAACACTAGATGGAATAAAATACAATAGTACTGGAATGTCCGATTTCCTTGACACTGAACACCATAGAAACAAGCCTACTGTACTTGTGTTATTTGTTCATTGACGGCTTTGTTCACAACACAATAGTATTGATTTTGAAGGACAAACAAATATGAAGATATTTGTAGTTATGATGTTGTAGAATAATAAAGCTACGGTATTGTGAGCCCGTCATTGAATTTAGAAAGATATTTCCATGGTTTGTGTGTTTTTTAAACATCTTTTCTTCACAGTTATATATATTAATTTTTTATAATGCATGTAAGGTGAAGTGCAAAGATCCCGCTTACTGTAGAATGAAAGTACACATTTAAATTAATAGTATTGCAAATGATGGGTGTTAACATTTTTGGCTGAAATCTTCAATGTTTGGTATTTTAATCATAGATTTCCTGAAAATGGCCTCTTTCTATCTCTTATCGTGTGTCATTAATTGACTCACAGTAGAGGGTGATGAAGAAAAAGAGCATACCCAGTTGGAAATATAATAGCCACAGAGACCTAAATGATCACTAATGATTTAGACATTCATCATTAATAAAATTCTTGTTGGATGATTTCCAAAACAACAAAATTCAGTATTAAACGTACTATCATCAACTTTTAAATCTCCAGTTGAGCCAGTTGTCTCCGTCCCTTTGGAGGTCATCTAGGGGTGGGAGCAACTTGAGCTCAGAGGCAGTCCTAAATGATTAGACTAAAGCTTTGGTACTTACCGAGAAAAATGTAAGAAACCAATTCTTACGCCATTGAAGAGCATTTGCTGCTGTCCAAACATAAGCTTGTTGATGAGAAACAAATTCACAAATTAGCGACTTGCAATAATGTTCTTATTTTTCTTGTGCGGTTTTAATCATTAATATAATTGTACTATTAAATAAAAAATGACGGGATTAAAATGATACGGCGGGCAATGCTGTTTGCCACACAATTTGAGGCTTTTGGTCCTCTGTGCACTGTCGGCGCTCATCGCGAGCCCTGCGCTGAGCCCCTAAGGCGCTCTTTGCGAGCCTCTCCCCCCATGTACTTCAACTTTTGTGCTTTGCTCTGATCACCTTCTGAGCTCATTGCGAGCCTTTCCTCCCGCCTACTGTATGGGCCACTCATTGCAGCATTCGTTAACCTGCAACTTTAGTGCTTGGGAACGCCATGTGCCTCTTTCCAGCATCTCCCCCCCGTCCCTTCCCTGTGTCTTTCTCCTCTGTGTGTCTGCTAAAAGTTTGAGTGGTGCGCGCCGACTGCGTTAGTTTTATTTTCTAAGTCTCGTGTGCCTGGCGTTGTTCGTGTAAGTGTTACTGTCTTTGCCATTGTGCATTTTCTAAGTCCTGCGTGCCTGGCTTTGTTCAGCCTCGTTTTCATCCAGTTTCAGAATTCTTAAGTTTTTTGTCCGCCATTTTTTTCCTCGCTTAGCCGATTTCGGATTGACGAAAACCCCCAAATATGTCTCAGATTCTCTTGCAACCTCACTCCCAGGCTTCCTGGCTCTCCCCCTCTGCTGTGTGCGAGTGTGTTATTATTTTTGTTATATAATTTTATTTGTTTTTCGGGTTTTTAGAGTTACGCGCTTGGCTCGCAGTTGCGACCCTCACAGTCGCGTGCCTCAACCGCTTGCCTCACCTAGCGAGGTTTGCAGTGCAATGAGCAACTTCGGTGCTCCCTGCAGCCTAAGTAATGCGTGCGTCGACGGCTCAACTCGCTTTGAGGGACGCAAGTGCGTCAACAAAATCGCAAACATCCCCAACCCTGACAACTATATACTGTATATGGATCAAGCATTTTTTTTTAAATACATGATAAATGTAAAGAACCAAAGTAAAGGTCAATATAAGGAGCTATTTCAGTATTAAAAACAGTTGATCTAAAAAAAATATAAGATGACGACTGGTTTTCCCACCATCTTTAATCTTGAGTGGATGCCATTGTCTACAAACTGTAGCACCTTCCATGATGTGACTCAATGAGGCAGCAACCGGGAAGAGTTATTCTATAGGGGGGATTTACTTAGGATCTTCTCAAATGAAATGAGGTGAGGACTTTAGCCCCATTGTTTCCCAATAGTAAATCAAGGGATGCACGTCAGATGCTTAGTAAATTATCCCCATAATTTGGGATGAGCACCAGCCTAAAGATCAGGTTAAAACTAGTTGTTTTAGTGTAACCCACTCTAACAGCCAGACTGAAATACTTTCCCGTAATTGTTTTCCTGACATTTGTGGTTGTTCAGCTATAAATGTAATTTGTATTTTTTGTATTTAATGATCAACTGAATCTTTAGGTTGAAAAACAGATGCATTTAAAGTAAGATCATGAGGTTAAAAAGTAGTGAACTCGTCAAAAGGTGACAAAAGCAACAAGGGTTTGGGATAATGTAAAAATAATCATCTTTAATATCATTACATCATGCATGATTATAATCGAAAACTTCAAGTTTCTTTAAAAAAAATCCCTGCTCCAAATCACTGTGCAGACACATTATTTGGAGTTCAATGTGCTTGTAAAAATATGTATTCTTAAAAACGGACACTGCATTTATTAATTTCCTTTATTTGTAACGTGGCAACATATTCCGTATCGCTATACGATCTGGTAGCCTGTAAGTGAAGTCACAAGTTAATTTGCTATTCAATTGGCGTATTTTTGCGGGCTCCAACTGGTTATGAGTTAGTTACGGCCTTGAAAATATTGTGATGGTTAAACCCGTAACTTACAGCCTCCCGATGCTTTTAATCTTTCACTTTTGCAAGGCTAAAATCGCAAATCGCTATGCAATTGCTCAATTTCCCCAAACACGCAAATGTAGTCATACCCGTAAATGGCAAATGAAGGAGGAAATGCTATGAGTGCTAGAGAGGACCCGCAAGAGGGTTAAACACCTATTCGTAGCACTGTAAATCCAAATAAAAAATCCCTACTGCACTGTAAGTATCAGGAAAAGTGATGATAGACATTAGAATTAATTGCACAACAGTCTCAAGCCCGCAAATCGGCAGGAAATTAAAATTATTTGTATGTTTCATTTTGGGGTTAAAACGATCTCAGGTATCAATGGCTTAATACATATCAGGCCACCCATATGGACTAGAACAGTATTGGCATTCATTTTCAGAATTCTTTATTTTGAGGCGTTTGCGAGTTTGATCGCATATCGGACCCCCGAACCTAATTGATTGACATGTAACCTCCATGTTTTACTGCCATAATAATGACATGTCTCATTTTCTATTGGATGCTTTGAAAGAGGCGGTTACAGGCTCGCTTAATTGATCATGTTCCGGCCCTGAACTGCTTCGAACCAGTGCATGGTTTACAGTTTCGGCTTTGGGACAGTAAATTGCGGCCTTACGCAATTGAATAGCATCGTAATCAGAGACAAACGGGAGCCCGCAACACACCCGCAGACATTCGGCCATCTGCGATCAAGTTTCGGGCTTTGAATTAAATGTGGCTCATTATTATCATATTGCAATAGAATGGAAGGGCCTATCTTTGAGCTTAAATCAAACAAAACTTATAAACTTACAATCTATAGGGTTTGGGTGTGATACAAGAGGCTGATAGATGCAAGATGGCAGTGTGTAAGGCAATAGGCTCTTGCAAGTGGTGGTGTCTGTGTCTTGCACTGTAGATTGTGAGAGTGATATTATTTGGTGATACGCTTCTTTATACAGATGTATTTCTAGTGAAGATAGTCTAGTGGAGCGAGGCAATGAGTTAAATAGAGTAGGGACAGCATAAGAAAAGTCCTGAAGGCTGGAGTGAAGTGGGCCGTTGGGGAGTATTTTAAGACAAGAGCAGAGATATAAGGGCATACATTGTTGTTGAGGGCTTTATTCATTAGGGTCATGATTTTTCATTTTATGCTGGAGACAATGGGAAGCCAATGGAGTAACTGACAGAAAGGTGCTGAAGATGGTGAGTCTAGAGGAGGCGTTCAATATAGATGGAAGTGAAGACAGATAGGAAGGATAACTAAGAGCGAGTTGCAGTAGTCCAGATAAGATATAATGAGCGAATGCATTAGAATTTTAGTTGTGTCTTGTGTGTGATAATGATGTATTTTAGAGTTGTTTTTTGGTGAAAATAACATGATTTTGTTATTGACTGTATGTGAGAAATGAAAGAGGGGGAAGTGATCATGGCAATGTCAACAGTAAGATATTTGAGGAGTGGAAGCTGTAGTAGAGTTTGGGAAGATTAGGATTTCAGACATGTTGAGTTATTGGGTGATCCAATGGGTGATCCAGAAGGATATGCTCAAGTGGCAGTTGGTTGTTCTAGAAGAGAGGGGAATAGTTCTGCGGCTGAGAGATAGATTTGAGGGTCATTGATGATACTGGAATCCAAAAGATTGTATTAGGGTACCAAGTACCGAGAAGTATAGAAAGAAAAGAAGAGGGTACCTAAGATTGAACCTTGGGATACACCAGCTGCAATGACAATTTCCATATACACACACACACATTCATTCATGTTTAAAACTCAGGATCCTGGAAGATGTTATAGGAGCCAGACCGGCTGTTTTTCCCATGAACCTGGAAGAAAGTCCTTCACCGAGATAAATTATATTTTGGAAAAATATTTTGGAGTCAGCAGTACAAATATATATACAGTAGAATCCCTGTTAACCGGTACTCAACTAACCGGGACTCTCAAGCAACCGGCACCGGCATCAAATCCCCATTTTAAAGAAACTCCCGCTAAACCGGCATAACCGGCACTATCCGGAGTTCGAGACTGCAAAAAAAAAAAAAAGCTAACCTATTTTCTAATTATTTTTTCTGGGCCTAAATGGCCCAGTTTAGGTGCAATGCCCTTTTAAAGGCATTTTGGGGGGTTTAAAGGTCGTTTAGACCCTTAAATTTGGGGACTCACGATTACCCGGCAACTACAGTTATACTGCAATAGGGAGTCTTCGTGGGTGGCGTATAACGGGGGTTTTACTGTATATATATATATATATATATATATATATATATATATATATATATATATATATATACCACAATATTTCCTGATTCCATGAGCTTTTTCTGCATATTCAGATTATTTTCAAAATGCCTAATTCCCACTGGCTTGCACAAAGGCTCCCATCACATGTATAAGTCAATATGAAATGCGACAGTAAAAGTGAATGAAGCTAATTCCATCCATGTCTGGATTATTTGACCTAGTTTCCGCTCTGAAAAGCATTTTTTAGGATTATGAACAAAGTGAAGATTTCATGTTGCCTAATTTAAACATAATTGAAGCTATTAGTAATTTTGGCATTTCCCTTGTGACTTGTCCACAATCATTAATCTAGCTAGATAAACCATGGTTAAGTTCATGTAGGTCTCTAGCCCCCCAGGCAAAGACTTGTCGGTTTCTTTATTCACAGAGGAAGTGTCTTAGCAAACAATAGATAAATGACAGGAATGACTTAGAGAGTTTTGCTCTTTCTGAATTTCAGGCCAGATGACCATCCTGAATGCACATTAAGTTATTATGTTTCCATTATTATTATTAAAGCATTACATTTAATATACCTGGGAAATCAGTGTACGGCATAAGAGTAAAATGTTAATAAACGTGAAATGTCGAAAATAATTGAACGTCTTTTTATTTTTAAAAATGAGTCCTGTATAGTGTTTAAGACATTGCTCAATGAAGTTGTACTTTGTAGCTCTCCTCTGATTAATTTGTTAAAGGGCATGGAAAATTCCCTGGTTCTAAGATTAATAAAAGGATGTTTAAATATGCAAATTTCTATTTAGGTAGGTAACTTATTAAGTTCTTAAAAGTGATGGAAACCTTCAAAGCAATCTCCTACAAAGGCCCATCCCCCGGTAGCTCATGTATACAATGTTTCTATAGTACTAGATGTACCGGCCAATGACAGGCTGTGTCTCAATAGCATGTTACTAAAATACAGCTGAGACGCAGTCTGTGATTGGCCATTATATCCAAGGAGCCGAGAGCCCTGCGTTTGAGCAAGCAATCCGACAATATAACACTTTCATATAAACAGCTTTGCAATATTGAGTGCTGTAACGGAGCTGGAACACGAATCCAATATCTCCGCTGGTATATGGTAAAATACCCAAGAGGCACTACAGTTTCACCATTCCCGACCTCCCATATTGGACGACACACAATTTGGGAGTCAAATGAATACTGACTTTATTTTGTTATGTGCAGAAATATTTATACACATCTCTTCCCACAGGCAATCCACATCCCCCATAGTTGGCCACAGGCAATACACATGCCCATATTTGGCCACACAGTACACATAGAGTGAACAATAGGTGGGGTCACACCTCCCAGGGACTAGCCGGCTACTTTGATACAATAACAGACATTGATAAGATAATGCTTCTCTTTGTTCCATCTTTCACAATGTGAACACTTTACACAATAGGGCTCTCCTGCCTCTAGGAGACCCTAATAGGATTATGTATTAGCCTAGGTCTGCAATAGTCTGGCTAATATTCTGCAGGGCATAAACCAACATACATATAATATAACAGTAGGATCATATTTTAACCAAGAATTAAATAACCATAAAGAACCAAAAAACAGGGTAAAACAGTGATGGGTTCCGTTACAAGTGCTCCTAAGGAGATATTGAAACAAATAGTGAAGTAGTAGATAACAGGACAAGTTTAGAAAAGAAAATGGAACCTCACAACAAAGAATATTAATAAGTTAAGAACATAAAGCTTGTGCTTAATTTTTGGTTTCTAAAAAAATTTGCCATTATCAAGTTTTGTTATTCTAAAGACCAAATAGAAAAAATTTGACCACAATGATCCTTTAAGTTTATTTTCTCCATCAATCTGTATTGATCACCATAATCATGTCTGCCTTTACATAAAATATATTTTATCTAATGAATATGCTTTCACAACCTCCTTTGCTAACAAGTTTGACAGCCTGACTTCCATTAACATAAAGATAAAACTAATTTAATTTCCTCTAACCTTAATGGATGACCTCTTGTCAATAGTCAACTTCCTAGAATGAAAAATTAACCTGAAAAATTCTGTATTGACCCTGGATGCATTTATATATGCCTATTTTACCTCTTCTCCTTGTAGTATAATCTCTCAATTACCCTTTTTATCTTGTTGTCTTTCTGTAAATTATTTCTAGTGGTCATATTTCATACAATTATTCCTTTTAATACGTATTAATATCTTACCTGCCTGTGAAGCTGCTGCCTGACATTGAGCACTGTTACATAGTTGGTTATCTGCAAATTTTCCTATCGTCTTTTCCATATTAATTCTGCTATATTTGCTCTAATTAAGTTTTTGCTCACTTGCATTCATTTCCTTTTCAAATCCATCAGTTTAAATTTATATTTCAAATTTCATCTATCTTTTTCATCCCATAAAACAGGTTGTCACTCACAGTCCAAACCAACCACTCTTAATACCAACAAAATTGTCCATGCATATTAAATTAATCAAACTACAAGATTAGAACTTCTACTGTAATCTGATCTGCTCTTCATATTTAAACCAATCAGATTTATTTAGGCCAATAAATAAATATAAATATAATAGTTGTGGACCAAGAATGCTGTGCGGAAAGCTTACGATGTTGGTAATGCAGTTGTGTCCCTCTCGAAGCGAGAAGCGAGTCAGCAACACCGTCACACATGCAAGCCTCGCAAAGCGAGGTGAATCAGCCGCGCAGCACTTAGTTTGTAATGAGCGCTGAAGGCGCTCATTGCAGCCAGTTGCGCCGTTACACATGCGAGTCTCGCAAAGCAGCGCTGCACTGTTCAAGCTCCTAACTCTAAAAATTCACAAAAACAAAAAAACATGTACATAAAATTCTAACACACACAGCACAGTGGGAGACACAGGAAGCCCGGGAGTGAGGTTTATCGCCAATAACGCCTTCCCTCCAGAGCCTCCTCCGCAGTCGCTACTGATCCCGGGGTTACCAGCAGTTCTTGCCTCCCTCAGGGTCTCACTTTCAGGCCACTAGCGGACTCATTTGCTATCTCTGATGTCTCCGGGCATATCAGCATTCCTCGCCTTCGCGCAAGGACTCATTTGGCCATGTGAGCAGGCTGGATGTCAGGTAGCATCCCGGCACGCCTCCCGCTATGTTTTGGCTACATTTCTGCTGCCTCTCGCCATTGGAGAGGGTCCCTCCCATAATCCCAGATAAAATGATTTACCTGGGCATATATATATATACTAAATGATAAGATGTAGGTAATAAAGTGAGACTCTCACCTGCATATACCTCAAATATCATGAGGTTTATAGCATCAGTGAGATCCAGTATTAATTGGTCTTCTGGACAAGTCCTGGGTAAACAATGGTCGTCTGATTGTCTGACAGTGAGTATCTATATGCTATAAAAAATCTTTTTCATAGCGCTGTAATAAGCAACAGACGGCACTTCCTAACAGAGCAGCATTAAGCATTCTAACTGCAGAAGCCGCAGGATCAGCGTCGAAACACGTTTTAGACGTATGATTATCCTTTTGTATTAAAGTAATTGACATGTACTAATGAATAATAACCAATAAAATCATATATTTATTATATATTTGGCCTCCGGTGCAGTGTGTTTATACTACAGTATATTACATTAAGAGCACTTATAGTTGCTCACACTGTATATTCATAGTTCTCAGCCCATAACATAGGGCCACACTATCAGACGACCATTGTTTACTCAGGACTTGTCCACAAGACTAATTAATAGTGGATCTCACTGATGCTATGAACATACCTCATGATTTTTGAGATCTATGCAGGTGAGAGTCTCAATTTATTGCCTACATCTTATCAAGTATCACTAGAAGTGACCGGCACTAGGTGTTTTGTGCGCCTTCTCTCTCCCCACCCTTCTTGTTTCTATTTTTAATACAGGCACTTACAAGGACAGTATCATATTTAAGAGAGGCTGCAGCTTACATAGCGGTATAATTAAGAACACTGTCAGTTTTGACATGTTTACATCACTATTGTTGACTATAGGAAATTAACCCGCTAAATGTTGCTAAGTTTGGAAGAAGACGAACAACCTATTCAGTTATGACAAATTCACCATTTAACCCACTAGTAAGCGCCAACTTTTAGGCTTTACCTGGTGGTGCACTGGTTAGGACCCGATA